>JAVSCE010015213.1:0-423338 GCA_032199065.1 Smutsia gigantea
ATAGAAGAAATGGACAACTTCTTGAAAAATACAACCTTCCAAGACTGACCAAGCAAGAAACAGAAAAACTAAACAGACCAATCACCAGCGACGAAATCGAATTGGTAATCAAAAAACTACCCAAGAACAAAACCCCGGGCCTGATGGATTCACCTCTGAATTCTACCAGACATATAGAGAAGAAATAACACCGATTCTCCTTAAAGTTTTCCAAAAAATAGAAGAGGAGGGAATACTTCCAAACTCATTCTATGAAGCCAGCATCACTCTAATACCAAAACCGGGCAAAGACCTCACCAAAAAAGAAAATTACAGACCAATATCCCTGATGAACGTAGATGCAAAAATACTCAACAAAATATTAGCAAACCGAATTCAAAAATACATCAAGAGGATCATACACCATGATCAAGTGGGATTCATCCCAGGGATGCAAGGATGGTACAACATTCGAAAATCCATCAACATCATCCACCACATCAACAAAAAGAAGAACAAAAACCACATGATCATCTCCATAGATGCTGAAAAAGCATTTGACAAAATTCAGCATCCATTCCTGATTAAAACTCTCAACAAAATGGGTATAGACGGCAAGTACCTCAACATCATAAAGGCTATATATGACAAACCCACAGCTAACATCATACTTAACGGCGAGACGCTGAAAGCTTTTCATCTAAGATCGGGAACAAGACAAGGATGCCCACTCTCTCCACTGTTATTCAACATAGTACTGGAGGTCCTAGCCACAGCAATCAGACAAAACAAAGACATACAAGGCATCCAGATTGGTAAAGAAGAAGTCAAATTGTCACTATTTGCAGATGACATGATACTGTACATAAAAAACCCTAAAGATTCCATTCCAAAACTACTAGAACTAATATCTGAATTCAGCAAAGTTGCAGGATACAAAATTAACACACAGAAATCTGTTGCTTTCCTGTACACTAATGATGAACTAACAGAAAGAGAAATCAGAAAAACAATTCCATTCACAATTGCATCAAAAAGAATAAAATACCTAGGAATAAACCTAACGAAGGAAGTGAAAGACCTGTACTCTGAAAACTACAAGACACTCCTAAGAGAAATTAAAGAGGACACTAACAAATGGAAATGCATCCCATGCTCTTGGCTAGGAAGAATAAATATTGTCAAAATGGCTATACTACCTAAAGCAATCTACAGATTCAATGCAATCCCTATCAAACTACCAACAGCTTTCTTCAATGAACTGGAACAAATAATTCTAAAATTCATATGGAACCACAAAAGACCCCGAATAGCCAAAGCAATCCTGAGAAGGAGGAATAAAACAGGGGGAATTACACTCCCTGACTTCAAGCTCTACTACAAAGCCACAGTAATCAAGACAATTTGGTATTGGCACAAAAACAGACCCACAGACCAGTGGAACAGAATAGAAAATCCAAACATTAACCCAAACATATACAGTCAATTAATATTTGATAAAAGTGCCTTGGATATACAATGGGGAGATGACAGCCTCTTCAGCAGCTGGTGTTGGAAAAACTGGGCAGCTACATGTAAGAGAATGAAACTGGACTACTGTCTAGCCCCATACACAAAGGTAAACTCAAGGTGGATCAAAGACCTGAATGTAAGTCATGAAACCATAAAACTCTTAGAAAAAAACATAGGCAAAAATCTCTTGGACATAAACATGAGCAACTTCTTCATGAACATATCTCCCCGGGCAAGGGAAACAAAAGCAAAAATGAACAAGTGGGACTATATCAAGCTGAAAAGCTTCTGTACAGCAAAGGACACCATCAGTAGAACAAAAAGACATCCTACAGTATGGGAGAATATATTCATAAAAAACGTATCTGATAAAGGGTTGACATCCAAAATATATAAAGAACTCATGCACCTTAACAAACAGAAAGCAAATAATCCAATTAAGAAATGGGCAGAGGACATGAATAGACACTTCTCCAAAGAACAAATTCAGATGGCCAACAGGCACATGAAAAGATGCTCCACATCGCTAATCATCAGAGAAATGCAGATTAAAACCACAATGAGATATCACCTCACACCAGTGAGGATGGCCAACATCCAAAACACAAACAACAACAAATGTTGGCGAGGATGTGGAGAAAAGGGAACCCTCCTACACTGCTGGTGGGACTGCAAATTAGTTCAACCATTGTGGAAAGCAGTATGGAGGTTCCTCAAAAAACTCAAAATAGAAATACCATTTGACCCAGGAATTCCACTCCTAGGAATTTACCCTAAGAATGCAGCAGCCCAATTTGAAAAGGACAGATGCACCCCTATGTTTATTGCAGCACTATTTACAATAGCCAAGAAATGGAAGCAACCTAAGTGTCCATCAGTAGATGAATGGATAAAGAAGATGTGGTACATATACACAATGGAATATTATTCAGCCATAAGAAGAAAACAAATCCTACCATTTGCAACAACATGGATGGAGCTAGAGGGTATTATGCTCAGTGAAATAAGCCAAGCCGAAAAAGACAAGTATCAAATGATTTCACTCATATGTGGAGTATAAAACAAAGAAAAAAACTGAAGGAACAAAACAGCAGCAGACTCACAGAACCCAAGAACGGACTAATAGTTACCAAAGGGAAAGGGACTGGGGAAAATGGGTGGGAAGGGAGGGATAAGAGGGAAAAAGGGCATTACGACTAGCAGATGTAATGTTGGGGGGGCACGGGGAGGGCAGTACAACTCAGAGAAGACAAGTAGTGATTCTATAGCATCTCACTACGCTGATGGACAGTGACTGTAATGGGTTTGGTGGGGGGGAACGGATGAAGGGGTAGTTTAATAATCGTAATATTGCACATGTAATTGTAAATTAATGATAATAAAATAAATTATATTAAAAAAAAAAAAGAAAAGAAAAAGAAAATGTTCCCTGTGCACTTGAGAAGAATGGGTATGCTGTTGTGTTTGGATGGCGTGCTCTGTAGATGTGCGTTAGGTCCATCTGTTCTAATCCCTTGTTCAGTGCCTCTGCCTCTTTATTTATTTTCTGTCTCGTTGAGCTGTCCTTCGGAGTGAGTGGTGTGTTGAGGTCTCCCCAAATGAATGCATTGCATTCTATTCCCCCCTTTGATTCTGTTGGTACTTGTTTCCCATATGTAGATGATCCTGTGTTGGGTGCATAGATATTTGTAATAGTTATATCGTCTTGTTGGACTGACCCCTTTATCATTACGCAATGTCCGTCTTTGTCTCTTGTGATTTTCTTTGTATCGGAGTCTGTGTGGTCTGATACAAGTACTGCAACTCCTGCTTTTTTCTCCCTGTTAGTTGCATGAAATACTTTTTCCATCCCTTTACTTTCAGTCTGTGTATGTCTTTGCGTTTGAAGTGACACTCTTGTAGGCAGCATAGAGATGGGTCTTGTTTTTTTTTAATCCATTCAGTGACTCTGTGTCTTTTGATTGGTGCACTCACAACATTTACATTTAGGGTGACGATCGGTAGGTACGTACTTTTTGCCACCACAGGCTTTAGATCTGTGGCTACCAAAGGTTCAAGGGTAATTCCCTTACTATCTAACAGTCTAATTTAACTCAGCTGATATGCTATTTCAAACACAACCTAAAGATTCTTTTCTCCCCCCTCCTTTTTCTTCGTCCTCCATTCTTTGTATGTTATGAATCATATTCTGTACTCTTTGTCTATCCCTTGAGGGACATCTATTTAGCCTTAGGAACACTTCCACCTCCAGGAGTCCCTCCAAAATGCACTGTAGCGGTGGTCTGTGGGAGGTAAATTCTCTCAGCTTTTGCTTATCTGAAAATTGTTGAATCCGTCCTTCAAATTGAAATGACAACCTTGCCGGGTAGAGTATTCTTGGTTCGAGGCCCTTCGGCTTCATTGCATTAAACATATCATGCCACTCCCTTGTGGCCTGCAAGGTTTCTGCTGAGAAACGTGATGGTAGCCTGATGGGTTTGGTTTTCCTCTGTAGGTGCAGTCTAAAATTTTCTCTGCCTAGCTGCTTTTAAAAAGAAGTCTGTCCTTCCCCTTGATCTTTGCCGTTGTCCATTACTCTGGACCTGATGTTGTGTTTCCTTGGGTCCCTCGTGTTGGGACATGTGTGCATCTCCATGGCTTAATGATGAATCTCTGCCTTAAATTCGCTCCTGAGTTCTTGAACATGTTCCTGTACCTCCGTAGGCGTGTTTATGATTCTTATTTTGAACTCTCTTTCGGGAAGATTGGTGAGTTCCGTCCGTTTCCCGGCCCGGTCTCCCATCCACGGACTGACCGGGCCCGACCCTGCTTAGCTTCCGAGATCAGACGAGACCGCGCGCCTTCAGGGTGATATGGCCGTAGCCGTCGCGAGCCGGCCCTGGACATCCCAAGAGCCTGCGCGCCCCCCGCCTGCCTCCGGGCCCCGAGCCAGGGCCGGTGGCCCCCACCCCACCGTCACCGCCGCACGCCCCCAACGACCCCACGCCATCCCAGCCCACCACCGCCGTGCCCAAGCCGCTCTCGCCCCGGGCCGCCCGCGCTACGCTGCTGCCCACCGGGCCCCTGCTGGCCCCGAGCCCGGCCGGGGCGACTGGCGCCACCACAGGCCATCCGCCGCCCTTCTTTCTTTGTTTTATTCTTTTAACTTTTTAAGTTTTTTGATTTGCTGTTATTCATGTACCATTACATGAGAAATATTTTGGTTACCAGACTCCCCCTATTATCAAGTCCCCACCACATACCCCATTACAGTCACTGTCCATCGGCGCAGTAAGATGCCATAGAGTCACTACCTGTCTTCTCTGTGTTACACTGCCTTCCCCGTATCCGTGCCCCCGAACCGCACCCCTCCCCCCCCCACCCAGCTACATTGTGTGTGCTATTGGTAACACCCCTTTCCCCACCCCCCCACCCCCACCCCCTTTATCCCTCCCTTCTCACCTCCCTTCTCACCCGTCTGTTTCTTCTAGGTTATCCAGTTTGTTAGGATATAATTTTTCACAGTATTCTCTCAAAGTTCTTTGTATTTCTGTGGCGTCCGTAGTGATTTTTCCTCTCTCATTTCTGATTCTGTTTATGTGTGTAGACTCTCTTTTCTCATGATGAGTCTGGCTAGGGGTTTACCTACTTTGTTTACTTTCTCAAAGAACCAGCTCCTGTTTTCACTGATTCTTTCTCTTGTTTTATTCTTCTCCATTTTATTTATGTCTGCTTCACTCTTTATTATGTCCCTCCTTCTCCTGACTTTGGGCCCCATTTGTCCTTGCTTTTCTAGTTTCATTAATTGTAAGTTTAGACTGTTCATTTGGGATTGTTCTCCTTTCCCGAGGTAGGCCTGTACTGCAATATACTTCCCTCTTAGTACGGCCTTTGCTGCATCCCACAGATTTGTGGTGTTGAAGTATGGCTGTCATTTGCCTCCATATATTCCTTGATCTCTGTTTTTATTTGGTCACTGATCCATTCAGTCATTAGGAGCATGTTATTAAGCCTCCTCGTGTTTGTGGGCCTTTTCATTTTCTTTGAGTAGTTTATTTCTAGTTTCATACCTTTGTGATCTGAGAAGCTGGTTGGTACAATGTCAGTCCTTTTGAATTTACTGAGGCTCTTGCTGTGGCCTAGTATATGATCTAGCCTTGAAAATGTTCCAGACTTCCGGGAAGATGGCGGTGTGAGCAGGGCAGCAGAAATCTCCTCCCAACTCTATATTTATCTACGAAAACACCGAAAATACATCTATTCCTAAAAGAGAGACGAGAATACACAGGAAAGCGCACAGCGTGCAGCTACACCCGAGAGGACTCGGCACCCCAAGAGGCGGGTAAGATACGGAGCCGCGACCCGGCGGGACCCGAGCCCTCCCCCACCCCAGCGCACCGGCGGGAGGAGAGGATTCAGAGCCGGGAGGGAGTGGAAGTGCACCCCGCGAAGTAGCCAGCCCCGGGGATCTGCGCGGGGAGCGCTGACCCACATTGCGCAGTGCAGCGGAGATTGGAGAGACAGAGGGGCAGGATCTGAGCGGGGAACGCTCCAGGGTGCTTGCAGCCGGCTCCCGGGAAGGAAAAAAAAAATAAGTGCGTGCTTTCTTCAGCGGTCTTAAAGAGACAGGAGCCCAGCGGAGGAGCCGGATCGCCCCAGCACACTCAGCCCAGCAGGCTGGGAGTCCTGGGGAGTTTCAGACGCCTTAGCTGGCGACTGAGGAAGCGTAGCCATACTTAACACTTCTCACTGAGATCAGCAGCCTCCTATTCGTTCCCACCCCTGCCAGAGCGATAAAGGGCCCTGCGGAGCGGCACAGTCACAGCTGTTGAATAGTGGGGCAATAGCGCCACCTAGAGCATTCCCACAGAATCTACGTACGGTGGGCATTTTTTTGTTTTTTTTTGTTTTGTTTTGTTTTTTGTTTTGTTTTTGTTTTTTCTTTTCTTTCTTTTTTTTCTTTTTTCTCTTTCTTTTTTTTTTTCTTCTCTTTTTAAAGTCTTAAAGAGCCCAGCTGACATACGTGGCAACTATCAGTGACCAAATTATACAGTCATGAAAAGACAGAGGAATATGGTTCAGACCAAAATCAACCAGACAACCCCAGAGAGGGAGTCTGAAGGGATGGAAATGCACAGCCTCCCTGAAAAAGAATTCAGAATAAAAGTCATAACCATGCTGATGGACCTACAGAGAAATGTGCAAGAGCTGAGGGAGGAAGTGAGGGAACTGAGGAAAGACAATACAGAAATCAGACAAGCGATTGACGGGCTTAACAGCAGAATGGATGAGATGCGAGAGACTGTTAATGGAATAGAAAACAGAGAACAGGAGTACAGAGCAGCTGAGGAAGAGAGAGATAAAAGGATTTCTAGGAATGAAAGAATATTAAGAGAACTGTGTGACCAATCCAAACGGAACAATATTCGCATTATAGGAGTACCAGAGGAAGAAGAGAGAGAAAAAGGGATAGAAAGTGTCTTTGAAGAAATAATTGCTGAAAACTTCCCTCGCTGGGGAAGGAAGTAGTCTCGCAGTCCACCGAAGCTCATAGATCTCCCAACACAAGGGACCCAAGGAAGACAACACCAAGACACATAATAATTAAGATGGCAAAGATCAAAGATAAAGACAGGGTATTAAAGGCAGCTAGAGAGAGAAAAAAGATCACCTACAAAGGAAAACCCATCAGACTATCATCAGACTTCTCAACAGAAACCTTACAGGCCAGAAGAGAATGGCATGATATATTTAACGTAATGAAACAGAAGGGCCTCGAACCAAGAATATTGTATCCAGCACGATTATCATTTACATATGATGGAGGGATTAAACAATTTCCAGATAAACGAAAGTTAAGAGAATTTGCGTCTCATAAACCACCACTACAGGATATCTTAAATGGACTGCTCTAGAGGGAAGCACACCTAAGGCTAAAAAGATGTCACCAGAGAAAAAAAAATCATAGCAAAGAAAGCAGACCATCCAAATGCCAACTAAAGGCAAAGAATAAAACACCTATTATAGAAAGAATGGAGGAGGAGGAATAAGAAGAGAGAGAAAGAAAGAAACATCAGACTGTGTTTACAATAACTTAACAAGAAAGTTAAGTTAGATTGTTAGATAGTAAAGAAGCAACCCTTGAACCCTTGGTAACCACTAATCTAAAGCCAGCAATGGCAATAAGTACATACCTATCAATAATCACCCTAAATGTAAATGGACTGAATGCACCAATCAAAAGACACAGTAACAGAATGGATAAAAAAGCAAGACCCATCTATATGCTGCTTACAAGAGACTTACCTCAAACCCAAAGATATACACAGACTAAAAGTGAAGGGATGGAAAAAGATATTTCATGCAAACAACAAAGAGAAAAAGCAGGTGTTGCAGTACTTGTATCAGACAAAATAGACTTCAAAACGAAGAAAGTAGCAAGAGATAAAGAAGGACATTACATAATGATAAAGGGGTCAATCCAACAAGAAGATATAACCATTATAAATATATATGCACCCAACAGAGGAGTGCCGACATATGTGAAACAAATACTAAAAGAATTAAAGGAGGAAATAGACAGCAATGCATTCATTTGAGGTGACTTTAACACACCACTCACTCCAAATGACAGATCACCAGACAGAAAATAAGTAAAGACACAGAGGCACTGAACAACACACTAGAACAGATGGACCTAATAGACATCTACAGAACTCTACACCCAAAAGCAACAGGATACACATTCTTCTCAAGTGCACATGGAACATTTTACAGAATAGACCACATACTAGGCCACAAAAAGAACCTCAGTAATTTCAAAAATATTGAAATCCTACCAACCAACTTCTCAGATCACCAAAGTATAAAACTAGAAATAAATTTTAGAAAGAAATCAAAAAGGCTCACAAATACATGGAGACTTAACAACACTCTCCTAATTAATCAATGGGTTAACGACTAAATCAAAACAGAAATCAAAGAATATATGGAGACAAATGACAACAACAACACAAAGCCACAACTTCTGTGGGACGCAGCAAAGGCAGTTCTAAGAGGAAAGTATATTGCAATCCAGGCCTATTTAAAGAAGGAAGAATATTCCCAAATGAATAGTCTAAAGACACAATTACTGAAATTGGAAAAAGAAGAACAGATGAGGCCCAAAGTCACCAGAAGGAGGGACATAATAAAGATCAGAGAAGAAATAAATAAAATTGAGAAGAATAAAACAATAGAAAAAATCAATAAAACCAAGAGCTGGTTCTTTGAAAAAATAAACAAAATAGATAAACCCCTAGCCAGACTCATTAAGAGGAAAAGAGAATCTACACACATAAACACAATCAGAAATGAGAAAGGAAAAATCACGACAGACCCCACAGAAATACAAAGAATCATAAGAGAATATTATGAGAATCTATATGCTAACAAGATGGAAAACATAGAAGAAATGGACAACTTCTTAGAAAAATACAACCTTCCAAGACTGACCAAGCAAGAAACAGAAAAACTAAACAGACCAATCACCAGTGACGAAAACGAATTGGTAATCAAAAAACTACCCAAGAACAAAACCCCTGGGCCGGATGGATTCACCTCTGAATTCTACCAGACATATAGAGAAGAAATAACACCGATTCTCCTTAAAGTTTTCCAAAAAATAGAAGAGGAGGGAATACTTCCAAACTCATTCTATGAAGCCAGCATCACTCTAATACCAAAACCGGGCAAAGACCTCACCAAAAAGAAAATTACAGACCAATATCCCTGATGAACGTAGATGCAAAAATACTCAACAAAATATTAGCAAACCGAATTCAAAAATACATCAAGAGGATCATACACCATGATCAAGTGGATTCATCCCAGGGATGCAAGGATGGTACAACATTCGAAAATCCATCAACATCATCCACCACATCAACAAAAAAAAGAACAAAAACCACATGATCATCTCCATAGATGCTGAAAAAGCATTTGACAAAATTCAGCATCCATTCCTGATTAAAACTCAACAAAATGGGTATAGACGGCAAGTACCTCAACATCATAAAGGCCATATATGACAAACCCACAGCTAACATCATACTTAACAGCGAGAAGCTGAAAGCTTTTCATCTAAGATCAGGAACAAGACAGGGATGCCACTCTCTCCACTGTTATTCAACATAGTACTGGAGGTCCTAGCCATGGCAATCAGACAAAACAAAGACATACAAGGCATCCAGATTGGTGAAGAAGAAGTCAAATTGTCACTATTTGCAGATGACATGATACTGTACATAAAAACCCTAAAGACTCCACTCCAAAACTACTAGAACTAATATCTGAATTCAGCAAAGTTGCAGGATACAAATTAACACACAGAAATCAGTTGCTTTCCTATACACTAATGATGAACTAACAGAAAGAGAAATCAGAAAAACAAATCCATTCACAATTGCATCAAAAAGAATAAAGTACCTAGGAATAAACCTAACGAAGGAAGTGAAAGACCTGTACTCTGAAAACTACAAGACACTCCTAAGAGAAATTAAAGAGGACACTAACAAATGGAAAAGCATCCCATGCTCTTGGCTAGGAAGAATCAATACTGTCAAAATGGCTATACTACCTAAAGCAATCTACAGATTCAATGCAATCCCTATCAAACTACCAACAGCTTTCTTCAATGAACTGGAACAAATAATTCTAAAATTCATATGGAACCACAAAAGACCCCGAATAGCCAAATCAATCCTGAGAAGGAGGAATAAAACAGGGGAATTACACTCCCTGACTTCAAGCTCTACTACAAAGCCACAGTAATCAAGACAATTTGGTATTGGCACAAAAACAGACCCACAGACCAGTGGAACAGAATAGAAAATCCAAACATTAACCCAAACATATACAGTCAATTAATATTTGATAAAAGTGCCTTGGATATACAATGGGGAGATGACAGCCTGTTCAGCAGCTGGTGCTGGAAAAACTGGACAGATACATGTAAGAGAATGAAACTGGACTACTGTCTAGCCCAATACACAAAGGTAAACTCAAGGTGGATCAAAGACTTGAATGTAAGACATGAAATCATAAAACTCTTAGAAAAAACATACGCAAAAATCTCTTGGACATAAACATGAGAAACTTCTTCATGAACATATGTCCCCAGGCAAGGGAAACAAAAGCAAAAATGAACAAGTGGGACTATATCAAGCTGAAAAGCTTCTGTACAGCAAAGGACACCATCAGTAGAACAAAAAGACATCCTACAGTATGGGAGAATATATTCATAAAAAACGTATCTGATAAAGGGTTGACATCCAAAATATATAAAGAACTCATGCACCTTAACAAACAGAAAGCAAATAATCCAATTAAGAAATGGGCAGAGGACATGAATAGACACTTCTCCAAAGAAGAAATTCAGATGGCCAACAGGCACATGAAAAGATGCTCCACATCGCTAATCATCAGAGAAATGCAGATTAAAACCACAATGAGATATCACCTCACACCAGTGAGGATGGCCAACATCCAAAACACAAACAACAACAAATGTTGGCGAGGATGTGGAGAAAAGGGAACCCTCCTACACTGCTGGTAGGAATGCAAATTAGTTCAACCATTGTGGAAAGCAGTATGGAGGTTCCTCAAAAAACTCAAAATAGAAATACCATTTGACCCAGGAATTCCACTCCTAGGAATTTACCCTAGGAATGCAGCAGCCCAATTTGAAAAGGACAGATGCACCCCTATGTTTATTGCAGCACTATTTACAATAGCCAAGAAATGGAAGCAACCTAAGTGTCCATCAGTAGATGAATGGATAAAGAAGAGGTGGTACATATACACAATGGAATATTATTCAGCCATAAGAAGAAAACAAATCCTACCATTTGCAACAACATGGATGGAGCTAGAGGGTATTATGCTCAGTGAAATAAGCCAAGCTGAAAAAGACAAGTATGAAATGATTTCACTCATATGTGGAGTATAAGAACAAAGAAAAAAACTGAAGGAACAAAACAGTAGCAGACTCACAGAACCCAAGAACGGACTAATAGTTACCAAAGGGAAAGGGACTGGGGAAAATGGGCGGGAAGGGAGGGATAAGAGGGAAAAAGGGGCATTACGATTAGCAAATGTAATGTTGGGGGGGCACGGGGAGGGCAGTACAACTCAGAGAAGACAAGTAGTGATTCTATAGCATCTCACTACGCTGATGGACAGTGACTGTAATGGGGTTGGTGGGGGGGACCTGATGAAGGGGTAGTTTAATAATCGTAATATTGCACATGTAATTGTAAATAAATGATAATAAAATAAATTATATTAAAAAAAAAAAAAGAAATATTTGATGGGATAGTGGTTGAACAGATCCAAAGAATAAACCTGTGGTACAGGGAGATGACTCCACCCGTCTAACTCTTTAATTACAAAGTACCTTGTTGCAGGGAGTGAAAAAAAAAAAAAAGAATGCAGCAGCCCAATTTCAAAAAGACTTATGCACCCCTATGTTTATCGCAGCACTATTAACAATAGCCAAGAAATGGAAGCACCCTAAGTGACCATCAGTAGATGAATGGATAAAGAAGAGGTGGTACATATACACAATGGAATATTATTCAACCATAAGAAGAAAACAAATCCTACCATTTGCAACAACATGGATGGAGCTAGAGGGTATTATGCTCAGTTAAATAAGCCAGGAGGAGAAAGACAAGTACCAAATGATTTCACTCATCTGTGGAGCATAAGAAGAAAGCAAAAGGTGAAGGAACAAAACAGCAGCAGACTCACAGAACCCAAGAATGGATTAACAGTTACCAAAGGGAAAGGGACTGGGGAGAATGGGTGGGAAGGGAGGGATAAGGGTGAAAAAGGGGCATTATGATTAGCAGATGTAATGTTGGGGGGGGCACGGGGAGGGCTGTACAACTCAGAGAAGACAAGTAGTGACTCTAGAGCATCTCACTATGCTGAAGGACAGTGACTGTAATGGGGTTGGTTGCGGGGACCTGATGAAGGGTTAGTTTAATAACCATAATATTGCACATTTAATTGTAGATTAATGATACCAAAATAAATTATAAAAAAAACTACATGAGAAATTAAATTTAAATACTACTCTTCACTTCCAAAATTGAATAAAGATGAAATGGTGTGATAAACAATGTTATTTGTCAAGAGACTGAAGAAATAGGATTTGGAGAAGGTTTGAGAGTTTAAATTGGTACTATTCAAGGGATGACAATGAGGAAAACCCAAAAATCTGCAAAGATATTTTTTAGATTTATTTATTTTTATTGAAGTATAGTTGATATACAATATTATACTGGTTTCAAGCATACAATATGGTGATTCAACGATTACATACATTATTAAATCATCACCCCAACTAGAAGTTATTATCTGAAAACATAGAAAGATGTTACAGAACTACTGACTATATTCTCTATGCTGTACTTTCATCCCTGTCACTAATTTTTATTATGATTGAGATTTTGTGCTTCTTTATCTATAGAGGTATTTCTGATTCATTTATTCCACTTCTAGAAATTCATTCTGCATTCTGTTTAAAATAGCATAGTATAAACAGCCAATAATCTAAATGAAAATCCAAAGATGAGTTAATTATGACATATTATGTTATATGCAGTAAATGTAAAACAAATATAATGTACAAACTGTAGAAAGAAGGGGAATGTTCTATATATATCGAAATAAAATGATCTTGAAGAACCATTGCTAATTGGAAATGCAAGGTATGGAAAGTATGCATTATGATCTATTATTTGTGTAAGAAGGAAAAGAGATTTTTTCTGGCTCAATTTGCTTTTATACATATTTATTTATGCATATTAGTATATAATAAATATGTTATTTATTTTCATTTATAGATACATTATAAAATAATTATAGAGATTTATAAGAAACTAATAGCAATGATTGCCTGGGAACTGGGTGAAAGGTGAATATGGGGGTAAAGACTTATTGTAAACCCTTTCTGATAGTTTGATATTAAACCATGTGATGTATTATTATCTCAAAACTAAACTAAAAATACATATGTTAAAATAAAATAAAAATATTGTGACTATATTATCCATAATACATAGCAGTTGTAGGCATTGGGTAGAAAGTAAATGATTTTTGAAGGGAATGGAATGAAATCTGAAAAGGAGAATGAATAAAACATGTTACCTTGGACAAGTCTGTCTTTCACTCACTCAGTCAAAACATGCTTAAATGTCTGGTACATAGAAACATGTTAGGAACATGGGACACAGTGATAACCAAATCTAACACAATCCATGTTCTGTACAATCTATATTTCATTTTTCAACAGTCTGATGATTAAGTTCCATATTTAAATACAACAAACATACTAACAAAAACATGTATGAAATGGTCTGAGGATTTTATTTGGAACTATAGTGAAATACAAGGAGCAGTGTCATTTTATAAAATCTGTTCTATGTTAGAGCATAATATCAATTTATGACTTCTGACACCTTACAATAAATCTCCATAGTTTTCCTCATCTAAGTCTTAACATTTTAGTCTTATTTGTATTGTTGAAAAGTAAATGAGCATAGAAATAACTGTTTTATCTTCTACTTGTCAGAGTTGAATGACAGAACATGCAGAACATATGTGAATGCACCTGGCAAAGTTTCTTGTGTGACCTAGAAAAGGTCCTTAATAAATGCTTCTTGTATGTGTATTTGCTTACATTATAGAAGTGTTTATGTGAGTTTTAAATTTTACATAGTTCACTCTTAGTTGAGGGGCAGCATTTACAGATTATTTACAAGGCACTCCTATTAGATCTGGAATGTGTTCCTGGGCCACTGATCTGGGTTTGGCCCACGGAAATTTCCTGCAGATATGATCATTGAGCACTTCTGTGGAGACAAGAAATCAGTAAAAATTGGAAGTTGGTAATCTCCTCATTGTATCAAGTGTTTGTCTGCCAGATCAATTCCACATTAACTCTCCCCCAGAACTTCCCCAGAGGGAATCAATGTTTCAAGATTCCAACGAAAATAGATAGTGGAGATACCAACCAATATAACTGAACAGCTTAAACCTATTCATAGAAGAGACTGGAAAGCTGACATAGACAGAAATTCAGAAGATCCTGTGCTTACTCTCAAACATTTATTCTCACATAAAATGAATCATCAAAAATTCATTTTAACTGCTCACAATTTTATCAAATGCCTGTATTGTATCAGGAAGTAGATAATCTACCTTGCACTATATTACTTAATGCAAACATCCTATCCCAAATTGTCCTAATTAGGTACCCATCTTTTTGCCTATTTTAAATTGGATTTTTAATCCTACTATTAGCCATGATAATCAAGAAACTCATTTTTAAGAAATGATGGAGAATGCCTTACTATTCCATTCCCATGAAAAATCAATCAATCAAACAATAGATAGATACATAAAAAGGTTCTTCTTGCAACAATTATTCAAAAACATTCCCTGTTAATGTGTCCTTCAAATGTCAGTTCCTTGACTTCAAAATAAAACACAAACATTTTGTTGGCCCCTATCAGAAAGCACTTGGAAGGCTAAAGTGGAGAATTAGCAGAGTTGAATGTAAATTCTTAGAAACTGAATAATTCTTGTGGGTTAACAAAACTCTCTGAATCTCAGTTTCCTTAACTATAGAATGACCATGATTAAGAGTAGGTTATAGTAAATGAGAAAGAGTAGATAGAAGCCATCACAATATTTTGCACATACTACATCCTCATTCCACGAAAACTTCCCTGTTGGGATTTCTATTATGGCCCTAGTATTAAGAGAAAATCCATAGCCCTGTTCCTCTGATTATTGCCAAGAAAGTGGTCCATTTTTGTACTTCCTCCTGCTCACTTTAATAATCCAGATTATAAGAAGCTATTTACAAATTGTGCGTCCAACTTTTAAAAACTATATAAAAGTTGAAGGAGTGATGGTAGCATCAATATAAAAATAAACATGGTACATCTCAAATCATTCCATTTTTGGTTAGTCACCCAACAGTGAAATTGCTCTATCATCCTTCTTAAAGCACCTCTCACAAGGAAAGGAGGATGGTGGGTGTGCGGCTTGATACAACACTGTGCTGTTTTTTTCTCAACACCATGATCATATAAAACACCATCAGAAAAAACAAGTAATAGGATGCTGTTACTTACTTCCAAAACCTAACAGTGCCTGGGCACAGATTGTAAATAAACAGATGCACTTAGGGAAGTCTTATTAACATAGATGAAAGTCATTATGATTCTCTCTGTATTTTGTAGAAAGTATTGATAATTTTCTAGTGATACATGTAATCTTATTAGATATGATTGAAATTTATTTGAAATGAATGAAATGGAGTATGAAGAGGAAGCACAAAAAGCTAGGAGCCAGGTAATCTTGGATGGGCCACCCGCTCTCGGTGAGGGCCCACTTGGGCTTGTGGTCATTGTTTCTTGTTTCTTGGGGTTTAATCCTCAGGTATTTTTGGCCAAAGTTGCCGTAATTTTTCTCTCCATTCTTCCTGATACTCACTCAAAAGTGTATCATTTGGAAGCTTCCAAAACAAGGCCATTGGATACTCAGAAAAGATTGGCCCCTCATAGATATTCAATGAAAATGACAAATAAATTAGAGATAGTAGGAGAAAGCCACATCAGTGTGTTAATTGGTGGGGAGGAGGCATCCTCATGTATAAGTGACAAGTCAAATATGATGAAGATAGATATAAACTACAAAATATTGTGTATATAAAATTAAACTGTATTAAGACTGAAACTCCTCAGGCCTCCAACAGTTTTTCTGAGAAGAAAGAAGCCTAGGAAGCTCTCAGACCAGGTTAGAGAGCGGAGGAAGGGCCAGTGGGGAGGGGTGGAAGCGAAGTGCTTATCCTGAGCTAGAAGTTTCCCTGAGCACGTAGCCCAGGGGCTTCTCAACACCTAGCTTAAACCAGCTACAGGCGTGGTGCCCTGTAAGCTGACAGCAAGAACACTGCCTCTTCAGGGAGTGACTGTGGGTCAGAGTGGTGGCCTTACAGAAGCACACTCTTGCTTTACCCAAATGAACAGAGAGCACACCGCAAAGTGTGCTCGCCTAGTACTGGGTGGGACTCCCTCATCCTCTTGCTCTGTTTTGCCAGGGACTGACGTAACAACTGCCAAGATTAAAGTAGATAAAACCACACTGTGTTCGCCATCCTTCATCCTGGCCCACAGTTTTGTACAGACACCTATACACAACCTGTCAGAAGTCCCTCAAATTCCAATATAGCCCAAGACTATGAAAGTCACAGAAAAATATCAATGCTCAAAGGACAGTGACTGAAGTGGGGAACCATAATTCGAACTCCATTTACTGTCAACTTCTGCAACTGTCTCTTCCATTTTTTATTTTTAGATTGCATGAATTATGGGGTTCAAATTCCAGCCCTACCATTTACTGCATGTATATCTTTGGACAAATAATTTTACTTATCTTTGTCTCCCCTTATGCATCATTAGAATGGGTATTTTTATTGTGTCTACTTCATAGGGCTGTATGAGGATCATCTCTAAAGTGCTTTGAATAGCACCTGGCACACAGCAAGCATCAAAAAAGTGTTATTGTCATCAGCTTGATAATTACTAAGCTAATAAACAGGTATTGTAGAAAATTGGGAGAATTCAGTAAAAATACTGACAAGAAAAGTAATCCTCCCACACTTTGCAATGTGTTGCTTTCAAGTTATTTTTTAAAAGCATATATATTAAGTGTAAACATATATACTTAACAAATTTGGGTGACCACATAGTACTGCTTCCAATTTTTTTGTCATCATAATTATTTTTGGCTTTGTCTTTAACTCTCAAAGTATTCTAGGTTAGTGGAAAATTATACAGTCACTCTATTCATACCATATAAACTATTATGAATCCTATATTTAATTTAATATTATACCAGGGTTCTACAAAACACTAGATATTGTTCTAGAAGAAGTGTAACAGTTCTATACAGTACATGGTTAAACCACATTTAATCAATCAAACCATTATCTTTTTTAAAAACAAGAAAACATTTATGGAAATATTACCAAGTGTAAAAGATATTATACATTTCTTAAAATGAAATACCCTTATGGTGCTATCTCTATCTATAGAAAGGAAAATCCACAAACAACATCAAATATGCATTAACTATGGAGTTTTTAACTAGGATCATTTTTTTATATCAATGAGGAAAATTCAGATTATTCAATAAATTGTGTTGGGAGAATTGTTTAAATCTATTTTTAAAAATATTGTTCCTAACCTCAAAGTACACACTAATATAAATTTCAGATAGATTTGGCTATGTATCACCATGCATAAATATATGATAAAAAATAATAAATTACATATAATAAAATTTTAATAACTAAATTAGTAAAATATTCATTTCATTTCATGGTGTGGGAAGCCCAAGTATTAACACATATGAACTATTTTTTTACAATAACTGATAGATTTGATTACAGAAAAGGCAAAACTTCTGTATGGTTCAAAGGAACGTGACAAAAAGAGCAATATGGAAAAATTACAACATACATGACACTGCATAGTTTACTATCCTTAAGATAACAAACTCCTATGTTTTCTTATAAAAATTACAAGATTTGAAAGTGAACAAAGGAAAATAAAAATTCAGAGAAATTGAAATTGAATCAATGTACAAATGAATAAAGCATTCAATTTTGCTGGTGATCAAAGAAATTCTGTTTAAAATACTGGTGAGATTTAATTTTCCTTATAAAATTAGCAACTAAAACATACTATTCAGTTCTGGTGAAGGAAAAAGCTAAGTAACTTTCTCATACTGTGCTCAGGGAAATATAAATTGATAGAAGTTTTCTGGAGGAACAATTATTGAAGTGTATCAAAGGTCTAGAAATTTATCCTTAAAAAATAATTTGTACTGCAAGGTAAATACTTATGCATAATGCTTGTCAATCACCATAATCATGAAAAATGGGAAGCACTCTAATGATTTAGCATAGATCATCAGTTAAGTAACTTATATTACATGCTTATAATATTATACTCTTCAAACTAGTAAATCAGAAAAAATATAAGATTACAAAATGTTGTGGAAAAGGGTCGCAATATATTAAGTGGAGGAAAAAAATATTACAAAATAGGTATAGAATGATCCTAACTTTGTAAAGAAAATGATGTATTGTATAACAAGATGTTTGCATATTTATCCTACATCAGATTTGATGAAGGTGTCCATATATAATGGGTAATAGATAATGAAGTGTGGGACAAGTCACCACATGCAGAATTTATAAAGAAAATAATCAAATAATCTAGAGCTATTCCATAAGAGTTGATCTCCTTTGCTGTCTTTGAAAATATAGAAGAGGTGGGAGAGAAAGCCATGTTGTGTCCCAAGAACCTGAGAACAGAAGCGCCTCAAGGGCTTGCTCTGGGGGACCTGCTGGGGACAACAGACGTGTTGGCAGGTAGTACAGATTATTTGCAGGCCGTGCATGAGAGAGACCACCTGGAGGCTCTCAAACTAGTCAGAAGGCCCCTGAGCAGGCAGGAGAACAGACGAAGTGGACCTATCATGATCCTAGGTGAAGTGGACCCCCAGCAAGCCAGGGCTAAATTGGGGGAGGCACAGTTAGCAAGTTGGGGAGACAGCAGACAGGGGAGCTGTGGAAGGCAGGACAGCTATGCTTTCCTCTGGCCCCAGGAGCGCTGCTTCCCATGTGTTGGTTAACACTGAATACACATATGTTCCACATTAAAATTATAAGGTATGCTGTGCACTGAAATGGTTATTAGGGAGCTGTGCAGTGATGGAATGGAGGCCCTGGTTGAGGTGGAGGGTCAGGCTTCTCAGAGAAAGTAGTATGTATAAATTTTAACCTGTTGATTTATGGGTGTGCTGGTAAATTATGAATATTAAATTATTATGTGTTGAAACTACTTCCAGTTGGTAGTATGACTTTTGGCTTCGCATAAAAAAAATTCAAAAAAAAAAAATTACAATTAGCAGTTTTCCTTCGTCTCTGAAATAAGAGACTGCTGTTTTGGGGCAGTCTGATTTGGGTGAAGGAAAAGCTGTTTTGGAGCCAGAGAGATAGGGGTTCAAACCTCAGTTACATGGCTTTCTAGTTCTGTGATCATGAAGGAGTAGCTCCCAATCTCTAAACTTCAGATTCTTTATATGTGAAATGGAGACAATTGTACCTACCTAACAGGATTGTGGCATTAAAATATACAAACACACTTTTCTGCCTGCTCCCTCTCTGCACCCCACCCCTCAGGGCACTGCTCAGCCTGCAACTGCGCTCGCTCAGAGCCCTGGGCTCCTGCTAAGCTAGGACCACGGTCATCTCCCTCCAGCCACCCATACAATCATCTACCGGGACCTCATCAGCCCTGATGAGATGTTTTCCAACATCTACAAGATCCGGGAGATCACCCACCAGCTGTGCCTGTAGATGGAGGGGAAGATGGTTATCTCTGAGTGGTACGATCCTGGAAATATTTTTCTTTCTAGTAAATACATTTATCTTCCTAGTGTTCTAGAAATGGTGTGTCTGCATGTTTACTTGGTAGAAGTTCAGTGTTTTATACAAATTTATGCAGATTTAAAGACGTTAGCAACTGAATATATGAAAAAGCCTGATAGAATTGACAGACTTTATGAGATTAATGCAGGCATGATAAAAATCTGATAATTGTGTTTCTCTTCCTCTGTCAAGGCCAGAAAAAAATGGTAATAAGTTACAGATTTTACATGTGGGCCCATTCTGCCAACAATGTTTTTATGGCTACTAGAAGGCAGAGTGATGTAGAAGACTTAAGTGTTCTGAGCATATTCCAGTCTAGAAGACATGCCCTCTCCTCAGCATGGATTAGTGGACCAGGGGCAAGTCGTCATTAGTTTATGCTTTGTTTTCTCAAGGACGTTCTTTATCTCCATCTAATTGATCAATAGACATTTCCTTCCCAGGGCCATGTTGCTCACCTCCATAGAGAGTCCTTTACATACTAGTATGAATGACACTTGCTAAGTTGGGCAGTGCATAGCCTGTGCAATAGTACGCAGCCACAGCACCCCCTGTGAAAAGCTCACTGTAATGCTCCCTAGTAGATAAGCCTTTCTTGAGTAACCCAGATCTCTCCCTCCACTTTGGGTGAACTTTTTTGCCCCTCATTTTTATGGTATTTCCTTAAACTGTCTTGTCTTTTATGTGTGTTCTCATCTGTACTTGTTTGTATATTTTCTTGCCATTATGCAACTAGAGATACTTGAGGTCAGGTAACAGGCCTCATGCTTTTTAACCCCTGGCAGCACCTGCCTCAGCGCCTTGCGCAGTGTGCAGTTACAAGGTCAACAATCACAGTTAAAATACAAAACAACAATAATGATAATAATAGATAACATCAACTGAGCTCTCACTATGTGCCACGCACAAAGAGTTTTGAATGAATTATTATATTTAATCCTAACAATGACCGAATGTGTTATAGACTATTAATATCTTATTTTATAAAGAAGAAAAACAACCCATCAAGGTTAGGCAACCTGTCCTATGTCAAACTGTTAGTAAAATCTTGAATGAATGAGTGAATGAAAAAATATTTCCATATCTTGTGGACATTATATCATTTGGAGCCTGTAATTCAACTTAAATAAATGAAGTTTACTAGACTATGAGTTTATTGATGGTAGTATTCTTAATTACTGTTGTTTGAATTCACAGCATGGTACACTTTACATGTGCTTAATTAGTTGGGGAATAAATAAGTGAATGAATAAAAATATATATTATTCCAGCTATGCATTTGACCCTACTTTTGAATTTCAGGGACAGCCTGTTCCGTGCTGAGGGTTACTTTTTCTTTTAACCAGGATGCCTGGAATCCTTCTACAGATAAAGAAGCTGAGGCTCAATTACACTGTGGTTTACCCAAGGCCACATTGCTAAGAGCAAGTGTTCACAGAATCAAGACCCTGAACTCCTAATTCAGAGCACCTCTCCTTATGCCCTTCCATCTAACTTGACAGGTAGATCACTTTTCAAAATATTACATGATACTGACAAAGTCAAGAGGGCGGAGCATGGGTCTCCTTGGAAATTGCTCACTGACAGTCTTTAAGGAAGTCTCCTGTCTGGTTAGCCCACACCTGGGAAGCTGGGGCACACAAGCCCAGTTTGAAGTGATGGAATGGCTAAACCCATGGCACCTTTTCTGCTATCCTTCTTCTGAACCACGTTTAGACTAGGCTTCTGGCATCTCCCAGGCCACTCCAAGAGCAGAGCCCGATTTCTAAGATCCAAAGAAACTGAAGCGTGAATATAAGTCAGTGCTGTTAAAGTAACAAGATTATGCCCAGGATGGAGTCCCTCATGCTAAGCCCCACAGCAGCAAACCAAAACTTAGTGCTAAGTTTCTATGCTGAGCTCTCCAGAAAAGGAAGGCCTAGTTAAACCAATCAGTGCTTTTTGTCCAGCATGAGTTACCTGACCCGCTCCAAGACTTCCCTTTGCTCCATATGCAGAAAGTAGCCCTGCTTTAACAGATCAGCAAACACCCAGTATAACTTCCCTATTCCTGCTCACTTTGGTCTATAAAATTCTCACTTGTCTGCAGCTCTTCAGAGCTCCTTCTATTTGCTGTATCAGATGCTGCCAGGTCCATGAACTGTTGAATAAAAGTCCACTAGATCAATATATCATCATAGAAAATTTTATTTTAACAGTTTATGTACTAGAGAAAGAAGTGATCCCCATCGTCCCTTGGTGGGGACTAGCTGGCTCTGAGTTTAAGTGGTACAAGCCCCTTGCCAAATCCTGGGCCTGCGGGCTTATCCCTGCAGCTGGCTGTGGGCCCTGTGTGTCAGATGCGGATACAGAGAAGAAGTCACAATGAGTCTGAAGTGGCTGCCTCTAGCTGTGCACGAGGAGGAGGACCCAAGGAAGTGTCTTTTCCACCTGGCAATGGTCTCTGATTCTACCTCTGAATCCATTCTCTTGTGCTGCTGTTGGGCTTCTGTTGTGATGAGTTCAGAATCTGGATGATAACTCAGGTTGGCATGTGCTCCTATGGGAGGAGACCCAGGAAAATACCTGCCTGAATCCTTGGCCAGCTCATGTTTTTCAGTTCCATCCATCTCTGCTTCAGGGCTGGAGATGGTACCTGACCTGAGTGGGTATTGGCCATAAGGAAGGCAAAACAGGACAGGTGTCTACAGGTCAGTCCTGCGTTCGTGGGGAAAAGGAACTGGTTCTGAAGCAATTACATTAGAATCATCGGGAAGATAGGGGCTTCCTGGAAGTTACCTGCCACCCTCCACAGGCAGGGCTGACAGCAGCAGAAGACAGGGCACACAACGTGTGCTCCTCAGCTTTGTCACAGTGACTGGGGCTGGCTTCTCATGTCCTCCCAGCCCTGACCAAAGTCCACTCCTCTCACCGACTTTCTTCTGAACCCCTGCTTACTATTCAACCTTGTGATCAGAATGTGGCTTCTGTACCTTGAATCCATATGAGGTTTGGTTAACATGATAGTTGTCTACAGAAGATATTTTTTCAAAAACTGACATCAAGGCACTTTGTAAGTTTGATTCTTGTGCATATACAAGTCTTCCTGAGTGGAGTTAAGTACAGTCTCTTTGTGGGGGAAAAAAGAAAATGAGTTTTTGGATGAGCAGGGTGAGAATCCAGCCCCGGGCCATGGTGAAGGCTCTGGTCATAATAGCTGCTGAGCCTCTCACAGTGATATCCTGACATCATTTCCCCAAATGCATGTAACTTGAGGTTTAATTTGTTTTTCAAAATTAATTGGCAAAGGTGAACATTTCTGATTAACTCTACATTGCTTGGGGTGGGTGGGGGGAATAAAACAGTGGAGGCTTCTACCCCCTACTAATTGGGATTACACTATACAGAGCGTGCATTCAGCAAATGGGCAGGGAGGCAGGAAGCAAGAGGGAGAGTGAACAGGAAGGGAAGAAAGATGGAAAAGTAGAGGGAGGGTATTGGAGAGAAGCTTATTTCCTGAGCACAGTCGTTCCAAGATATCATGAGCAGCAAATTAGACAATCCTTCAGCAAGGATTTTGACAAGAAAATTTCATTAGGGATTTAAATCTCTATGGAAGCTCAAGTTGCTGCATTAAGATATGAAAATTGTGCAAATATTATTCCTTAGAATAATGTTTGCTGCAGGTCATTGAGTTTCATTCAATGAAATTTAGAGTGATAAATGTCATATTGAAAATAACTAAAGGAAGGAGGGGTGAAGAGGAGGCAGGAAAGGGCCCTGCATTTGGGAGCTCAGGTCTCGGAGTCATTTGGATTGGAAGTTAGACTCCAGCATTAACTAGCTGTGTGCCCTTGAACAACTTTATTTAACCTCTCTGAGGCCTTATCTCCTCAACTACAAAATGTGAGTAATTGCCAGGAACTCTGCAAGACTATGTGAGGCTTTAATGAGATAATGCAGATAAAGCCCTTTGACAGGGCCTGGTGCAGGGCAACTCTAAGCACAGGTTAGCAAGGTTATGAGGATGAGTAAAGGAAGTGGGCTGATGTTTATCTGGTGCTGGCATCTTGTCATCCTCAGGGATAAGTACCTATAGATATTATTGTTGCCATTATTCAGATGAAAAGGCTGAGGCTGGATAAATCTGCCAAGGTCACAAAGCTGCGTGGCCACCAGAATCATGCCCATGCTTCTGTATCCACACATTTTTCCCCCTCACTAGCCTGTGAAGGCCTCAGAACCTAAATCCTGTTCATACACTTTGTGCTAACAGAGTCTGACTGGTTAGATAGTCCTTGGTAGATGCTCAGAAAATATTTGGGGAATGAATCAATGATTCCATAAATAAATGGATGAACTGATGCTATAATGCTTTTCACATTTAAACGGTGTCACAGAGACTCATCCAATGGGTTTCTCAATGCTGTTTTTCTTTGTCAAGGCATTCTGGAACTTTAACTTACATAATGATATGCCATTTTGCAGAAAACAGGAGGAAAGGAGAAAACAGGGAATATATTCATATACTTCCACAAACCAGATAATAAAAGTCCCCTTTTTAGCATTTTAATGTATGCTTTTTTCTACCATAAAAGGATATTCTTATTGCAATCTTATAGGAAGATAATTTTCTATCTTGCTGTTTTATCTAATAGGAATATTTCTTACAGCTATAATTTTAATGGTAACTTTGAGGTAGGGCAGGGACATGGGATAAACATCATGATTAACTTTGCCTACCTATCATGAAAAATGCTGATATATAAATAGTATTGTAAGAACAGGAGGGACCCCATCTTAATTTAAGGCTAAGCTTCCATTTTAAAAAGCAGAGCTGAGAAGTAAGAGTCCTAACATATTCTTTAGTAATCAGATAATAACCCACCCTATCCTAAGGCAGGGCAAGCAATCTTTGCTGATACATCCCCACTGCCTGAGGGTAACCACTATCTTGGAGAAGAACAGGATCAATAAACCCCTTGTGTTCAATTTATTTTACAGAATATCTAGAGGACTGACTGTGGATGAGGACATAGCGTCCTTCACTAGAGGGAGACATCATGATCCCAGGAGGCAAGGTATGCCCAACAACCCCCCTCTGCCCTTTGCCCCTTCTTGAATGCCTTAAAAGACAGAATCCCCAGCCTTTCAGCGCACCTCCACACCTGCACTTTCCTTTCTTTAAGTGCATACTTTTAAATAAAGCTTTCTCACAGCTCAAATTATTCTGTTCTGTCTCTTTGCTATTTCATTTTATTTCCAAATCTTCACTCTGTCTCTGCTTTACTCCTGATAAGTAGGGAGGGGCTGCTGAGAGCTCAGATTTGGGCCTGCAAGTGACCTGGAGGGACCTGCAGCTGTGCCACCTGCTCTTAGCAGCCTCCTGAAAATCTCCTTTCTTTGGGAAGTTCTTAGAACATATTCTCACTGCATCTTGTGCTTCGCGGCTCTCCCAGATCCTGGGGTAGTAGGGGCTAGTCCCCATGCCATGCAGATCCAAGTACACACGGGACACCAGGTGACCCTGGTTTCAGGAGTTGGCAAGGGAATCTGCCCTAGGCTGAGAACTTTCCCTCTGTACTTTGCTGTTTTCTGCTGCCTGCCAGGCATCTGCCTTACCCTGCTGCTCTTGCGTTAATGAATTCCTTCCTTACCTACACTAGTCTGACCTGCTCGAGAATTCTTTCTCGTTCAGTCAAGAACCCTCCCCCATGGAGGCTGAGGTTTCACCTGGTATGCAGGAAGAGACCTTCCCAGATGCAGCTGCCTGGCAACAACTTAATAGAATATTATAGGTATGCTGTATGATATTTTTACTTAAACATAATCTTGTTACTGGTTTTTAGAATGTGCCCTTTTTTTTGCCATGATAAATGTTCTGCACTGAGTGTTTTTATGCATGTAAGACTTAGGTTTTCAGGGTTAGGCACTCTGACAATGAAATCTTTTTTTTTTTTTAGAAGCATACAGTCCTTATGGTGAGCCTCATCCTCAACTTTTTCAGTGATGGACTGTGATATCCAATTGAACGGTGAGAATTTGATTAGATTGTCTAAAGAGATATCATTTTACCCATTTTGTAGCAGATGAGTGTCCTGCCCCAGAACCATGCACTTGAGCACTTGATAGATAGTCTACAGCTATATAGGACAAGAAGGAAAGAAGGAAGGAAGGAAAGAAGGGAAGGGAACATACTTTTCAGACATCAGCTTAGCAAGTGGCCAAAATCACAAGATAAAAAAGATATAACACATTCCAGTTATTTCCCCCTATCTGGTACTTCCTAGATACCAGTGTCTCACATTTCAGAGAACAGAAATCCATGGAACAGAATCCATGGCTAGCTTGCTTGCTAGCTTTAGGAAACCTTGGCTTTTCTTTTTGCAAACCTAAATTTAGAAATAAAGTACAAATTTCACATTTGACCAGAATTGGGCATATTAGTACGGAATGTTATTTTTTACTCCATATAGAAGCAGAAACTAACAACTAGCAAAATTTCTTAGTGGCAAATTGTCTTCTCCCATGAATAGAAAAAAATTGTCATTAGTACGATAATTGCTGGTATGCAAGGAGTGTTGCTAAAAATGGGTTTTTCACAGTTTGAAATGTAATATTATAGGCATATTTTCTTATTTTAGCAAGTATGAGGTAAAGCTTAATAGGTTTAAATGATCATAAATTATCAGCCAGAGGGTAAGAACCAATATGAAACAAACTGTAGTTTCCATAAACATTCTTTTGGATAAGTAATATGCTCTTTTATTTTTCTATTTCCTTGTTTGGTAATGGGGAATGGTGGCAAAGCTGAGAGAGCAGGATCTGTGGGAGTTCCCAGCAGAAGTTACCCCTGGAGCTGACCCCGGTGACCAGGTCCTATCGCTGGAGAAGACCTAGACCTAGACCACGATAGTTCTGAGCGAGCTTTGAACTTTAATGCTGTCACCAGCTTCCGCCCTTAGCGGTTTCGAGACAAGCAACTGAAATATACAGCCTTCAGCTGAGCTAGCAACTGTTACTCAGAGTAAGGGTTGCCTGTATATTGTGTTAGAGAGAATATAAAAATGCTTGACCTACTTGGATCCGATAAGATGGAATCAGTTTTCGGCAGAAATTGATCACAACGGACTCCTTGGTAGCCTTCTTTGCACCTGAGGAAAGGGGATAAATGATAAACATACGCATGTGGTTGTGAAAGATTCAAGATTTCAACAAGCAAACTGGCCACCAGTTACATAAATGTGAGAACAGTATATTCATGCTTTTGTGTTGCTTGATTCAGGCAGTTTTTAACACCGATAGGTGGATTTTAGAGTTTAGTTCTGTGCAAAAAAAAGAAAAAAAAAGCAACTGTTCTGCTGTTAGTTTTATATGTAATACCTAAGGAGCAAAGTGAACAGCATTTTAAGACACCCCTCATAGCAATCAGGGTTGCCCTCATATTATAATTCTGGAAGCATGTATACTTTTCTCTAAAAGGCTGCAAATGCTCTTTCAGAAGCACCATATTTGCCACTTCACACACACACACACAAAAATAATTTGCTGATATAATTAATCAAATTTTGGCTACTGTTTATTTTACTTGTGCTTCATTATTTTGTTCATTTGCTAATTTCACTTTTTTGTTAAATTTAACTTTTCTTCAAGTCAGTGTCACCTGACCACTTGGCCAGAAATAATAGTACTTATTTCAGATCTAGCAAGGTCTCTATGTGCAAGGTCTCTGTGCATTTTCTCTAAACTCCTATTTTTCTCTTTCATATTCAGCAAACATGCAAAGTGCCTGCTTTCTGCCAGGCATTGTACCAGGCAACTTTCCTGAGGCAGGCACAATTTGGAGGCAAGGGATTTGCCTGGAAGCCCCTGCAATGAGGCATGTCGCCTCAGCCCTGCCAGCCCTCTCTCAGACCTTCCCACAGCTCGCTCAATCAGGGCTGTTTGGCTGCCTCACCGGGCATTGGCTCATCACCTGGCAGTTCAAGGAACAAATACAGCCGAGGCCCCCAACGCCTGCCTCTAAGGGGGGAGGTAGCAGTTAGTGGTCTGCTTGAAGCTTAATCTGTCATGGTCGAGTTAAGCAGGAAGCATCAACTGTTGCTTGTGGGATGAATTTGTCCTAGTTTACAGAGAAGGAAATTGTACTGCTGGTATAAAAATCAGATTTAAAAAACAATCCTCTGGTGTTTAGAAATCTATGAAATCCACAAAAGAATTCAAAGAGACCCTTCTATCAGAAATAGAAACTGTGAATTCTTTCTTTAGAATATGTTTTGTTTTCTGGCTGAATAAACTATTAGATAAGGTCTATTGCAACTGGAGCAGCAACATTGAAAGGCACGTAGGTAATTTTTCCACCTTTCATTGTGAGCCAAATTGGAATTCAGGTAATCGGGCAGGCTCCCTTCAGTACCTTTTTAAGCCTGGCACTCTGGAGTGTATTTGGCAATTTTCCTTGCAAACTAAGAACAAAGGCTTCTGATATATGGATACCCCAGATACCCAGCAGGCAATTGAAAGTAGCCACGTATTTTCATAACCTTTTTTTTATTCATTTATTGCACTTGAAATAAAGCAAGCTCTATAATGGTAAAAAAGTTCGAAAATACTTAGGACTGAGGCACATTGTGATGACAAATAAATTTCTGTTCTCTTTTGAAAGGTGCCCTAATGTTGTTAGTATGCCTTTACTCAGAATTACCTGAACCGTAGTGCTTTAATTTTCATTTCCCCACAATGGTGAGCTATGACTTGGGTGTGTGCTGTAATGTGCATTCACTTTTTGGAGGTTTTTATTTCCAATATCTTTGGGAGATTTTAAGCACACTTTTCTCTTTGTATCTTCCTTTAATATGAAAATGGTATGCTAAGGAGATTGCTGCTTTTAAGGGGAAGTGCTTTCTTTGGGTTTTGCTTTGCTTTTTAAAGAGTCTTTATTACATAAAATGCCTTACTCCATTTGTGTGTGGAAAAGGCAATAAGGAAAGATGTTTGAAAGATTTTTAGTCTTAAACTGATTTTCTATGACTTGAGGCCCATTCTGAGAAGTGTTCAGGCCTCATGGGGTATCAGGAAGACAGCACGGTGGCGAGTGCTTTCACCCAGCCTGCATTCCTGTGTGCCTGGATAAGGAAGTGTGATGATGTGGGGGCAGCCCAGCCCAGGCTAGGGAACCCGCCAGAGGCTGTGTGACTGGGTGTGCAGCAAGTCCTGTCCCTCTGCTAAGGAGGCAGCATCCCTGCTCATTGGTGCTGGGTTTTAAGAATGACATACTAAAATTTCCACTTAAATAGTCACACATATGTCGCCTTGATCAGACCCAGCCAAATGTGGAGATGAATGTGCCCATCAGGTAACGCCCATGAGGTGGGCTGAATTTATGACGATATTAAAGACATGAAGCAAAGAAAAAAGTCCTAAGATGCACTTCTATGACATAGATTTGAGTTTGGCAGACCTTCCAGCAGTGTGATAAGCACATCTTTTGAGAAATATCATACTATGTTTGTTTTGACTTTGGTAGTTTGGGGAGGGGTTAGAGAGTGTTTTTCTTTTTTTTTTTATATGTCTGCTTTTTGAAAGGTACAAGAATAAAAGAAATTTATATAATAGAAAAGTCTTTGTTCATCTAATAAACATAAAAGAACAGACAAAAATTTAAATGTGTATCTTTTATGATAAATACATGTTTAAGAATAGCACAAATCTTACCTTAACCAGGTTAATATTCTAATTTTTTTCTATTCTGCCTTGCTTGCAAAACTCCACTCAATCATCCACTCCCTCTTCTCCAAATTTCTTTATCCCTTAGAAACACTGCATCACAGTGATTATGCTAAAAATTCCAATGTTCCCTGGTGATTTTCTGGGTTAAGTCTTGATTCTGTAACTAAATGGACTATGAGCAGAGAGCAAACTGAGGACAAGAAGTATAGCCAAGGCTGATAAATAGTCATGTAAAGCAAATGGGAGGATTAAGAGTGATCCAACCACAGAGCAAACTCAGGAGCTCGCAAGAGTAAAGAAATTTTAGTTTGAAAAATAAAATGGTTTTAAATTATATGTGTTTATCTACTCTGAGGTGACACTTCAAAAACGAGGAGGTCCTTGATCCTGTTGTTTGCTTTCCAAATTTAAAAGGCTGCAGGAAGGCACAGTGAGGAGACAATGCCCACAGCACGGCAGGGCGGGTGAGAGGTTGACGAGGGAACCACGGTGGGCTGGGCCGGATCACAGGGGCTGGGCCCTGTTAATGACACGGGAGAAGAGCGTGGAGACTCTAGCCCAGCCAAAGTATAAGCAAAGCCTCTCTCTCCTGCGGAGCTGCAGGCCCAGCGCACAAACGGGGGCCTCCCTCTCTACAGGGAGCGGGCCAGCTGGGGAGCTGTAGATGCAGACACCACTGCTTCTGCCCCTCACATCCTCCTAGCTTGGCCCTTAGCCCCTCCCACTTGTCCAGCTGTGCGTAAAATAACAATCCGTGTCTTCTGCCATGTTTCCTCTTCTACCTTATCCCTGAGAAAACGCCTAGTTTTAGTGTGAAATGTTAATAAGCAATCCCTGGGCACAAGAGGAGAAGAGAACAATACAGGCAAAGATGAGGAAATATGAAATGCATGTGTGTTGGCTGGAATGGAGTATTTGTTTTGTCTGGAAAAAGTAAAGCAGAAGCAGTCACCCTGTCACCCAGCCTGGATGTGGAGGACCCTGAGGAAGACACGTTAAAAGTGGTCAGACCACCTGCTGATGTTCCCACAGAATCCACATGCTTTGGCAGCTAAAGGTGATGACTATGCCATTAGCCCACACGGTCAACGTCAGGCCATTTTCATTTCTCAAAATACTCATACTCCAGTTTGTCTCTTTGAACCCATTTCCTGAATAACAACTAAATAAAATGAACAACTTTGAGAGACAAATTGAGGAACTCTCACAGGGGCCCAACATCCTCTCTACATTCCCAGATCATTCCTTCAGTTTTCCCCTCTTCCTCCTGTTAGGAAAATGAAACAAAACAAACCACAAACAACACAAAAACTGTTCCAATAAGGGAACCACACTGTCCTCAGTCCCTGTCTGTTGATTTCCTCATTTTCTCATGAATGAGTCATGGACTCATGAACGGAAGTTGTTGGCACTGCTTCACCCTCTTTTTCTACGTCCTACTCTGTCTTTACGGTCAGGGTCTTGATTATCCACGTGGATGATCTAGTCAACACACGGCCGCTTAGCACATGTCTTCTTCATCTGTTTCATAATGATTATTGGTGTTGAATTTATAGTCTTGTTTCTCTGCTTAGTATTTGTGTGGATGCACTTAGGGAAATCATTTAATATCCCTGTTCCCCAGTTTCATGGGACTGATACCAGGAAGGATAAAAAATGAACAGGCTCACATAGTTGCTATCACGGACATGCATTTTGGCCATTTTTATATCTAGAGACCTTATACCTTGCATAGGCATTATACTTAATGAGAGAAAAGTATGAGGGCCAGAAAAGTGTTCAAATGCTTGCTTCAATCCCTGTGTAGTGCCTGGTCTCTGCATACATGTTGGAGAAAGTATACATGCGTCCTTCTGGAAACTTGGTTTTAGACATGAAGTTTAAGCTAGCAGAAGTCGATTAACTTCACAAGAGAAATGGTGGCAAACTCTAGGGTTTGTTTCCTGACTCTATCAACTTTTATTCATAGACAAAAATGGCAGTTAATCTTTGATATTACAGTAAAGTAGACACTTTGTCAGTGACATACAAGTTTGCCAATTTTAAAGGGCCTATTAAACACTGACTGGAAAAAGGAACAATCCCTCCAGGTATTCTTCCCTGTCACCTGCCAATTTTCAGCCTCAATTTCTGTCCTTGGTTGAGGAAAATGGAAAGATCATCAGGCATTTAAACCTCACATTTTAGAGGCAGGGTGGTTGAGGGTACTGCCTGGTTTTAAATCCAGGATCCACTATTTTCCAGCTGCTTAGACTTCCTATACCTTCTTTTCTTCACTTGTAGACTGGAGATAATAAGAGTAGCTCCTTTTACAATTATTATTAGGAATAAATAATATCTGTAGTTGGTGGTAAGCACTCAGTAAATGCTAACTTTTTGTTTTTATTCTTTGAATTTGGAATCAGCCTTACAGCTTTTCAAGTGAGGAAACTGAGGCTCAGAAAGGTTAAATATCTTATCCCCAAGTCACACAGCCAGTAGTATCTGAACTTATGCAGACTCAACTGGGGTTGACTTTAAAATCCTTGCTTAATCTGTGGCACCCCCTGGCATTGTTCATGGAAGTTCAGTAGATACATACATCGCCATACACCCACCTCCCTTTCCTAAGATCAGTATTTGAAAATAATGGCCTAAGTATCATGAACTGAAGCCTTGATTTTTGGTAAGAACTAAAGACCTAGGTCTGTAAATTGTTATCCAATCTTGAAACGTTCTTCAGCAAATCATGTCAGAGACTAGTCATTGATTTAAAAGCAAATTTCCCGAGCTTCATGTTAAAAGGTAATTACCAACTATGGATGGGAACACTCTTTAGGAGAACGACTGTTAGAGAATGAGAATGACAGCTCTGGATTTCCTCAACTAAAAAAATAAGAACACAAACAAAACAGTAAGGATGGAGTTTCAGCCAGGCAAGTGAATTGCCCAGCATTTAAGACATGGAAAGTTCAGGAAGCAGAATGACAAACCTTGTCTCCATCTGAATGCAAATGTGTGCTGGGTGGACCAGAAAATTTTCAAGTTAAGAATCTGTAGCCTAGAGTTACTGGCTCAAAGTTATTAACAGTGTCAGAACAAATTCCCTTTCCTGCCACTCACTGCTGAAGCTGAGGTCTTGGTTTGGCTATGGAGAATATTGTAGCACTGATTAATGTGTAAGCTTTCTTTAGCTGAATTTTGGATTTAATTAAGTGGTCTTATTTAAAAGGAGCACTAATTAGGGCAGGAAGATCTTTAAGCTAACCAAGTGGAATTAAAATTACCTATAGAATGGGTATAGGTACAGCCTTCCCCAAATCTTTTCAACTATAAATAGAAGGATTTGGAATTGGATTATTTTGAATTGCAAAATAACAGTTGCCTTCAAACTCATGAAGGTTCTCTCCAGTGTGTAATCAGTAGCTTTCAAGTATATCACAAATTCCATGGCTGAGACAACTATGGCTTATAATGTCATTCCTCTTACAGCTATGAAGTTTCTGGTTAACAAAGTTGTATCTGTGATCTCAAGAAAACGTAGGGATTTTTTTTTTAATTTCCCTTTAAATAACACAGTACATATAGGGTTTCTATATCCACTGGATGTCCTGGAATGTATCCACCATGGGTGAGGGGGGACCACTGTACATTCATAAAAAGGTTGGTGAGAAGACATAAAATTACAGCACGGAACCACGACAATGGGCAGAAGCTATTAACATTAGAGCATACTCAGAGGAGACGAAGCTGGCTGCCATCTAGAAAAGTAGTTCTCTCAGACAAGAGAACTAGTATTACAGTTGGCAGTTACAGGGTGCAAATTTTAGCTTAATATTAAGAATCTAATCCTCATACACTGCTGGTAGACATGTAAGATGATATGGCCACCTTGGGAAACAGTCTGATAGTTCTTCAAATAGTTAAACAAAAAATTACCATATGACCCAGCAGTTCTTCTCCCAGACACCCCCCCAGGTCCATATTCAAGAGAAATAAAAACCATCTACACCCACACATACACAGACACACACACACACAAATTTCCCTTTAGCAAAGTTTGAATTCAAAAGTATATGGAAGCCAAGTATTTCATCCTAAAACTACTGTGATTTCCGAACTGAATTTGAAAGCATCTGCTCAGATTTAGGAGGCATGCTGCATTCTGTTTATATTTGAGCCCTAAAGACAGAAGGAAAAGCAATTGCAAGTCTGAGAAGTTAGAAGCCATATATAACGAATATGTGTTTACTCAACTGCAAGTTCTTCTCAACAGGTAGAATATCAGGGACTGTGTCCGGCAGCCACCTGTATACTTCGTTGGTCAATTTTAATACCAGGGAGACAGCAACCATTTACATCAACTCATTTTACTTCCATATATGGAACATTGGATAATCAGTGGCTGAAGAGTTCTTAGATCAGTCTGGATACATGTTTTGGCCTTTATAGAGACTTCTGTCCCTATTTGGTCAAGAGCTTCATCTCAGCCTTCTGACTTAAACAAAATTAAAACACACGACATGGCATGAAGGCACTACACAGCTTAGAAAGGAGAACAATATTTTCCAGTGCAGCTATGAGGGATGAATAAGTTATTCTGTCTAATTTAGCTTTGATTTTATTGCATCTAAAAAAAAAATTCTCCTTTTAGGATAAGTAATTTAAAAAAATAATATTTTGGCTCTCTTGTAAGACTTCCTAATTTCCAAGCCAACAGTGGAACAGGATTTATTGCCACATCTACTCCCTATGATTCCTCTTTATTATTTTTACTTTTGATACTATGAAGATTGAGAAATTAGCCAATCATAGACTTTCTCTGATGTGCAAGGTCTAACATTAGCAGATTCATTCACTTGTCTCTACTTGCTTGGAATCAGAAGAGGGATTGACTCAGATGTCCAAACTAGTCAATGGAAGAAAGGTAATGACCATCCTTGTCAGCTCACAGTTTAGGAAGAATATAATACTGAACCCGAGTAAAACATTCCAAAGATACTGTATGAGTCAGCTTGGGCTGCCATAACAAAGTATCACAGACGATGGTCAAAGAACAACAGAAAATTATTTCTTCCTGGTTCTGCAGACCAGAAACCCAAGGCCACAGGGCCAGCAGGTCTGTGCCTGCTGAGGGCTCTCTCACTGGGTTGCAGATGGCTGCTGTCTTGCTGTAACTTTACAGGGTGGAGAGAAAGAGATCAAACTCTCTTTTTCTTTCTTGTCTTCTTCTTATCTGGCCACCAATCCTATCAAATTAGGACCCCATCATTATAACCTCATTTAACCATCATCACCTCCTAAAGACCCTATCTCCAGATATGATCACAATGGGGGGTTAAGGCTTGAACATATGAATTTGGGGAAACACGTTTCAATCCATAGCACTTACCAAGCTGGGGAACTTTTACCTATAGAATAGCAAAGACCAGAATTTGGATTCCTCTGTGTGTAGGGTTGCCAGAAACAATATGGGACACACAATTAAATTTGAATTCCAGATACACAACATTTTTTTTTTGTATAAATGAGTCCTACATGTAATATTTGGGACACACTTATATTAAGTGTATTCATTATTTACCCAAGATTCAAATTTAAGTGGGTGTCCTATATTTTATTCTCTAGGTTTAGCAATCATACCTACATGAGAGTAGAAAAATCTGAATAATCAGAGAAGTAAGAACCATCTACAAGAACATCTAGATTGAAGTTAATGTATAATGACTTTGCTATAACTATATCCTGTTTTGATAAATTTCGCCATCTCTTGCATTAAGGGAAAGGAGCCTGGGCACATTCTATTTACTTCTGTCAGCCATATAAGGGACTTAATGAGCCCAGACAGCCTAGAAGGAAAGAATATGAATTTCAATAGCTAGCTCTTAAATAGCCAAAGCATTAAAAGGCAACTTTAAGAATGTGGTTAAGATCAAATGAAGTAATGTTGGTAAATGTTAGATGCAGATTTGTGACTTAATTGTGTATGTCACTGACTAGTACTTTGCATAAATTCTGAATAAACTGTAAGAGCTTGCTGGCCAGCAGCCCAAGTGAGACCAAAGGAAGAAAGAGGGTCCATTCTTCCAGCTCCATTCTGCATCTTACTTTACTCAGGATAATTTCATACTCAGGCACTCACACGTTATTGAATTTGAAAAGTAGTGGACACAGATGTATAACAGGGCAATGATGACCTAAAATCAAAGATAAGACATAACGGAGACCCTTCTGGAAGACGTCCTTTCTGGAATTCACTGTTCTCAGAAGGAGTCAATGAGAGAGTGTTATCAAGAAGAGATCAAAGAGGTCAGTCTGTTGCCTACCTGGGTAGTGTGGGCATTCCCTGAAGCAAAGCAGTGCACAGCTTGATAAGGAAGAGTGAAAAGAAAATAAATCTGAGAGATAAATCTTATTTAAAAGACATCTTTATGATTGGCATTATAAAGGAGAGAGGGAGCTCATTAGCAAATGAACTGATAAAACCATTCACAGCATGCTTCAAAAAGAAGTGGTAATAATTATTGTCTCTCTAAGAAAGGAGGCAAAATATCCACAGTGTCATTCACAAATCCCTTTGCAGACTTCACAGAGTGAGCTGCAAAAAGTCCCACAGCTTTCTGATTTAATTAAGTGAAGAAAGCAAAAAAAAAAAAAAAAGACTTACAGTTCACATGCCTGGATCATAGAAGGTTCTACATGAAACATGATTTTTTTAAAAGCCATTTTAGAAACCCATAGAGTTTGCTGAACCCTCATTCAGCACAATAATTTCCCCTATTTCTCCCAGGATAACATACAATCGACTAACAGGGGGCAGCGTTTCTGTCAGCTAAAGGAGGTGGGCAGCTTTGATCAGAATTCACAATAATATATCTCCCTTGTGTGATAAATGATTTACTGCGGAGGATAAATGGATATAATCTTTCATTATGTATGACATTCATCAGCAACAAGGAAGCTTTGGACTGAATGGAAAAGTGATTTCATATTAAAAGCCTCATACAACTCAGACTGAGAAGAAAGTGAGGTCTTGCCTTGAAAAAAAATGACACAGGCTTGTAGATTTAACTGGATGCACAGTCAAATATAATCATTACTCTAAGTTTGAAAATCTGTTAGTAGAAAACCTGGGAATTATGTGAGTAGATCATCCTCAGTTTTCACAGAAAAGCTCCATTTCTTAACTATACAATTCTACTTACTTAAATGCATCATTAAGACCAACTTGGATAACTGAGAATAGTGATAGAACAGGTAGGGGGGAGGGAGGAGAGGTGGGGGTGTAGTGTGAGTTAATTTCCTTTTATTTTATAAAGTCAATGCATCATTCCTGAAGTAGATAAATCAAGAAATAGAAGCTTAATGTATTATTTAGAGATATGAAGTTAACAAACAACCAGGAAAATATCAAACAAAAATGGTTTAATATGCTTGCCTGTGTGTTTGAGGAGGGGGTGCATGTTGGGGGAGATGGGAGTGGGGCAGTTGGGGCAAAAGGATAAACCAGAACTGGTAGCTTTTCATTATAAGCATATTTTTGTTGTTTCCTGTATTTATGTATTAAATATACACTTAGACAAAGCTATTTAAGTACTCTAATCATTTAATTTTAGAAGTGATTCAGGTTGTTTGCTTCACTGACTCTTTATGACCCGGTTATCATACCACATCTTCATTTGACTTTTCAATAACAAAAATTCCCTAATACTGCAGTATATCTTGCAAGCAAAATGATATAACATGAAAGGCAGTGTGAGGAGATGAGAAGACAAACCACAGACTGGGAAAGGATATTTATAAAAGACACTTCTGATAAAGAACTGTTATCCAAAATATACAAAGAATCCTTAATAATCAGCAATAAGAAAGCAGTGGACCCAATTAAAAAATGGGCCAAAAGCCTTAACAGACAACCCACAAAAGAAATATACAGCAAAAATGCATATGAAAAGATGCTCTGTATCACGTCATCACCTATTAGAACAGCCAAAATCCAGAACACTGACAATACTAAATGCTGGTGAGGATGTGAAGCAACAGGAACTCTCATTCATTGCTTCTGGGAGTGCAAAATGTACAGCCACTTTGGAATACAGTTTGGTAGTTTATTACAAAACTAAACATACTTTTACCAAATGATCCAGCAATCATGCTCCTTGGTATTTACTCAAAGGAGCTGAAAACTATGTCCACAGAATGTACATGGATGTTTATTGTAGCTTTATTCATAATTGCCACAACTTAGAAGCAACCAAGATGTACTTGAGAATGTGAATGGATAAAAAAAATGTGGTATATCCAGACAGTGGAATATTATATAGTGCCAAAAAGAAATGAGGTATCAAGACATGAAAAAACAAGGAGGAAACTTAAATACATATTACTAGGTGAACGAGATAAACCCAAAAAGGCTGCAAATTGTATGATTCTAACTATTATGACACAATAGAAAAGGCAAAAACTATGGAGATAGTAAAAAGATCAGTGGTTACCAGGATTTGGGTATGAGAGATGAATAGGCAGAACACAGAGGGTTTTTAGGGCAGTGAAAATACTGTGTATGATACCATAATGATGGGCATGTGTCATTATACATGTGTCCAATCCCATATAATGTACAACACCAAAAGTGAATACTAATGTAAACTATGGGCTCTGGATGGTTATGTCAATGTCAGTTCATCAGTTGTAACAAATGTACCACTCTGGTGGGGGATGTTGTTAATAGGGGGCATTATATCTGTGGGGGAAAGGGATATATGGGAAATGTCTGTACCTTCCTCTCAACTTTGCTGTGAACCAAAAAAATGCTTTAAAAAAATAAAGTCTTAATTTAAAAAAATGTATACATATACAACATCCAAATTAACCAGTTGTTAAGAATAGATATTGATCTAACCCTGAATGTTTTCTGATACTATAGAATGGTAGAGTTGGAAGAAATCAGTTTGTTCTAACCACCTCATTTCGTAGAGGATGATATTATAAAATGAAATAAAATGGGGGACCTGCCTAAGACATCAAAGGCCTTAAGAGTTAAAACAAGGATTAGAGTTCATTGATTTCATTTCTAAATCGAGTGATATTTTTGCTATTTCACATGTCCTCTTGAAAAGAAAAGGCATTCCTAAATCCATATGCCATCCTGATGCCAAAATTTTCAGTCTTTCTAGTAAAAGCATATGTTCTGTTGAAGATCAGTTATCACAGCTCAACTGGCTAGAGTTCTGGTAACAGGGTCAAAAAGAGGTGACAATATTGTTATCACTTGGAAATGAAAGAATAGTGAAATATATTTTAAACTTAATGTCATATGGAAATTTGGAAAAATCACACAAAAGCATGGATAAGGGTGGGTAAGTTAAAGAAGGCACATAAGGAAATATTCACTCTAACTGTGATATGGATAAGATGCTTGACCTTTAATTAAAACAGGAAAATGCAACCTGGCACAGGTAAGTTGACAAAAGTAGATGTCCACAGACAATAAATTCAAAATGGAATTTCAAAGGACTGTTATTTGGCACGTTGAAATGGACACTCAGAAGGTGAGCAGTGACTTGAAATCAGTAAAATATGACGATTATTTTCTAAAAACAAAATGAGACAAAGAAAGAGAGAGATTCAGTTAGTCAAGTAATGGGTGATACAGTTGATATTCCTGTATGTGTGTTACCTAGGAATAAGTCAACGAGAAAGTGCCACCAGAAAGTACTTTTCTATCTTGTAGTGTGATAGATAAAGAGAGACCTAGCCTGCTTGAGGACCACCTCTATTTAAAGCCCAGTTCTGACAGCTTTACAAAGAGTAGACAAAGTAATCCTCATAAAACTGATAAAAAGGAGATGTGGTTACCACTATTTTATAGACGAGGAGATAGAAGTTGAGAGAAATTAACTTTTGTGTCCCTGGGCACATGGAAAGCATGTGCCTAGAACTTGGTTTTCACTTTAAGTTAAACTGACACTGGAGACCTTATTTATTTTTCTATTCCATATTATTCCTGACCGTTCAGATAGTGTTATATATTTTTAAAGGGCTCCATTTCATTATTAACTATCTTTTCAGGAAAAGAGGGCCTGCCATTTTATTCATATTGTACAGATAAAGACAAAAGTGAAACTAAGAGTTTAATGATTTTCCCCATTACATAATGGTATAATTTAATTAATTTGAAAAAACCTGAAAGAAAAATACAATAATATTTAATATGGCTTTAGATTTACTAGTATGTCATCATATCCTAGCTTCTTATTTATATGCTTATTCAAAATAAATACACTGAGAAAGAAACAGATGGTATATCTGGAAACAGAAACATCTTTAAATATCCAAAATGAGGAAATTAAAAAGAAAATTGACTGAACAAGTAAAAAGAGGGGTGAGAAGCTAAACAGAGGATAATAAGGTAACACAGGAATTGGTGACACCATGAAATCAGTCTCATCCCCAGGTCAAAGGGACAAAGGAAGAAGACTTCCAAGTGAAGAGAGCCAGGTGAATCCAGCAGGTCTACCAGACAGGGGCTGGAATCTCAGGTTGCCCTGGCTGCTGCTGGAACTGAATCAAGAAACAGAAAACAGAAAGCAGAGATAGAAGGATAGATAGGAGTAGAGTCCTGCCTTCCAATTTAGTGCTCCCTACTGGCAAACTCCACTCAGAAGCCATTGGCCAAGTGGTCCTAGGAGATGTGCTTTCCTGAGATAGAGAACAGAGCAGAAGGGCCAGCGTATGGATTTAAGAGCGAACAGGTTAACTGATCAGCAGGGTGGGTTGTTATATACTCTATGCAACACACAAAAAAGTAGATGTCTGTATATCTCTATCTATATAGCATAAATAAGCACCTATGCATGTTTTTATAACACCAGCACCAGAAGTCCCTTTTACCAGTCTTTTGAGATAATAGAGATCTTACTGAACTTGTAAGAACTGTGACAGTAAGCCTTTGCCTCAGCCTTCATTAAGAATCCTCACTAGTCCTTCCAATCTGCACTCACCCCCACCTGTGCCACCTACAAACACGCTATTCACACTCTGCTCACAGCACCTCCCAGGAAGTAATTTATCCCTCTGGGTACTCATTTCCTCCTTTGCCAACAGGGCTAATCGCCCTGGCCTGGTGCACAAAAGAGAGCTGTGCCTGCTACTAATTATTTAAAGCTCATAAACTCTTTTGAAGTTGAAAAGCTCTAGTTTTCTCATTCTGTTCCTTGGCTTCAAATTTTAAAAAAGCTACATTATGTAAAGGTTTCTGGGGGATTTATTACCAGACCTCTATGTAAAAAAAGTTGCACTGCAATTACAACTAATGACCTACTGTAAAACTTCCCAAGGCTACAATATAGTTACTCCATTTTATAATTAGTACTTAAAAAAAAATCATTTGTCAGAAGTAAATAAGAAGTGACTGGGGCTCCTGAAAGTAATCTACATCATTTGGTGTAGAAACGGGAGAAGTCATATTAATCAAGTGCTTACACTTTCTGGATTCCGCTCTAGACATGTCACATAATCACCTACATATTCCACCCAGTTTTGTTAGGCCAGCACTGTTTTATTTGCAGTTTTAAAGGAGGTTTGGAATGATTTCAGTAAAGTTGTGATTTGTGTCCAGGGCTTTTTTCCAATGTCTCTTCATTGTTAAGCATTTGAAAGCTTTTAAATTACTTTTCCTTTGCCCAACGCTGTCAACTCACATTAGAATCTTTAGTGTCAATGGTAACTTTTGCTATGAACAGGAAGTTGGACATTGAAGAGTGAAGGAGCCATGATCAGAATCCAGAAGATTGTACTGTTCTTAGAAGACAGATACCACACCTAGAATAGAAGGTTTACTTGAAGATGTCACCCTTTAATAGGAACACCAAAAATGAATTATTTAGAGGAACAGATTGGTGAATGGCAGACTGGAGGCTGTCTCCTATGAGGGGAAGGGAGTGAGATGGTTCTCATTACTGATGGCTAGCTTGCAACACTGTGTTTGGTCTTTCTCTATAAGGCCTTGATGTAGAGAAGGACCTGCAGGTGAGTGGGAACAAAAGGGACTGAGACATTGGCTCAGGATGAGGAAGACTTTTTTTAAGAGACACATACAGAGATGGAATGTTACCGCAGATGCCTGAGAACCACCTGGTTGAAAAATTCAGTATTCCCGTATACTCAAATTACTCTGCTCTGTTTTGAGATTATGTAAAAGCTTTTTCTTAAGCATGATTCAGCATGTTTCAATAATACTGGAAGAGAACACTGAAGAAGCAGATAATACCAAAACATTTGCTTATGAGTATTCTGTCTTTATAAATCATGAACATGGCTCATGAGAAGTGGTTTGCATAGCACAAGCTTATTGTTTAGGATCAAGTCTCAAATGGACCAAAATGTTTCTAGAAGTAAAAACTAATTTCAGTATAGCTCTACATTTTTAATAGTATTATATATTTTATCTTTGTTTTGGTTTGGATTAGTCTTGAGTTTAGCCTATATTAACTAATGAAAGAACTAGCAAAAAATTAGTTCTAATTTAAAAATATGTGATTCTACAGTCTTATCTTCATTGATTAATAGTAACATCTGCTTCCCTCAATAGAACAGTTTATAAAAATATTTGCTTTAATATTCTGTAATTTTGATCATCTAGGTCAAGCTGCACAGAGTTCTTGCTTTAGCAGTCCCTCTGGTTGAAATAACTATTCATGATGGTTACAGTATAAAAAGAAAGATCTAAAATCAGGTTCTGGTCTGAAGCATAAGTGGTTCTGCAAGCATGGGCTTTCTAGGCTTGGCTCTAAGGGCAGGCACTGGGGGTCCTGGCATCTGCTTCTTCAGGAAACAAGGGCTAAAAGTGAGCTCAGTGAACAGAGAAACAGTCAATTTCCCTGTTTGAAACTAGGGAACCAGTTTATGTGGCTCACCCACTCCAAAGAAAAGTATCCTAAAAAGCTGCTGAGAAAAAAAAAGATACCTGGGACTATAGCTCACGGGCAGCACTCTGTCACGGCCCTGTCTGGGATGATGGCACCGAGCTGTCCCTGAAGGTACACATGAGACACAAATGCCTAGTGTGACCGGGAGGCAGCATTATAAATTGTATTTAACCTCACTGATTGGAAATAAAATTTAAATAGCCCCAAATGGCTGGTGGTCACCTGATTGGACAGTACCACTCTTAAAGAACCAAAGGACTCCAGGAGAAGAGAGGATGTGAATACAGAATTTATGAGCTGATTCTCAATAATTCAGACTTCCTGTGTTTGGGGGACTGTCCCTGCTTATCCCCAACACCACACCTTATAAAACCCAGTTCTGGATTGCCTGAGTACAGGAGGTCTGAGAGGCAATCACCAGCAATACCCAGAGAGATGGACATCACGGAGAGGAAGCAGGAGAGGGGGGGAAGGAGGCAGGGAGCGAGAGAGGAAAAGAAAGAACACAGTCCTCTCCTTAAAATGAGACTGGAAGCAAATATTGAACACAGATGAAGGAACTGAATCCTATTAGAGACAGCCGATAAAATTCACTACAGAGTAAATTAATTTTATGGAACCATATGACAAATGTTTTGAAACATGTTTATAATGCTCAATGAGATAAAATAGATATTAAATTAAAAATAAGATAGTATAAAACAAAAGCAACATCTCCCCCTTCTAAAAAAAAAACAAAAAACTCTTGTCTTATGAAGAAGAATCAGTTAGACATCATGGGGAAAATTTAATGTCAATATAACAAATTATAAAGTACATTAGATTCATAAACATAATGATACCATTCAGAAACAAATTAGAAAATTGAAAGATGGTCCTGGGAAACTTGTCCAGAAAGAAACTCAGAGGGACAAAGGGATAAATCATACAAAACATGTAGACAGATGGAGCACTATAGCATATGCTCAACAATAATCTCAGGAAAAAAAAGAATAGAGGAAATGACAGAAAAGCCACATTTGAAAAAATAATAGCTGAGGATTATCAAGAGTGAAAAAAGAGTTCCTCAAAAAAAATACTAAAAGCACTGTATAACTTCTAAAATAAAATAAGTCAGTTCACAGCTAGATACATTAAAGGAAAATCCAAGAACATCAAGGATAAGGAGAAAAATCTGAAAACTAGGCATAGGTTGCATTAGAAAAAAAATTCATGGAATATGAAATCCTGAATTTATTTATTATGGCTACTTTGAGAAAGGAATGAAATGAAAGGGAACTTTTCAAACAGCTCTCCATTGTTTCTCTTGTTTTATTTCATAAAAGAACCTGTAGTTAATATGCAAATAATTATAAGACAAAACTGAATAGCGGATGCAGAGGTGTTCATTATGTCTTCTAACGTAGGTTATATTTTTTAACATTTCAAATTTATATTCCTTTTTGATTAGGTGTTCAGAATAAAATACTCAGAAATAACTGAACTTATTTGTCATATCATATCTAAATGGTTAGATTCATAAAGCATGATGTTGTATGGAAAATATATAAAGAATGTTTGCATGGTGTCTATCAGCTAAGCACCAGTCCTGCGTATGAGCAAAAATGTAAATGCTTATCCAGGATGAACATTCACAAGGAGGGAAAGTGGTTTACATAGTGAAGGAAGAAAAATTCAAGGGGTTTTATTTAGCTTTGCCTAAATGTTTTATTTCTTTAAAATACAATACATTCTGAAGCAAATGTTATTGACATTTATTAAAAAAATGTGATTCTGGAGACACACAAGAAGGGCATGGAAATATTATATAAAATGATTTCAAATCCAAAATTACTAATGAGGCAATCATCTTAGAAGCCTTTCAAATTTCACAGGTTCCCCTGGAGATTTTAATATGTCGCTTTGGGGAGGCAAGCCTTCTGCTGCCCTCACCCCCTACAAGCATTTAACAGTGCTGCTGTAATGAGGTCCTGTAGCTGAAGAGACTGTGTCAGCTCCCTGAGATATGCCTACCAGCAAAATGTTGAGATCAACAGCTGCAGGCTGAGGAAAAAAATAAAGGCAGGGGATGGTTTCCAATGGGGGGGTGGAGGGGTGCCAGGGTCAAGCTACCCCTTGTGACTCTGTGGTCACATGTGGAACGCCAAAGAGTCCCAAACTGTTAATAAGAACCTGGCCTTCCAGATCATTATTAAAGTAGGAGGATAAACATTTTACTTAATAGCTTTTAGGTTAAATAACATTAAAATGTTTTAATATATGGTTGGCTGCCATGGTTGCCCTGGGCTGATCCCTGAACAAAATTAGGAGAAAAGGCACAGTCTCCATATACATGGTTATTTGTGTGTCCACTGGTAGTCTAATTCTAGGAAAGGAGAGTAGGAATTTTGCAGACAAGCTTGGGACCTGTCATGCAAATACCAAAATAAGAAATGCTTCAACTTGGGCGACTCACATGGATCGATTTTTCTCACTGCCAGAGCTGTGTTTTCTTCTGTACACTTCGCATGTAGATGCTAGAGATAAAGATTATCTCCAAATTTGCTTTGTTGTACCTCAGATAATAAATTGGTACTGTGAGCTCTACTCAGTAGCACTGATTAATCCCTTTTGAGAGCAGAGTTAGGGAAGGTTTTAATCTTGGCAGGAAACCCTTGTGGAGTTTGCAGCCTGGAATCCAGGAGGGGATGGAAGTGGTGGGAAAGGGAGACTGATATGCCATTGGAAGGAAATACATCTGCTCACTTACCTAATAGTGGGCCTCACATTTGAACTTACATCAGAATCCCTGGAGGACTTGTCAAAACAGATTGCTGGCTGCTCTAGAGAGCCACTGATCAAGACCCTCGCCATCCAAAGCAAGGTCCACGGACCAGCAGTGTCAGCATTGTCTGGTATGAAATGCAGACTCGTGGCCGCCACCCTAGATCTCCTAATCAGACTCTACATTTAAACAAGTTCCCCAGGCAATTTGTATGCACATAGAGGTTTCAGAAGCACTAGCCCAAAGGACTTGTCATGCATTATTGATCATGAAATTCAAAAACCACAGAACCTGCCTTTCCCTATTGTTTTCTCCTCTATGTAAATTATGGTTTTCTCTGCTCTTGTCTTCCCAACAAACTATTTCAAAATGCATTACATTTTCAGGACTTTTCTGTCCAATGATTGCCACTCCTTCTTAGTTTGGAGTACTATTATCAATTTATTCTTATATTTAAATTATTTCTATCATTCAGTGACTTGGGTGGGGAGGGTGAAAAATGCCCAACCTTCGTGATGTAATATTCTGAGCATATTCTTTTACAAAGACGATTTCAAGCAAATATAGTTGAAGGATGAGTTGAATCAGGCCTCGAATACAAATTTAAAAATATTTGGATGCATAAGCCTTTATGCATGAGCAAGTTGTAAACACTACTGAAAATAATTACAAAGTAACATTTGTAAAACCTTGGAAGATGAGAGAGCTGCCAATAGACTGGGAGTTGTCAGATATTCTTATTTCAAAGACATGAAGACAGACTTGCATAAATAGATGGTGTCATAATAGAAAACTATAAAGATTGAGCACAAAGTTTCCTCATGGATTGGAGGAAGACAAGCCAACCTAATACAGTTTCCTCCTTTGGAAGTACTATGAACCTCACAAACAAGGAGAATGACATAGAAAGTTTCTTGGTTTTTCACAGAGCATATAATGTCCTTGTGGGCAAGACAGAGAAATATGATACAGTCTGGATTTATAGATTTATAGTGTGTACAACCACTGACAGTCCCTCAAAAGCTCTAACATCATGCTGGGCAAAAGCCTTAAGCAGTATGCTGTATGCTGTATGCTTTGCCCTTGCACTTGTCCTTCACAATATTTACCATAGTGACTGGAAGAAAGACTTGTATGATGTGTGTTGTTCTTTTCTTGGGGGGGGGGGTGTGGACATGATATGAAAGCTAACATGATGGACTAAATGCTACTCAAGTTCAAACCAATTCTCAGAGGCACAGAGTCTGAAAGGAAGGATCAAAAGTGGAAGTGGAAATTTCATATGGATATTTTTAATGCTACCCTAAAAAAATCAGAAAACTCAATTATTCAAAGGTATGATAGAGGGTTCTTTTGGGGTAGAATTTTGTTCTTGGGGTTCACTTCGCAGCACATGATATAGAAATCATAGAAGTTTAAAAACAAGTTTTAAAAGGTAGCTTAGTTGGTATTATGATAATAATAGCATGTGAACAAAGACATCATGAATTGATCAACAAGCTACCGGAAGCCTAAACAGAAGTCTTGATGTTCAGGGAAAAAAAGGTCTCTCACAGCCCTAATTTCCTTTTGAGAACTCAGTGTGATAACTGTTTGTTACCAGAACAACTAGGTATTCAGAAAGCATGCTGCTTAGCTAGCTGGGCCAATTTGCTCAGTTTAGGAACTTAATACATGTAGAAAATTTCTTGATATGAAATAAATAATAAAAACCCTCTAGAAGTACACATTAAAGGAGTTGAATCTGGCCCATAAAAGGATACTTGTCACATGTTACTTCCTCAATTCTTGCTTAAGACTGCCAGTTCCCAAAACACAGGTTCACCAAAATGTGGTTAATGCTGACATGTTATTCCTCCAGTGAATAAAGGGTGGAAGTAAATCATCTTTCTCCTTTAGAGTGATTTGGGAATACTAGATCCTTGAGTTCTATTAATAATACCCAATTTAAGGTCAGTGAGTATAAATTTGGAAAAAAAATGGGTCAAACAAAACTAAAAAGCTATCTTTATTGCAACATTCCTCAGAGCCTTTAATCTCTCAATATCATGAATTTCTAAGGAGAAATATGAAGCGTCATATTTCCCCCAGCACATATGACCATGAACTACTCTTAAAAATATCTTGGGCAACTAATTTATTATAAAAATACAATTTAGGGAACACTTAACTAGAAAAATTCCAGGCTCTCTCCCACACAAAGTTTCTATATACAGTGTTGTTCTACTTACTCGGATGCCCATAAGCAAACAAACAATATATAAATGGACAACAGGGAAAAAAACAGAAAAATTACAAAAAAAATCATTAAGTCTCAATGGCAGAAACAGAATAGAGTGTGACATATCATTATTATACATACATCATAGTTCTTAAAATATTATGTCAGTTATCCTGATTTAAGAATTTGGCTACACTCAGAGCATGTTTATCACATATATATATCTACATCTGGCACAAAGGTGTGTCTCATTATTTATTCAGAAGATTCACTCTTGCAGAAGATCCTCAGATTAGTGTATTTGGAACACCAAAGGGATCATTAAGAGATCCATGCATTCTATCAGTTTTCAAGTCAGAGTTGAGAAAGCAAAATGCCAGTGTTGGTTGGAATTTGCTGCCTTGGGATAGTTTAACACCTCATTCTATGCTGAAACTCTCAGGATCCACATGGGGCTCTGGAATCTGCTCCTTTCCCAGTCTTACCTACCATATCTGTCTCATCCCAACCCTCTACCCCCAGCACGACCACCTTGTCAAGCTCTTGTTTTCAATCACACGGCACGTGTGTGTATATACGTGTGTGGGGCAATATTCCTAAAATAAATGATTTCTTATGCACTAGGTATCCCTGGTTTGGTGGAAAGCACCATAGTAAGGTGGTAGAAAATTCCTTGCATATTAGTTTTGTTTTTATAGATGTGAAACTTAAAAATAATTTGTTTTCAAAGACTACTTTCTTATTTTTTCTCTTCCACATTTTTAAGTCAATTGTTTATCTCCATCCGACCTGTTTCCACGAGGAGAATGCAGCTGTTAATCAGCATGGGAAGAGGGGAACTACAGGAATCATGGGACACTCTGTTAAGTATTCATTAACATAGGCCAGATGAAATAAGCAGCAGCCTGACACTCATAATGTGACTCTCTTTTCCACCCAGCACTGCTTTCTGTCCTGTAGCTTGTTTCCTTCCCCCTCTTACCACTCACAGCAAGGCTGTTTTACAAAGTAATTCAGGCTGTGAGCAAGGCCAACAACGATGCTGGCAAAGGGGTCAGAAGACCTGGTTTCAAATCCTAGCTCCATCACTGCAAGATTGGCCAAGCCCTCAGCATGTTTATAAATGAAGACAGTAACACATTCCTGTAGGTCAGATATTATGCTGCAAAAAGAATGAGAAGTTCTGCATTTAGTTGACAATCAAAATGTGTAAGCTAATATGAGTCTTGACTTCTTTTATGCCATATATTTTTTAAGCTTAGTATCTGCAAATTGGAAAGAACTGAGTAGAAGTAAACACTGTTGTGATAAGGTATTTTCTAAAGCATTTAGAACAGTATAAAGTCTGAGCAAATATAAAAAACAGCATCAACACTGTTACTATTACTACCAAGAAATTGACTATTCAACAAGGATTGCTGTATTTTCCTTATGTGTAGAGCATGCTTTTGAAAATTTTCATTATTCATCATAGTTTACGGAAATGGTTTAAACAGCATTCAGCTGTGCTCACAGTTGGTGTTTCCTGCTTGATCATACAGCTCTACCCACACATTCCTGAACTGATATTAATGCTCTTGATCTTTTGCTTGCTTCTGACCTACGAATACGTAGCCAGACTCTTGGGATGTCAACAAGACGCAAATACAGCCACCTCATTCTGATCAAGTTAGACACAGGAATATGAGAGATTTGTGCTGTGAATTTAGGTTAAAGTTTAAGGTAATGGGAAAACAAAAATCCTGGGTAGTTATTTTACAGTCATTGACCTTACAAGCTTGCAAAGGTCTGAATATGCTTATAGATATGTAAGATGTAGGAAGAAACAACTAGGGGAGAAGAATTTGACAAGGCACCAATGACATAAAATTGTCATTAAATGACCCACACTAACCTATTTTCTAGTGGTTAATAACTGTTACAATGGTTACAGTGTATCTGTTACAACTGTTATCTTTTGCATTTGAGTTTATAAACTACATTCTTTAATGTATCATTTATTATAACATATAGTTTCTACTGTACTACCCTTTTATATTTGCATTTAATTAACTCCTTATAAAACTCCTATTTTTATTACTCCCATGTTTAAATAAGAAAGTTGAGGCCCAGAAAGCAATGTGATCCAAGGCTCATCATTTTGGAAATAGAACTGTTTTTTCATGAGAAGGGCTGGAGATGATGTGTTCTTCAGTATTCGAGATCACTGATCCTACAAATACATCTTCAAACAACTTTTTTTTTTGCAAATTTGCCAAGCATTTCTGTATTTACTCTGCCGTACTTCCGGCATCATTCCTACACAGGTTAAAGCTACCTTTCACAACAATGGATGGAGAAACAAGAACACAGAAGATAATGTTGGGAAAAAAAGAACAAATGCTCTGCCTACATATGGCTTATTAAAGAAACTTTTATAACAAAACAGGTGGTTTATAAAAAAAAAAAGAAATGATTTTCAAGCCCAGCTGACATTACACTAATTAGATGATCAGAAAGCACCTACCAAAAGTGATCTGATTGTAATACCAACAATTTATAAAACACCGTATTTGCCTCCACTTCCTAACAGCCTTGGTCAAAACGTAGCTGCAGTTCTTTTCTTCAAGTAGAAATTCTTTATTCTCAAATAAAAAACTATGCCTTCTGTCCCCCTCAGACTATCTGAGCCATCCTCCACTGTAGGGAAAAATGGAAAATCTTGGCTTATCAAAGTGATGTGCTAATAATCTTAGCAATAGTTCCATTTAGTATAGGTACTTTTCAAATTTCCACATCAAACTCTTTTCATATATCAAAGACTCCCGCAGTGACAAGCCTTATAAGATTTCTGAGCTGGTTTTCTCAGGTAGAAACTTTCAATATATTTCTCAGTCTATGATATAGCCTAGATGAATCAATTTCCAGTGTGTGATCTAACTTGGGACTTTGCTCAAAATGATTTTCACTTGCAATGCCCGTCAAGCACCGAAAGCAAGTTACATGGGCTGCAGCCTGTTGGTTCTCCGAGAGTGAAACACCATATCCCTAGTTGTACTTACACTGCTGAATTTCTTCTTGATGGTGAACAAAGCATGATGGAGTTATCATGCTTCTCTATGCATACTTTCTGTCTCTTATGCTGTCCTTCTGTGCCTGAATCAATGTATGGACCAAGCTGTGCAATCTTAATGTGTTTACTAGAAACCATGCCATGCATTTTGAGTACAAACCACATACACACATATATACACACACATACACACCGTAAAAGTATGTGCAACTGTTTAAAAGGTGGGCAAATATTTATTTGTATGATATTGTGTGCGAGAGAAAAAGAATACATGAACCTTGCCTTCTTACTGGGGCCATAGGGACTAGGGAGAAAGCACATACAAACTATTAGATACAAAAGGATACAAAAAGTGAACAGAGAAACTCTATCTACTTGGGGAAGTGTGGCATCCGCCCAGGGCTATTAAAGACGGATGTGATTTGCTAGGCAAAGAATTAGATGAAGGGTACATTTTCAAGGAAAAAAAGGAATTGTCCACGAGGTTAGGAGGGAGGGACAATGTCTTAATTCTAGCTTGACAATGAAGCAAGGATTCAGCTACACTTTGGGGCAAGAGCAGAGGAATGAGGAGGACCTTTGGTTGCAGCTAGATTGAGGAGAATGCTGGAACAAGTTGATCAAGGAGGTCTTCGGTTTTTACAATGAATAATTCATTTCTTAATTACACCTGCCTGCCTATGTTCCCTTCCTTCCTTTCTCCTTTCCAGAAGCATTGAGTATGTAACAGAGATTTGCCTGAGTTAGATACTCAATTATTTCAAGTTCAATATAAGTGTATCTTAATGACATTTCAGGATCTTAGTATGAAGCTTTTTCTACTGTCCTTGAGTTTCAGATACCCGTAGTACAGTCACATTTCAGGAGACTTGATTTGCCTTCAGCAAACCCAGCGTAAGACAAGATGGTAGAACAAGATGTTACAAGGGTTGTATGGTCAAAATATCATGACTCATCCATAGGCAGAAATTTTTATGAGACCAACATTTGTTACATTTTTTAATGTAAATATTATGGGATGCAACTCTGGTCTAGTGAGAAGCATACAGATTTGGATTCATATGGACTTGAGGCATATTGTGGAATTTTGGGGATCAATTTATTGAGTACTGTTATAAGCAGCACTAATAGCTGACACATTTCATGCTTACTGTAAACCACATGCTTCATGGGCATTCTTATTTGTTCCTCACAACCACCCTATGAGTTAGATATTTATATTGTCCTGTATATGTGTATATATGTATGTGTGCATGTATTCCTCCATTTTACACACAAGGACACTGAGACTCCGAGAGGTTTAGGATGGCTTAGAGAACAGGACAAGAATGAGGTAGAGCTAGGACTTGAACCTGAGTTGGTCTGATCTCAAACCCATTTTCTTAATCACTATTTTCTGTTTCTGCAAAATAATATATATAATAGAGCTTATGTAGAGAAGTGAAAATGTTTCCTCCAACACTTTTGAATTGTAAAAAACACAATTCTGCAATCACAAGTTAATGTTTCTCTCATGGTGTTGTTTAAGTGTTCTGGATTTTTTAAAGCACATGTTACTGAATAAACTTTTTCCCTATTCATTTCCTCAGTTGTGATATTTATATCATCTTGTGCAGCCTTTGTGCTTCCTTACGTACTATTTCTCACACTAACCAGTTTTACAATAACATCAAGTTACTTCTCTTTTTCATAATCAAACCAGCAATTCACATCTGTGAAGCTGACTTTATCCTGGTATTGTGCAAATTGTGCATAAGGAAATAAAAAAGAAAAAGTTCAGTAGTTCTATGAATTCAAATACTTTCGGATTTTCCTTATGTAAATGCTGTATTATAAGTAGGGAGTGGGAAAAATACAGGAAGTTTTGAAGTTATTCAGAAACTGCTACTGAAGTATGGTTCTGTATATCTGAAAAATTAGTTATTTTTTATTAATTTCGCTGCGCACAATGTCAGATGGATTTTCCTTGCCAGTCCTCAGCTTTTTATAACACAGGGCAGGCATACTTCACCTACAACCCACTCAGCACCAGGCTGTCACAGCTCACAGGACTGCACCTTAATCCCAAAAGGCAGGTACTGATGGCTCCCTGGAACTTAGGCCAATTACAGTGACGCATTACTAACATCCTTCTGAAATAAGGTCTGAAGGCCCCTTTTCCTTGGCCCTCCCCCACAACCAACAAAGGTTCTCTTTGCTCTCTACCTCTTCCCGCATATTTGTGGGGCTAGACCAATTGCAAACTCATTAAAGTCACGTTAAAAACTACGATATTAACATAAAATTGGGTGTGGTGTTCGTGAAGACCTCTCAGTGCTAAGTGGTGGAAAATGAATATCCATGTCCCACTCTTTTTGAAGAGGGAGAGCTCAGGAAAGAACTTCTGGCTTTTCTAGATGCAAACCAGGTCAACTCAGGAACAGAGACGTCTTTATCATTTTTTTGTAAGACCCTTCTTCAATTCGACAACCTTTCCCACTCTGTTTCCCTTAAGCACACTTTGGCTTAATTTTCTGGACTTCCTAACACTTTCTCCTGCTTCGCTATCTAACAACTGCAACCATATTAAAATTGTGTTGGTGCTATCATTTATGTCAATTGAATTCAACAAAAAATGAAGTCCATTATAACCATCTGTGTTTACTGGATGCCTTTTAAAAATAGGATTAATTTATATGAGACTCAAGATATGGAATAATTTTTTTTCTCATTTAATCCACATTTACTGAGTATTTATCTGTGTATCAGCACCTGATAATTGGACCAGAACCTCTGATTTCAGCCTGGAAGAGGGAGGCATACCTGTAAACAAATGAGCAGAGTAAGATGGGCTGAGGGAAGTAGCTAAGGCATGTAAGGGAAAAGTGGAGGGAAGTTCAACATAAGTAAATCATAGTTAATGACCTTCAAGGGTCAGCAGTCAGACTGGACAATAATGTGCCATCAATTTTAATTGAAAATAGTAAAATTCACTAAGGGAAAGCCAAAGCTGTTCACTTCCTAGTTTTTTCTTGCCCCGAAAAAGCTGGTCACATTCTCTCAAAGCTCCAGATCTTTAGCTTGGTTCTTGTCATTGTTTTCCCCACTTACCTGAAAGTTCCCATACGGTGGCGTGTGTCTGGCACTCTCCTACCTGCTAGCACCCCTTTCATGCCTGTTGCTAGGAGAACCTCAGAAAATGCTGGTCAGATATTAGGAAGAGGTATTTTTCTTTAACACAAGTATGGCTAGCTCTTGGAAGAATGGATCAGTAAAAGAGGAACTTATTATATTTTTTCCCAAATGACTTTTTCTCTGTGCTTTTCATCTCTTCTAAGTTTGTTCCCCACCCTCATTCTGTTTCCTAATTCACTTAAAGCAATTGCCTTTCAAACTAATTCATTCTAAATAACTATGAATTACAAGGTCAGGTGACATAACCATCTTAGATATATATTTTAAATGTATACATGTATATACTTATTATAAATTTGTCAGTGACTCCTCTCTGCATAAAGGGGAACTTTTTGCCACCATCATGGCCTCTGGAGAAAATACTTGGGAATCATACAGTCAAATTATACAAAGTAGAGTGCAGCCTGGTTTTACTTCTTGAGGCCCTATCCCTGTTTAAAAATTAATAATAATTTTGCATGGAAATTCTGGGAAGATATTTCTACCCTTGGTGTTTTTTTTTTTTTGCAAAGCAAAATGATCTCCATTCTGTCTGAGAATGCCTGCACTTGGGAACAGCAAATAAGGGATGTGAGGAGTGTGGTGTCAGCACACAGGTAGGAGATGATATAAGGCAAACAGACAACTGTCAAGGTGATTTAGTACATAGTTTCTCATCTTGGGCCACAGTTGGAGGTGCTGACTCAAAAAGGCTCTGGAGGAAGCTCCCACGCAGGTAAAGGCTTCAAGGGAGGGCCTCCCTCAGACAGTGCATAAAGCAGCACTTCAAAGTGACAAGAGCAGAGCTGTCATCTGCTACATGAAATAAAAGGGCAGCCACACGATATAGGAAGCGGCAGAAAACATATGCTTTGGGGAACTTAAGAAAATATTTATGAAAAATTATATCCATTTAATAAAGTGTTCTTACTTTCTTCACTACAAAGATAAGTAACATTATAGTAGAAAATCTGGAAAATGAAGAATAAAAGAAAGAAGAATGGGAAAACCTATTCTCCAAAAGTAATTACTATTAAAACTTAAAGAATTTTCTTCCAGCTCTTTATCTAGTCACAGGTTTTTAAATATATATTTTAGAAATTATATGTGTAGGTGTGCATTCCTGTATATAGCCATATCCAGCTTTGTTCTCAGAATAACATATGCAGTTTTAATACTAGTATATTTAGTCACTATGTCTTAATATATTTAACCTTTCTACAAATATTGTTCCTCTGTTATATTAATTTTTGTTGTCTGTATCATGCTAAATTTACATTTTAGTTCATATTTTTCCTTTCCTCTCTATTTTTTTCCCTAAAGTATCAGAAATAAAATTACTCAACAGTGAAGAATTAGGTGGTGTACTAAATAATTATAAATTACTAGGTCAGTGACAGAACCACCTTAAATACATACATATATACATATATATATATGTATACAAATACTCTGATCTTACAGACTTAATACAGAAAATTTGGGAAATACAAAAAGTATAAGTAAGAAATAAAATAATTCACAATTTGACCACTTACCATAATCAATGATAATATTTTGGTGTCTACCCAATGTACATACATGTTTTGTTCCATGGGAATTAAAGTGTATATATCTACTTTTGTGCTTCCTAAATATTATAAAAAGTTTCTATTCGATGAAATTATTATTTGAGATGACAATGGTTAATGGCTGCTTTAAAATGCTATTAATATACCATATATTATCTATACATGTCCCTATTTGTAAGAATTTTGTTTTTAGTCAGATTCTCAGTATGTAAAGTAAGGTTCTATGGCCCTTCTTAGATATATATCTTTGTTCATATTTGGGTGCATAACTACTTAGAATATGTTTATAAGAACAAATTTACTCAGAGTTGTGAGCATCTTAACAAAACATATAACATTAAAATATAGCAACAACAGAATTAACTTTTGGTGAGCAGTTAGTATGTGTCAGAATTATGATAAGTTCTTTATGTTATTTTATTTATTATTAATTTACACTTTAAATATTATTATAATATTTAAATATATATATTTATAATTAAATATTATTTTACTTAACCATTGTCTTATGACACTGAGAGTATTACTATCTCCATTTTAAAAGAAAACTGAATTACAGAGCGATTAGTATCCTACTCATCATCCCGCAGCTGGTAAGAGATGGAGCCAGGATGTGAACCAGGGCAGGAGGGCTCCCATAACAGCACTCTCCAGGTAGGAATAATGCTAGCATATTTAAAATAAGAATATTCACTTCTAGTATTGTTGGGAAAATGGCAATACATAATAATTCCTGTGCTTCCTTCTCTAAACATATGAAATTATCATCATCAACCATTCATTAAATAAAAGGCTTTTTCATTTCCTGAGTCTGGAAATTTGGTTAAAAAATAGAATGTCTAGTTGTAAACTTGTTCATACTGGAGAGATCCTGTTGGCTTGACGACATGTAGCACATGTCTTCTGTGAGGGAAAATGAAAAAAGAAAAAGCGCTTCAGCAGGATTTCATGCCGTTGAGAAGTCAGGAGGGAAAAACAGTTGGGACAAAGTCAGATGTGATTGTTTGGAAATTAGCAGGGAAGATCCAATAGATCAGTGATTAACTATGAAAAGCCAGGACTGACAGGAGTCGGAAGGGCAGTCTGGGGACAGCAGCTCTGTCTGCAATGACACTGTGCAGCAAACAGCAAGGCCTGTCTGCTCGTTGCTGTTTTCCACCCCGAGGCCTTACCCTCTGCTGACCATTTTCATGATCATGAATCCTCCTGTGAGGGAACTGTCTGCCTCACTGTCTCACAAAACACACTCCACTTTTTTCCTCTCAATGAAAACCATAGTAATATAATTTTAAATATGCTGAACTAGAAGCTGGTTAAGTCTGAATTTCTAGTCCTAAGTCTTCTATTTACTAAGAGATGGTAGGTAAGTTATACACTTTCTCTAGAATCCAGTTTTCTTAGCTGTAAAAATAGAAATAATCATTATGTTGCCTTCCTTATTAGGAAAATTGTATGTAAACTAAATGTATGTGCTGTTTTTTTAAAGTAAGTTGTGATTATGTAAGATAATGATTCTTCTTCCCAAATACCCTGATTTAGGTGAATAAGAAGTCAGGAAATAGAAAGTACTGGATAAATCTTACTTTAGGGGAGGAAATACAGTGTGTGGGAAAGGACACGGGTGCAATAATGTGCCCTAGACTGGAATCCCTCCACTATTACATGACTGTGTGCCTCTGCAAGTTACTTGATTCTGGACTTCAGTTCCTCATCAGTAGAGAAGGACTGCAGCACTTCCTTCATAGATTTGAAGTGGACAGGAAAGTGCATGTACTGTGCTTAAAGTAGTTCTTGACATGTACTATGAGACCAATATAAGTTTCATACTTTTTCTTAAGCTGGTTCATGTTTTGAAATAGGTACTGGAGAGAGGAAAAAAAAATGGAGAAATTATTGTTCTCCACAAAAATCAAAGAGATTTGTTGAGATCCTATTCTCTGTCTATTTATGTTTCTGGTCTGGTCTTAATATCCCAAATATGAGTCTTGGTCCCATAACTCTAGAAAAGCTACTTTTACAGTGAGATATCGTTGTTTGTCAGAAGCCAGGATTCAGAGGTGTGTATGTACAGGGGAGGGGATGCTAGAGAAAACCAAATACAGGTAGTATCTAATTTTAGAACAGGAAGTATTTCAGTGGAGGTAAGGTGCAAAGACAATAGGAACCGGGACCGAGGGCCGATCACCTCAGTTAGTATCCCTTCATACGGGTCTTGCATTATTAAGCTTTTTTGCTGGGTGGGTGAAGTATGAAACCAGGGAACATTTGCATATCTTCAAAATCTTGTACTTTCACTGAGGGCTGTTTAGAAACCAACTCCTTTTTTTTTTTAAAGTTGATCATGCTTCCTGTTTTTAGGAATTCCATTCTGATTCAGGTGAATAATAATAAGCCAGTTCTGGGTAAGGAGAGGGGGAAAGGGAAGAGGGAGGGGCTGGAAAGAGAGAAGAGAGGAGAAAGGGGTCAGAGACGAGGAGGGGGAGGGGAAGGGCGGGGAAGAAAGTAAAGCAAAGGGACACCTTGAAAGAAAGAAAGGGCAAGGGTCTCAGAGAGACACTGTACTGCAAGATTGCAATGGGGTTTTAAGAGATGAACTCTTTCTGACATCGCTTTTAAAAGGCTAAAGAAATAAATAGAGGAAATGCAATGAAATATGGCAGATAATAAAATACTAAAGGTAAAGGGAGATATTTGTGCTTCAGATGGTGATAACTTTATAATGAGACTGGGAGAGCATATCAGGCACATACAGGTAGTGAGACGGAATGTTGTCGGTTTCCTTTTAGCACAAATTCCGTAAGTTTTCTGTTTTATAAATTAATGAATGTTTTGTTCAGTTCGTATTATGGCAGAATAAATAAAGCTGTAACTTCTGCTTTATAATATGTAATTGATGCTTTCATAGATGGTAACACATTTGCTAAGAGAACATGCAAACTAGAACCACTCCCTTCTCCATCTGCATGTAATAATATCTTATCCATTTATGAAGATTATGTCCCTGAGGGAGCTGATAGGGAGGCAACCCTCACCCATCCAGGCAGAGAGAATGGATGTCAATTGCTTCTGGAATTAAGATTCCCTAATGATCCTGTGAAATGAGAACAGGAAAAAAAATGTGGCCAGTACTAAGTTTAAGGAAAACACTTCATTGAAATCTAAATTTTCCTTTAATTGAAGAGACTCTATCCCTATGTACATGCTTTCTCCTGGGCCATTCTACTATACAGCAGAGATTTTCTGATGGACATGGTAGTTCATTCTGCTTCTGTGGACAGAATTGAGTTATGAAAATGAAGACAATCGAAGGGGCAAAATCCTGCTCTTGTGGCAAAAAATAACCAGAAAATGATTGGTTATGATGAAATAGTTTCAAGAAAGGGAAGCCTTTCAGGTTTCAGGCTTTCGTCTTCATTTGCCCCAGACGGCAATGAAGTGTGGGAAGATGTGGGCATGCAAGGGTAAGAAATGTAAATAAAATTACAAAGTCTACTAGAGTCTTAAAATCTCTGGTAGAAATGTCTAAAGCTCACCTACATCTGATTTTTTTCCCCTTTCTTCACTCATTATACTTCTCTTCCCTCCAATTAAGTGAGGCCACTGTTCTAGCCAATGAAGTATGCCTGGAAGTAACACAGATCATTTCAGTTTGAGGCAGTGAAAGCCTTGTACAGACCCTCCAGTCTTCTTTGCCAAAGTTTTCCCTGGAGTGTCTCTCAACCCAAATGAAAATTATAAGCATAACTTAAATGTTAATTGTATTAGGTTGTAATGATTATGGGGCCTTTTTTGTTATTGAAGCAGAACCTGTCCAGACTCCTACTAAGGCTTTGGTCATAATCCCCAAGCATCTGGTGGACTGCCAATCTTCACTAATCATAGTGATTATGGTAGTTGAGTTTCCGAAGCCTTTCAAATTTGGATCAGACTTATGTGCATTAACTGATGAATGGAAAGCAGTCTAAGTTTGTTCTGCCATGACGTCCTTAGTGCAGGAGAACAATCCATTGTTTTTCCAGATTACAAAGGTTTTTAAGAACATACATACTCGTAGAGCAGCATTCACATTATAGTTCTTTCTCAGATATTGTTGGAGACTACTTGAAGATTTAACTTTTACTTCCTTCAATCCTTGTTCCAAAGAATCAAGCTGTAAATATTAGGTGAACCATATGAAATTGCCAACATTTGATCAGTGTTGATCGATGAAAGATACCACTTAATGTTTTCTTTATTTTCAAATATAAGTTATTTTATTTTATCAAGACAGGTCGGATTCCTTCTTAACAACCACAAACATTCTTTCTGCTAAAGGGAGACTTGTGAGGGTTTTAAAAGATTAGGGATTCAGACACACAAATCAGAGTCCTGTACTTGGACTCTTTCTCTTGTCTATCTGTGGAAAATCACGTTGGGGCTTTTATATGCTTAAACAGCTTCAAAGTGTATCAGGAGCAGAAATCAACTTATAATATCCAATAACAAAAAGTGTATGGAAATTACATCTAAAATTATTAAAGTTGTGTTTTCATTTCTCACTAAAAAAAGACTTACAGATTAGTTCTAGGTGAATGCCATTCTAAATCACTTAGGGAACCTGCTACTTAATAAAATTCTAATTTATATGCAGAAATTTATTTATTTCTTAGGGAATAAATATTATTGTGATACAGGACACTGAAATTAGCTCATTAATTGGAATCGGCTCAGTAAACCCTTTCTAAGTGAATGACCAACAACCACAGGAGTGATTTTCTATAAATAATTTTGGCCCTAAGGATCTTTAAAAGTACTTGTTAACCAACAAAATCTTGAAGACTGACTAAAGAAAAACCTCCAGTAGAAAACATTAATTAAACAATAACCAGTCTGATTATATCACCAATACTCAGGACTTCCTAGAATAAAGAATTATAGTGATTCTCCATTCCAAGCACTTTGACAGACATTGCCTGAGCACTTACTGCCAACCAGGCACCAGGACAATCTTTAGAGGGATCATGGGTGAATAAAAACTTCGTTCAATTCAAGTCAACTCAAGACAAGTTAGACATGTAAGTGCATAAACATAATATGTTGCAGTAAGTGCTACTACACAGATAATGTTCAGGGACACTGGGGGCACATGTGGGGAGTGAATAATTATGCCTGGGTAAAGATACAGACAATGAGTTATGGTTTTCTCTATCTTGAATACTGCGTAGGAGTCTCTCAGTACACTCAAGAGGCGGCAGGTCAGAGGAGGAGAATACATGGGTGGTGGTGTGGGGGCTGAGTTTGCTTCGAGTTTAGTGATTTCTTCACATTGTTGATGGATGTGGCTGAAAGGTGAGGTGCATGGTAGGAGAAAAATGACAGATTATTAGTTCAGAAATATCACTTGTGTTGGGCCCTACAGAGTTGAAATCATCTCAGGAGAAATAAATTGAAATTTAGCTGAAGGTGCTGGAGACTCTTTGAAAGATCCAGAGTAGGAAAATCTAAACATCAGATTTGGGAAGGAAGCAATCTCTGCTGGGTGGCTGGTGAGATGAATTAAAGGTGTGATTTGTTCCCCAGAACCATTCTTATTCTATTGATATCTTATTTCCTCATCTCCACCCCTGATATTACTCTCCTAATCCATCCATGTGCCTGCACCCCACACACATCCACACACATCTACCAACACCCAACCTGACTCCTGCCTTCTTATACTGGCCCCCCAAACTCCCCTTGCCTCCAGGACCCAACCATGACAGCTCTTCAGGATTTAGTCTACTTTCTACTTCCAACAAAAAGAGAAAAACAGACAAACAAACAAAAACACCAGAGTCACAGGAATCTACTGGAAGAACGGATTTATATTATAAATAATTTAAATCTAATACTCTTAAAGCATAAAGAACTAAATCAGAATTACTGCAGTGATCTGCTCTATTCCTGATGGCAGAGGAAACAAAGTTGGCATAACGAATAATTACCAGCAGGAATACAGTGACATGGAAATGTTAATTGTGTATCCAGGAGCAGCCGCCAGGCTCTCCTTGCCTTGTAGAGAAACATGTAAAAGCTGACAGTCAAATGGCTGCCTGCTGAGTAAAAGCATAAAGCTTGGGAAGACTCAACGTGAACCAGGGTAAAGTATATGTTGAAGCCCATTAAGCCTTAGGAAGACTATAAATAAGAAAGTCAAAGATGAATCCAAAGTGGTTAACGAGGCCAAATGTCTAGACTGACCTAAAACGGCTGCTCCAGAGGGTTTGATGGCTTGCTGGCTGGGAACAGAAGCCTGTCAGCAGGAATGCTAAACTGAATCTACCTGTGTTTCTTTAACATGAAGTCATCAGGACCCAAGTGTTTGGTTCTCTGGGAAATCCAAGAGTATGTCTCATGCCCCATCAGCCATTATTCACTGACATTTACATTCCTGAGTCTGGCTCACTTATTGTTCTCTTCAGGACCAAAATATTTATTTCTTTAATACACCAGAGCATATATATGCATCGATCAGATTTTAGGGATTTGCCAAACCAAGTGGAAATGCCATCTTATTGTGAGGGAAATAATTTTTAAAAAGATACATCAAAATAAAGGGCTGTCAGGATTCAAGCACAGGTACTTTGAATCCTGAGCTGATTGCACCAAGTCAAATATACGCATTACTAACATCTCTCATATGAGTAATAATAGCTAATATTTTTGGAAACCTCTCATGTGTTACAACTAAATGGTTTACTTTTTAAATTTCATGTTATTTAGTTTTCATATGATTCTGTATAGTTGGAGAAACTAGTAGTACCTTCTCCAAGGGTTGTTATGAAGGTAAGGTGAAACCTAAGTCTGATAGGACCATGCTTAACACAAAGTTACTATTAATGAGTATGAGTTGCTATTAGAGTTGTGATCATTTCTGTTTTCCAGACGTAACAGGAGAGGTGCCTGCCATCAGAACTCTCATGGTTTGGAAGGGAACATAGACATGTACTGGTACATATACAAGTACACTGAACAGCAATGGAAATACATTCAGTGCAAAATGGTACTATGAAGGAGGACTGGTTAGCCAACAGTAAAACTAAGTTAAGATATCTGTGAAATACTTTGAACAGTACCTGCTAGATAGCAGTAACATCATAAATGAGAGCAGGGGTGGTTTAACTGTTATAAGAGAGGAGAAGATCAAAGAAGGCTTCTTGGGGAGATGCTTGAGTGGGTACTGGGTCCTGGGTGATGGACTGACGAGACGGGGAAGGACTGTGAGCACAGGAAACTACACATGCGTGGTGCTTTTGGAAGTAGCAAGTCTCCTGGTTGGGCTGGACTCAGCGACAGGGCTGGAGAGCTCTGCAGGGACAGACAGTCCTGTATGCCATCAAAAAGAGACAGAATTCAACTGTAGGACAAGGAGGACTGTCATCAACAGGTTTATAACTGGGAGAAGTGAAAGAAATATTCCTTTGGAGAATATACTGGAGATAGAATATTTGGAGGCAAGGAGTTACACAGGGAAGGGTGGCTAGCCAACAAAACCATTTTTCCCTGTCTCTTTTAGCATCTCTCTACCACAGGTTCCCAAGGCCTTCCAGACCAAGAGTACCTACTTGCTTTGTATTAAGCAGAACTGAGTTTGAACTCTATGAGAAAATCATGAGGCCATTTTCTTTCAATGATTCCTTTCCTTCTTTCCTACTGAAGTGCAGTTTCTATAATTTATTCATCCCAAAGTACACTTGCACAAAGCATCTGCTTCATCATTACTTTATTATTTCTTCTTGCTTTAAAATTGCATGAGCCACTAAGAAGCAGATATGATCAACAGGGAAAACAGCTGGGCTCTTGCTTGTTGAGGGTGTGGTTAAGTTTCAGGGGGCCTCTACCTATTCAGTCATTTTGCTTATTCATCTTTCATATTCCTTTACTCATTTTCCTTTCAATATTCAAAGGCAAGAACTTCTAATTTCTTAGATGACCTTCCTTCCCCACCCACCATATTCATTTTCCTAAACCCACTATCAAGTCATACCCTTGAAGAAAAATCCTGCAAATGTTCTAATTCCTAATTACAGCACTCAGGGCCCTTTAGAATCTGCCCCAAACCTATTTCCTTGGTACTTCCTACAAATTCTATGTAGTCAAACTGTTTCTGGAATGATTTGCTGTATACCTTTGCTACAATTTTTCTCATGCCTCCTACCCCCATCCCTCTTTCCTCTCTCTCATCCCAGATACAGATTTCATCCCACCTCCTCTATGGAACACCTCCTGCCCTCTCAAGTTCTTCTAGAATTTTTATCAAGACCATAGTGTCTTTCTCCATGAATTGCTTAGAAGATCTACTTGGAATATATTGAAGACTTTTATTAACATTGTCTTTGGCTTACAGAGTGTCATATACAATGGGAGTATTAAAACTAAAGGACAGAAAAAACAGTAATATTGACTAAACATTATCGTTTCCTCTGCTCCATCAATGGGAATTCATTATTGGCTTACTTCTAGAGCTCAGTCTTGAAATTTGGCAAAGGAAGAGAAGGCATCGATTAAAGATACATTCCCCTAAAACATCAACTGGCATTATATAAACTTGCCTCTCCGTTCAAATTTAAGTATTTTTCAAAAATAGGAAATTATATAAAAAGACATGTTAAACTGACTTAATTTGGAATCATGCAGCCATCACTTTCAGGAGAAATTAAAATGTGAACTGTCCATTGTGATACAATAAAGACTTATAATGTATTTGCTTGGCTAGAGAATGGTTACATTACCCATTATCCTTGAGGTAATGTGCTGCTTCCTCAATCCTTCTGCTTTAGTCTCTGTATTTGAGTTTATTAAAATGTTTCCTTGTATCTAAATATAGTAGGATTACCCACCTATGGGAAGCTAATGCTAGTTTATTGCTTGGCGAGATCTCTAACCTTGATACTTCAAACAATGGACACAGGGGCATTCTGAATGTATGTCCACAAGTGATTTTGTAGGAAGCACCCTTTTTGCAAAGATGTGAACTCAACTCCAGAGCATTCAGACAAATTATATCTCAGTGCTCTTGCCCATAAGCTAGCATTTTCCTCAGTACCAGTTTGCCTGTGCACAGTTTAAGGAAAGGTAAAGAAAAGTAAAGCAGGCAAGAAAATTCGTTTTCTAACTCAATCTCTTCAAACAGCTTTGGACTAAAATAATTCGACTTCATTCTTTTCTGAGAGCATAACAATTTCCCTACACAAATACAACTATTAATTATAAAAACTCCATATGAGCACACATATTTCAATAGAAAAGGACGGACAACTTAAATCAGTCTACAGTGTCTTTTATCATTGTAAGGGCAGGTAGGATGGTAGGTTGGATCAGCTGGTTACAGTTTTTCAACTTACGGATCTTTGCTAAAAATCTCATCTAAGCCTCCTTAGCAATCTCTTTAATATTAGCTTAAAGATACCAACTTACTTTGCATCTATAGAAATACAATAATAAAAACAGTAATGATAAAAATAATAATTTTATTTTTAACTTTTCAATTTGAAATAATTTTAGGTTTGTAGATGAGTTGCAAAGACAGTAGAGTGTTCCCATATAACCTTCATCAGTCTTCCTTTAATGTTACATCTTATACAACCATGGTATGTTTATCAAAACTAAGAAATTAACATTGATAATATATCATTAGCTGAACTGCAGACTTTATTGGATTTCTCTAGTTTTTCCACTACTATCCTTTTTCTGTTCCAGCATCCAGTCCAGGATACCAAACCATAATTGTCATGTCTCCTTCATCTCTTCCAGTATGTCACAGTTTCTTTATTATTATTATTTATTTTTATTATCAAATGTACATCACAGTGGTTCAACAGTCCCTTGCCCCCTCCCTCTCTCCCCCACCGACTCCCCTCCCAAAATCAGAACAAAAAGGCATCCTACAGTATGAGAGAATATATTCATAAACAACATATCTGATAAGGGGTTAACATCCAAAATATATAAAGAACTCATACACCTCAACACCCAAAAAACAAATTACCCAATCAAAAAATGGGTGGAGGACCTGAACAGACACTTCTCCAAAGAAGAAATTCAGATGGACAACAGGCACATGAAAAGATGCTCCACATCACTAATCATCATGGAAATGCAAATTAAAACCAAAATGAGATATCACCTCACACCAGTTAGAATGGCCACTACCCAAAAGACAAGAAACAACAAATGCTGGTGAGGATGTGGAGAAATGGGAACCTTCCCACACTGCTGGTGGGACTGCAAATTGGTTCTACCACTGTGGAAAGATATATGGAAGTTCCTCAAAAAACTAAAAATAGAAATACAATTTGACCCAGTAATTGCACTCCTAGAAATTTATCCGAAGAGAACAAAATCCCTGATAATGATAATTTTATTGGATGTTATTAATATATTAAATATTATAGTCAGCAATTTTTATCCATTATTAATTTATTTCATGAAACTTATAAAAAATTCTATAGTAGGCATTGTGATTGTGATCAAGATGAAAAAAAGAGAAGGGGAGGGAAAGATAAAGGAGGAAGAGAGGAAGGGAGAAAAATAAAATTAAAACACAGTCTGTACCTTTACAGAGACAGCTCTTTGGGAGAGGGAGTGTGGTGAATATCTGTCAAATTATGCCCATAGCATCCTTGGCCAAGACTTTTAGTTATTGTCCTATTCAAGAAACTGAAACTAGAAATTACAGTTTATATGTAAAGATTATATACATGGGAGTGATTTTTGTAAGAAATTCAATCAGCAGGCCATTGCTCAAGAAAAGCTCTACATCTACATTAAAAGTTTGACAAATCCACATGTTTAAGATTCATGTAACATGTTAAGAGAGGTATGAATTTTCAGGATTTTTTTTTCTGATTATCGTACTTTAAAAAACAATCAGCAGTCCTCATCCAAAAAGAAGCTATCTCTGCTAAGTCATACAAGGTCATTCAACTAGTAGGCACAAGCACTACAACTGACCCTAAACAGGCTGACCCCAGACATCAAGACTTCTTATCACTAGATAAATATAAAAATATTCCCTATCTGTCAATTTCTCTCTAAATGAACAGTGCGTGATGTTCACAAAGACAATGGGAGCTCCAAAAAGCAGGAAATAAATGTTAGCATGTGACAAGGATTGTGATGACTGTCATGCTTAGTTTCTGATCTAAGTGAGCCTGAAAAACAGTGAGTGGTGAGAGGATATGGTGTTTCAAAGAGAAGAGTATTTCAAAGTTGTTTTGCTTCCCTCCTACTCTAGTGACCTTTCCAAACCTTTTGTTCTCCAAATTTTCTTCTGAATCCATGGCTTTCATCACCCTTGAGAGCTATCAATGCCTTTAAAACCCCTCGTTTTCTTTCCTGGCATTCTATTCAGCAAGGGGTCACTGAGACCCTAGGGCATGCCAGAGGCTGCACAGGGTGCTGGGGAAGGAAACAGTGGGGATCAGGAATCTATTCTGAGGAGCTTCACAAGCCCTAGTGAATTACAAGAGATGCAAATGATGTGGACAGTTCTCTTCCAGAAGAAGAGGGATTGTAAATCACTAAATATTTATTTTGTGCCTACTATGGGCCAAGGAATGCCCCAGACACTCTTATCAGCCATGGAGGAGAACATCTCCCATAGATTCACTCAGATTACATTAGTTAATAAGTTTACTTAGGAACGTATCATTGAATAGCAAGGAAACCAAGAGTAACTGCTTCATTTTAGAATGTGTCACATTTATTGACAAATGATAAAGACATTATTGGTTGATTTCAAGAGAATATTCTGTCCTACAAAAGTAAAATAGAGTACTGGTGTTATGCTAATCTCAGCCGAAGTTGCACCAGCTCTCAGTAAAATCACTGGCCTAAGATTTCCATTATATTGAAGTGGGAAAGGTTTCCATATCTCATGTCTCTTCTGTCAAGAAAGGAGCAGAGGGTGATACTAAAGACCTGGCCTCTGCCTTCAGCTGACCTGGGTTCAAACTCCAGCCTCAGAAGTTATTAGCTGTGTGGCTTTGCTCAAAATATTTATTCCTAGCACCTACCTCATACATTGTTAGTGAAAATTATTGAGTGTTAATATAGGTGAAAGGGCTTCAACTAGCTCTGTTTAGTACTTTGTAAATCCCACTTAGCTTCGGTATTATTAGCTACATGGATAATGCCTTTCATTGGCTTTTTTCTGCTTGGACCAAGCAGGGCACTGATAACCATGTAGATGAATATAGTATATCATATTATCATGTCAACATAGACATTTTCACAGCTCTGAAATAATGCCTCTCTTTTTAAAATAAAATAATGTAAATAAAGTCATTTATAAACTGAAAGCCATTGCAGAAGGGAAAGACATTTTTAAGTGGATGAAGACATGTCTCTGGATGCAGGCTGCCTGGATGAAATCTCAGCTTCACCACTTCCACTGTGGCCTTGGGTGAATTAATGTCTCAATTTCATATACATTAAAACATTAAAAAATAGTATTCATCGCATGGAGTTTATGTAATGATTAGGGCACCTAACCTGTGCAGTTGTGAAGGGCTTTGCTTTGAAGGGCTCAGAACTTGGTTTAATGTTCTGACATCCCCACCTTGACATTCTTAATCATTTTTAAACTAGGGGTTCTGAACTTTTATTTTGCACTGAGCCCCACAAATTATGGAGCCAGTTGTGGCAAGAATCAAATGGGCTAATACATGTAAATGATTCGAATGGTGCCTGGCACATACAAAATGCTATGTGTTTAGTATTATATTATTGTTTTCTTTATTTATATATTATACCTTCTTATTTCAAAGTGATTCTATACATTCAAGATTTTTGTTTTCACTAGAACAAGAGAAAATATATTTGTGCAGAGTTTAAATCAGTTACTTACCTTAGCATTAAATATGACATACCACCTGCAATGAATGTCATTTTTATGAAGAATCTGTTTATTTTATAATAGGCTTTGGCTACAAAGTTCTGACCTATGACCACACACCAGTCCAGAGCAAGCTGGGGGTGCAAATGAGGGCAGATTCTGGGAAGAAAATTTCACATGCTTACTGAGCATCTCCTGACTCTTTCCAAAGTGGCACAACGGTCATCTCTGCCAATTTTGCGGTTCTCCTGAAAGGTGTCATCAGCCTACTTGTATGGATGATGACATGACAACTCAAGGCATTCCATAAAAACTAGAAAGAGCCATAAAAAAAAACAGTGTCCAAGATTTAAACCCAGGTCATTCTAACTACAATTTCTATATTTCCATTTCTCTCCACCTGATTGGTCAGTATGTGAGTGGCATATTTGTAAGTCCCTCATTTTATATAGGAAGTTGCTTTAAAAAGCAATTTCTTAAGAACTGGGAATAGCCCAATGTCCAGGAAAGCACATGATGGTGCAATGTTCTGAAATAGTTTCTGTATCCCTTGAACATTCTTCTGAGAGAAGGACCTTCTGACTGGGCAGCAGGCCCTGGGTCCACGGTCCGGGAGGGCGTGCTCATGCCAGGGTGTGCTGCAAAGCAGAGTGATCTTTTATACAAGGACCCTGGGGGTTTCCACTGCTGTTCTATAGTTTTATGCAGTGCTCAGATCCATAAAAAAAGATTCATGGAGGAAAATAGAAGGGGAAGAAGCGAAACCTGTGAAAGAAACAGAAATGGCCCGGGTCTGTATTTCTTCACCTTTGCATGGAAGATTTGTATGTAAAGGTATCGGTAACACTTAAGTGCAGAGCCAGAAATTGACTCTAAAAAAACACAAAACCAAACAATTCTCAACCACTACCTGCAAGCTTAAATGACAATGATGATAAAGAAATAAAGGAAAGATTGAAAAACATTTAAAAAGACACCAGCCACCGACCCGACCTCCTTGAGCACAAACACTGAACAAATTGGAAGAGTTCGGATAGCTAAGAAAACGAAGAAACCTGGTCGAAGCGCTCTCTGCCCCAGGATGATGCAGAGGTCAACAAGATCACTGACTCTCCCTAAAAGCATGAGCACAAACATCCTTACCAGGGAAAGAAAACAGGTTAGTCGTCTGTAAGGCAATCCTTGCAGATGCTCTAGTTTTCAAAGTAGTGCTTTGTGTGTTATGACAATTAATCCTCCACCTTGAGACAAATTCAATTGTGTTATTGCATTAATTTTTTTAAAAGCAAAGAGAAAGGCTAGGGATTTCTCCTGTTGCTTTAAGCAAAATAAAGATATTTTGATGCATACTGTTGAATGAAAACATATCTCCCTAATTCCTATACGTATTTTCTCTAACTCTGAAAGTCTGGCCAACACAGCTTTGATGTGGAATTCAAGAAGTTTTCATGTGAATGAACTTATGGATTCATGGAATTCTGCTATTCATGGAGTTAGGTCACTGCCCAGCTATGTAGACACAAAAGATGAACTAGTCTGCCTGTTTAAAATATATCAATATATTGTATGTCAGAGTGCTAGAACTCAGTGACAAAAACTGACCTTCATCTGAGAGACTTGAGATTTTCCATCAAACACACAACTGATACCCTACTTGAGTATGCTTCCCTCACAACTGGCTTTCTCAATAAGGCTGGCAATTAGAGAGATTGTGTCAGGATCCCACCTCTTATTGGATTCAAATGACTGGTAGACAATAAGGGCTAATCATTGCTAAGGGCATGAAGGGGATTATATTCAACCATTCATTAAAAACCTATAGATAGTGATGTGTAAGGTATATTTAGATATCATTGAAAAGGCCAATAAAATTAGAAGAGAACTAACAAGAAAGTGGTAGGCTAGAAAGGTAGACCACATGGATGGAGAAGGGATCTGAATTCCAAGCTAAGGATCTAGAACTTTATCCTAGACAACTGAGAGCCACTGAAATTGTTTGAACAGGAAAGGTGCAAAATGAAAAAAAAGATACAGTGTGGAAAGTTTATATAGTAATATGTAGAAAGAGACTGAAAGGCAAGAATGCCAATTAGTTAGATGGCTTTTTATGATTGACTAATTTAATACTCCAAGTTCTCCTGTCTTTCTCTTTTCCTGGCATGCATATCTGTCACAATTGCAATCTGAATAAATCCAACTACCTTCATTCTCTGGATTTGAGCACAGAGTCCTAATTTATATGTGTTGCCTTGATATTCTATCTGGTTGGCAGCATTTTATTCTTTTTTTTTTCCAGTTTATTTTTATTTATTTATTTATTTTAATATAATTTAATTTATTATCATTAATTTACAATTACATGTGCAATATTACGATTATTAAACTACCCCTTCATCAGGTCCCCCCGACCAACCCCATTACAGTCACTGTCCATCAGAATAGTGAGATGCTATAGAATCACTACTTGTCTTCTCTGAGTTGTACTGCCCTCCCCGTGCCCCCCCAACATTACATCTGCTAATCGTAATGCCCCTTTTTCCCTCTTATCCCTCCCTTCCCGCCCATTTTCCCCAGTCCCTTTCCCTTTGGTAACTATTAGTCCGTTCTTGGGTTCTGTGAGTCTGCTGCTGTTTTGTTCCTTCAGTTTTTTTCTTTGTTCTTATACTCCACATATGAGTGAAATCATTTGATACTTGTCTTTTTCGGCTTGGCTTATTTCACTGAGCATAATACCCTCTAGCTCCATCCATGTTGTTGCAAATGGTAGGATTTGTTTTCTTCTTATGGCTGAATAATATTCCATTGTGTATATGTACCACATCTTCTTTATCCATTCATCTACTGATGGACACTTAGGTTGCTTCCATTTCTTGGCTATTGTAAATAGTGCTGCAATAAACATAGGGGTGCATCTGTCCTTTTCAAACTGGGCTGCTGCATTCTTAGGGTAAATTCCTAGGAGTGGAATTCCTGGGTCAAATGGTATTTCTATTTTGAGTTTTTTGAGGAACCTCCATACTGCTTTCCACAATGGTTGAACTAATTTGCATTCCCACCAGCAGTGTAGGATGGTTCCCTTTTCTCCACATCCTCGCCAACATTTGTTGTTGTTTGTGTTTTGGATGTTGGCCATCCTCACTGGTGTGAGGTGATATCTCATTGTGGTTTTAATCTGCATTTCTCTGATGATTAGCGATGTGGAGCATCTTTTCATGTGCCTGTTGGCCATCTGAATTTCTTCTTTGGAGAAGTGTCTATTCATGTCCTCTGCCCATTTCTTAATTGGATTATTTGCTTTCTGTTTGTTAAGGTGCATGAGTTCTTTATATATTTTGGATGTCAACCCTTTATCAGATACGTTTTTTATGAATATATTCTCCCATACTGTAGGATGTCTTTTTGTTCTACTGATGGTGTCCTTTGCTGTACAGAAGCTTTTCAGCTTGATATAGTCCCACTTGTTCATTTTTGCTTTTGTTTCCCTTGCCCGGGGAGATATGTTCATGAAGAAGTTGCTCATGTTTATGTCCAGGAGATTTTTGCCTATGTTTTTTTCTAAGAGTTTTATGGTTTCATGACTTACATTCAAGTCTTTGATCCACCTTGAGTTTACCTTTGTGTATGGGGCTAGACAGTAGTCCAGTTTCATTCTCTTACATGTAGCTGTCCAGTTTTTCCAACACCAGCTGCTGAAGAGGGTGTCATCTCCCCATTTTATATCCAACGCATTTTGATCAAATATTAATGGACTGTATATGTTTGGGTTAATGTTTGGATTTTCTATTCTGTTCCACTGGTCTGTGGGTCTGTTTTTGTGCCAATACCAAATTGTCTTGATTACTGTGGCTTTGTTGTAGAGCTTGAAGTCAGGGAGTGTAATTCCCCCTGTTTTATTCCTCCTTCTCAGGATTGCTTTGGCTATTCGGGTCTTTTGTGGTTCCATATGAATTTTAGAATTATTTGTTCCAGTTCATTGAAGAAAGCTGTTGGTAGTTTGATAGGGATTGCATTGAATCTGTAGATTGCTTTAGGTAGTATAGCCATTTTGACAATATTTATTCTTCCTAGCCAAGAGCATGGGATGCATTTCCATTTGTTAGTGTTCTCTTTAATTTCTCTTAGGAGTGTCTTGTAGTTTTCAGAGTACAGGTCTTTCACTTCCTTCGTTAGGTTTATTCCTAGGTATTTTATTCTTTTTGATGCAATTGTGAATGGAATTGTTTTTCTGATTTCTCTTTCTGTTAGTTCATCGTTAGTGTATAGGAAAGCAACAGATTTCTGTGTGTTAATTTTGTATCCTGCAACTTTGCTGAATTCAGATATTAGTTCTAGTAGTTTTGGAATGGAATCTTTAGGGTTTTTTATGTACAGTATCATGTCATCTGCAAATAGTGACAATTTGACTTCTTCTTTACCAATCTGGATGCCTTGTATGTCTTTGTTTTGTCTGATTGCTGTGGCTAGGACCTCCAGTACTATGTTGAATAACAGTGGAGAGAGGGGCATCCTTGTCTTGTTCCCGATCTTAGATGAAAAGCTTTCAGCGTCTCGCCGTTAAGTATGATATTAGCTGTGGGTTTGTCATATATAGCCTTTATGATGTTGAGGTACTTGCCTTCTATACCCATTTTGTTGAGAGTTTTAATCAGGAATGGATGCTGAATTTTGTCAAATGCTTTTTCAGCATCTATGGAGATGATCATGTGGTTTTTGTTCTTCTTTTTGTTGATGTGGTGGATGATGTTGATGGATTTTCGAATGTTGTACCATCCTTGCATCCCTGGGATGAATCCCACTTGATCATGGTGTATGATCCTCTTGATGTATTTTTGAATTCGGTTTGCTAATATTTTGTTGAGTATTTTTGCATCTATCTTCATCAGGGATATTGGTCTGTAATTTTCTTTTTTGGTGAGGTCTTTGCCCTGGTTTTGGTATTAGAGTGATGCTGGCTTCATAGAATGAGTTTGGAAGTATTCCCTCGTCTTCTATTTTTTGGAAAACGTTAAGGAGAATCAGTGTTATTTCTTCTCTATATGTCTGGTAGAATTCAGAGGTGAATCCATCAGGCCCAGGGGTTTTGTTCTTGGGTAGTTTTTTGATTACCAATTCAATTTCGTCACTGGTGATTGGTCTGTTTAGTTTTTCTGTTTCTTGCTTGGTCAGTCTTGGAAGGTTGTATTTTTCTAAGAAGTTGTCCATTTCTTCTATGTTTTCCAGCTTGTTAGCATATAGATTCTCATAATATTCTCTTATGATTCTTTGTATTTCTGTGGGGTCCGTCGTGATTTTTCCTTTCTCATTTCTGATTGTGTTTATGTGTGTAGATTCTCTTTTTCTCTTAATGAGTCTGGCTAGGGGTTTATCTATTTTGTTTATTTTTTCAAAGAACCAGCTCTTGGTTTCATTGATTTTTTCTATTGTTTTATTCTTCTCAATTTTATTTATTTCTTCTCTAATCTTTATTATGTCCCTCCTTCTGGTGACTTTGGGCCTCATTTGTTCTTCTTTTTCCAATTTCAGTAATTGTGTCTTTAGACTATTCATTTGGGAATGTTCTTCCTTCTTTAAATAGGCCTGGATTGCAATATACTTTCCTCTTAGAACTGCCTTTGCTGCGTCCCACAGAAGTTGTGGCTTTGTGTTGTTGTTGTCATTAGTCTCCATATATTCTTTGATTTCTGTTTTGATTTGGTCGTTAACCCATTGATTAATTAGGAGAGTGTTGTTAAGTCTCCATGTATTTGTGAGCCTTTTTGATTTCTTTCTAAAATTTATTTCTAGTTTTATACCTTGGTGATCTGAGAAGTTGGTTGGTAGGATTTCAATATTTTTGAAATTACTGAGGTTCTTTTTGTGGCCTAGTATGTGGTCTATTCTGGAAAATGTTCCATGTGCACTTGAGAAGAATGTGTATCCTGTTGCTTTTGGGTGTAGAGTTCTGTAGATGTCTGTTAGGTCCATCTGTTCTAGTGTGTTGTTCAGTGCCTCTGTGTCTTTACTTATTTTCTGTCTGGCTGATCTGTCCTCTCGAGTGAGTGGTGTGTTGAAGTCTCCTAAGATGAATGCATTGCTGCCTATTTCCTCCTTTAATTCTGTTAGTATTTGTCTCACATATGCTGGCGCTCCTGTGTTGGGTGCATATATATTTATAATGGTTATATCTTCTTGTTGGACTGACCCCTTTATCATTATGTAATGTCCTTCTTTATCTTTTGCTACTTTCTTCGTTTTGAAGTCTATTTTGTCTGATACAAGTACTGCAACACCTGCTTTTTTCTCTTTGTTGTTTGCATGAAATATCTTTTTCCATCCCTTCACTTTTAGTCTGTGTATATCTTTGGATTTGAGGTGAGTTTCTTGTAGGCAGCATATAGATGGGTCTTGCTTTTTTATCCATTCTGTTACTCTGTGTCTTTTGATTGGTGCATTCAGTCCATTTACATTTAGGGTGATTATTGATAGGTATGTACTTATTGCCATTGCTGGCTTTAGATTCGTGGTTACCAAGGGTTCAAGGGTTGCTTCTTTACTATCTAACAATCTAACTTAACTTTCTTGTTAAGTTATTGTAAACACAGTCTGATGTTTCTTTATTTCTCTCCCTTCTTATTCCTCCTCCTCCATTCTTTCTATAATAGGTGTTTTATTCTTTGCCTTTAGTTGGTATTTGGATGGTCTGCTTTCTTTGCTATGATTTTTTTTCCCTCTGGTGACATCTTTTTAGCCTTAGGTGTGCTTCCATCTAGAGCAGTCCATTTAAGATATCCTGTAGTGGTGGTTTATGAGACGCAAATTCTCTCAACTTTCGTTTATCTGGAAATTGTTTAATCCCTCCATCATATTTAAATGATAATCGTGCTGGATACAATATTCTTGGTTCGAGGCCCTTCTGTTTCATAACGTTAAATATATCATGCCATTCTCTTCTGGCCTGTAAGGTTTCTGTTGAGAAGTCTGATGATAGTCTGATAGGTTTTCCTTTGTAGGTGATCTTTTTTCTCTCTCTAGCTGCCTTTAATACCCTGTCTTTATCTTTGATCTTTGCCATCTTAATTATTATGTGTCTTGGTGTTGTCTTCCTTGGGTCCCTCGTGTTGGGAGATCTATGAGCTTTGGTGGACTGCGAGACTACTTCCTTCCCCAGCGAGGGAAAGTTTTCAGCAATTATTTCTTCAAAGACACTTTCTATCCCTTTCTCTCTCTCTTCTTCCTCTGGTACTCCTATAATGCGAATATTGTTCCGTTTGGATTGGTCACACAGTTCTCTTAATATTCTTTCATTCCTAGAAATCCTTTTATCTCTCTCTGCCTCAGCTGCTCTGTACTCCTGTTCTCTGTTTTCTATTCCATTAACAGTCTCTCGCATCTCATCCATTCTGCTGTTAAGCCCGTCGATCGCTTGTCTGATTTCTGTATTGTCTTTCCTCAGTTCCCTCACTTCCTCCCTCAGCTCTTGCACATTTCTCTGTAGGTCCATCAGCATGGTTATGACTTTTATTCTGAATTCTTTTTCAGGGAGGCTGTGCATTTCCATCCCTTCAGACTCCCTCTCTGGGGTTGTCTGGTTGATTTTGGTCTGAACCATATTCCTCTGTCTTTTCATGGCTGTATAATTTGGTCACTGATAGTTGCCACGTATGTCAGCTGGGCTCTTTAAGACTTTAAAAGAGAAGAAAAAAAAGAGAAAAAAAAAGAAAAAAAAAAAAGAAAAAAAAGAAAGAAAAGAAAAAAAGAAAAAAAAGAAAGAAAAGAAAAAACAAAAACAAAACAAAAAACAAAACAAAACAAAATGCCCACCAGACGTAGATTCTGTGGGAATGCTCTAGGTGGCGCTATTGCCCCACTATTCCACAGCTGTGACTGTGCCGCTCCGCAGGGCCCTTTATCGCTCTGGCAGGGGTGGGAACGAATAGGAGGCTGTTGATCTCAGTGAGAAGTGTTAAGTATGGCTACGCTTCCTCAGTCGCCAGCTAAGGCGTCTGAAACTCCCCAGGACTCCCAGCCTGCTGGGCTGAGTGTGCTGGGGCGATCCGGCTCCTCCGCTGGGCTCCTGTCTCTTTAAGACCGCTGAAGAAAGCGCGCACTTTTTTTTTTCCTTCCCGGGAGCCGGCTGCAAGCACCCTGGCGCGTTCCCCGCTCAGATCCTGCCCCTCTGTCTCTCCAATCTCCGCTGCAGTGCGCAATGTGGGTCAGCGCTCCCCGCGCAGATCACCGGGGCTGGCTACTTCGCGGGGTGTACTTCCACTCCCTCCCGGCTCTGAATCCTCTCCTCCCGCCGGTGCGCTGGGGTGGGGGAGGGCTCGGGTCCCGCCGGGTCGCGGCTCCGTATCTTACCCGCCTCTTGGGGTGCCGAGTCCTCTCGGGTGTAGCTGCACGCTGTGCGCTTTCCTGTGTATTCTCGTCTCTCTTTTAGGAATAGATGTATTTTCTGTGTTTTCGTAGATAAATATAGTGTTGGGAGGAGATTTCTGCCGCCCTGCTCACACCGCCATCTTCCCGGAAGTAGCATTTTATTCTTAAATATTTCCCGGTTTGGCTAATTGTGAGGCCACCCTAATGATCATCAGCCACTATTGAGCCATCTTTTATGTGCCAGTGATCGAATCACATTCTCCTAAACTCTTATTTTTAAAATTCTGAAGCTCATTCTTGAGTCTAGGCTTTTTCTTTTCTGGCTCTATATTCTTTCTCTCTGAGCATTTGCATTCATGCCTCCAATTTAAGTGAAAAAGATTCACATGTTTATATTTTCAATGCAGACATGTCCTGCAAGCTCCAGACCAAACTGTCTAGTTGGCATCCTCATGTAGACGTCTCAACATTATCCAAAACTCAACCAGTCTGAACGCAAATTTGGAGTCACAGCTGGTGCTGCCCGCCCCCAGGACCTTACTCCCATAAACCGTGGATCATCTCTCTGGTGGACAGTGGACCTCTCCACCAGCCAGCCGATTCCCGAGCTGGAAACTAGGGGTCATCCTTGGCCCCTTGCTTTCTTTCACCCTTATCTTTGATCTCTCAGCAATCCCTGCCCCTTCTCATTCCAAATACCTTCTTAACCTCTTCTCTGGCCAGAGCCTTTGAAGTTCAGCTCAGTTTTGACTGCCTCAAAGAAAGTGTCTTAACTTTCCTGTCACTTTCCATATTTTACAAATTCAGAGAATCAGTTTGATTGTCACATGCAAACTATGTAGACTGAGGGAGAAGGCAGGAAGGAATGCAGGCTAAGGTCCTTTCTGGAAATGCAAATCTGCAGTATCACTAATATATGAGATACAGAGGAGAGAATATATAACAAGAAAACAGAAGAGTTCAGGTCTGAAATTTGAGGAACATACCTATTTGGATATGCAACAGAAAAAAGAGTGAAGAACAGATTAGGAGTAAGCCATAAAGAAAGCAACCGTGCTCATTTAATTAGACCAATCAAAACCTTGCCTCTGGTACATGGATGACAGAGTAACTTCAAGTTATTTTTGACTGCTTCCTAATCATTATTTCCCAACCGATCTTTGAAGTGATCACACATATGACATTAGAGTGTCCCTAACGCCAATTTTACCTTTGAACATGTATGTTACTTTAGCTGAGTTGCTTCACTAGTCAGTGATCACCTCCTCTATTACCTCTGAATTCTCATTAACCCTTTTACAAAGACAAAATAAGGATGAAAGAAGTTTGTCCTTGTGCTCCAGGTCACACAGCCAGTGAGTGACAGGGCCAGAATCAGAGCTCAGAACTCAGATCTGCGCAGCCCCAAGGGCAGGCTCGGCACGCTGTATGGTGGAGCCCTCAAAGGATAAGACGCACCAAGCCACCGCCCCTTCACCCTCAGCGGTCCTCAGAGTGCTAAAGTGACACATTCAGGCCAGACTCAAAGTTCTCAAGGCAATTTGCTGGTGAATTAAGGGGTCAAGTATGCTTACTCTGGGCAGGTCCTGACAACATAATCCCTATTTTGATAAAAACTGCCCAGAATACTCTGGCTTTTCGGGCCCTGTTAAGATACGGCAACCAGTGGGCCTGATACCACCCATGGGGGGGACCCAGCAGAGGTTCATTCTCCTCTAACAGTGGGGCTCACTGAGAGCCACGGAAGAGGGAGATGCAGAAGTCCAGGTGTTGCAGATGCTTTGGGGATTCAATGCACTGAACTATGACAAGTTTGCAAGGTGCTGATAAGGACCTCAGGGAGTGTTGTCCCTGCACTGGTCAGAAGCTGAAATGATGGGAAAGACTGTGTCCCCTGACTCATGGTTACAGTCACTCTCCACCTAAGAAGGAAATCTGGGACTTTGGCATATCCCCCACGAGAGGTGGATTTCCTGAAGCTTCAGGGCCCATCTCTTCCATGATCCCCTGAGGAAGCTGGGAGCTGATGGCTAATGCAGTGGTCTAGGAAGACAGGAGCAGCCAGGTTGAATCGGGAAACTTTCTATGTAAGCATTTTTCAATGTGTTGCTTAAAATGAGTGTGAAAAGGAGAGCTGGATCTCGAAGACTCTATGTATCTTGCTGTGAATTTTATTCATGTTTGTAAATTTCTATTATTTTGTTAAAGAAGGTCATAGAATTGTGTAAGCTTTAGGATCCACAGGAGGAAGATCCTTGTTCTGCAGATCCTGGAGCTTCTGACCATATGTTTCTCTTCAGTTTCATATTAAATATGTCCATGCTCTTGGCACCTATTGCCAGACAAATAAACTGAAGGAGGATGGTACTGACTGAAGCCACATGGTGGGAGTAGGGCATCTCTCTACACGTTTCAGGGAATTAGGTACTCTCTCCCCAAATACCTACAACCATGCTTGGTCATTTGGGTACAGAAAAATGATGGAACCAGATAAGCACTACTTAGCTAACTAACAATTACAAATATCACTCCATCTCTAATAAGTTGCTATGTGACCTGGGGGAAAGTGAGTTCATGTGTGTGGTAGGCATGTGTGTATGTCTGTCCTGTGCGCGTGTTTGTGATGAGTGTGTGTGTATGTGTGTGTGTGTGCACCTGTGTGCATGCGCTGTGTGTCTGTGTGGGTGTGTGTTCATGTGGATTTGTGCTCTGTGTACTGGAGTGGGGACTAACAGTCATATTTACTGATTTGTGAAGGAAAGGTAGTCAGATGCAAAAAGAGAGACATAAACAGAGCATGAAAAACCAGGGCAAACAGATAGAGGGAGAGATGGCGAGTCATGAGAAGTGAAGGTGGGAAGAAATGATGGCAGGTGGCAGGGAAGAAGGCAAGGAGGGTAAGTGACACAGAGTGTCCTAATTAGGAGAAGCAAGGTTGTCTTGACCCCTTTAGAAAATGAAGACATTCATTTAAAGAAATATCTGGCTATCCTGACAAAGTGACTCTCAGTAATCTTTAATTGGAAAAGTCTCCTCTTGTCACCCAGGCTCCAAAAAGAGGGAAAAAAAGCAAGCCATATGTTCCAAACCTTTGACTCTCATTTCACATTTTTGATAAATGTGTCTCATGGGGGCTGTTTCTGACAATGGCAAACTTGCCTTATGTTTTAGAATTTGCCTTCCAGCCATCACATAAAATCTCACCACTGCAAATTGCCAGGGAGCTCTGGAGTTCTGAAGTAAATAAACCATAATTGGTAGGGAGCTTGGGTACAAAATTAAACTGAAGAACCAAGAAAATAAAGTACCAAAAGTTCACTCTTTCTTTAAGTTAAGAAAAGCATTATTGTTAGAAAATGGTAACTTGCCCCCAAACAAATAACACATAGTAGCAGGACTAGTCTCCAAATATCTCAATTTCATAATAACGTCAAGATATTCTTCCTGATACTTATTACTTTGATCATCACTATTATAAATGGCTGGCTAGACCAAATTATTTACTTTTATTTTGCTCATACTGAATTTCCATAGATGTTCCTTCTTATTTATAAGATACTGGGCTGTCAGTTTGCAACATTACATATTTGGATCAAAAAGACACACCACTGATTCAAGTCACACCAATATCTGATATTGCCATGGCAATTACAGATCATGATGACGGTGTTGATGGAAGATAAAGAAGAGAAAAGGAGCTCTGACTGATCTCTTGAACATCTGATTTATTTGAACAGTTCACAGATGGGAAATAGCACACCTCAGCCTTGTGGTTCTCTGCCCCTCACCAATAGCATCGTGCTCAATTGCCACCAGATCAGTGGCAAAAGTAGACATAGTTTTCGAATTCATACTCCCTACCCTTTACTTATGAGAACATAATTGTGTTTCACTTGCCTGTAGGTCACCAGACCCTCTGAGATCACCTGACATATGAAAGGTACTTAATACCTGTCTCTGAACAAATTATTCCACTGATGGAAAAGCTTCTATGGTGGCTTGTCACTCTTTTCAGCACCTGCACAGAGCATGGAAACTTTGTCTTAAATATCATGACACCCCTAACAGTAAACACACCGAGATATTAAGATTATAGTGCCTGAAATTTTTTAAATAGGGCAAATGTGGCCATGTACCTATCAAGAAAATAGTCAATCTAGTAAAATGCAGTCTCATGACTTCTAGGTGAAAAGGCCGACTTGACTAATCCAGGCCAAATCCTTATTACTCTTGACAATTTCACTGACTGCAAAACACCTGAGCACGGCAGATATCTAGGAATCAGAGAATGTAATGGAATCAGAACAATGGTACCAAACAATGAAACGCATTAGTCACATCAGGATCATTTAAGAGTAGTTATTCTTGCTGCCTTTTAGTGTCAATGAAGCCAGCTATATCAGAAACGACTCAGCTTCCAGAGGACCTGGCTGTTCTTAGCCATTCTGCTAAGACATTAGTCTCTTTCTTAAAGTGGCTTGCAAGGCAAGCAGCCAGATAAATCTAGAAAAAAACAAAGAGAGAGAGAGACAGAGAAAGAAAAACAAAAAGGAAAGGGAAGGGGAGGAGAGGGGAGGGAAGGGGAGGGGAGGAGAGGGAGGGGAGGGGAGGAGAAGAAAGGAAAGGAGGAAGGAAGGAAAAAAGGGAGGGAGGAAGGAAGGAAGGAAGGAAGTTGAGTGGAATTTTTCACTTCCTTAATTTCTAATGAAGAACTACAGTGGTGAACAAAAAGCTGAAGTATGAATATAGGTCCTATACTAATTTTTCTGACTTATTTCCATTGTTTAGCAATTAGTAGATACTCAGTAAAACCTTTGGAGATACTATTAGTTCGGCTCTAAAATTTCCTATGTGAGTGTGCATGTGTTTGTGTGTGTGCAGGTGTACATATACAAATATACATGGTAAATTATATGGGATGTTACAGCCATATGCCTCTTGAGAGTCATTCTTGAGCTGAGTGAGGACTTATTAGTGGAACCACAGAGCTTGCCAATGAACCTGAGTTCTGTCTTCCCAAGTTCAGAGTAATGGTGGGAAGAAGGCATACAGCAAGATTCTGATGCCCTTTACAAGGAGTTTTGGGGGCGTGTTACAGGCCCCTGATGATATACTATCTCCTCTCTCAAGTCTCCCTTTTCTTAAAAAAATTTTACTTGTCTCTCTTTTTGAGATTCTCTCAGACCTGTGATTTAGACAGAAACAAGCCTTGCTTCCCAATCAGCAGTGCTTATGGTTAAAGCATTTTGAACAGCACACTGAAGAGCTTGTTAGAGTCCATGGGCACCGTGGGTCAAGTCCTCCACAGTTGAGAAATCCTAAGCCACAGCTGGAAAGCAATTTTACTGTCAGATCATTGGCCTTTCCCCTTGTGGTGGGGACATCATTCTTCATGTCTGTCACTGACCTGAGGCATTAAAGGGCCACTTATGAGAGGTGCTTAAACTCAAAACCTTGATACTGGCTTGAGGCTGGTGCATGTTTTTGCAGAAAGTCGAAAATCTCTGTGGCTACATAAGGAGGGGCTGACCATGAAAATCATCTCTGAAGTCTGCCAGCTTCCTCTGGGCCTCAGGCTATGATTTGACCACTCCTGAGTTCCTAGGACTAGAGTCCTTCACTGTCATGTCATTGTTGGAACCCAAGGTGAGGAGACTGGGCAGCCAGGCAGAGGCCCTGTGCTGTGTACTCGGGTCAGGTGCAGAGCTCTGCTGCTTTTCACCTAAATCTGGTGCTACTGAACAGCCTAGCAAGCAAGAGATGTCATTTACAATCACTGTTGTATAAAAGTTCTTATATGATTTGCAAGGGTCTCACTCATCTGTCCACTTACTATGTATTGTATCTTTGTTAAGTGAATTCACAAATATTTATTAGCATATTCAAGCAAAAGAATGAACACATGGCTGGAGTATTGAGAATAAAGAAATTGCCTTTGGAAAAGCAAGCTTAGTAAAAGGAAGCCACTGATGGGCTTGAATGGTGGAGAGTGAGGGGTGAGGACCTGAGGCACACATTAGGTTTGCAGTTTGAAAAGAACACCAGCTATAACAGAGAGAAGATTAAAAGGATTAAACATTTGACAATGCTGATTGGAAATGACTTATCATTAGGCCACAGAATTATAAATGGTAACCTTGAGGGTTACGGTGGAAAGAAAGGTGGGAGGCAGTGGATGGGTCTGACAGACAGGAAATCAAATTTTAAAAATGGCAAATAAGGGAGAGAGTGGTGTCAAGAAGAGGCTTAGGCTTTTAGCCTACAGCACTTGTGGAAATAGGGCTTTGCCCCACGAAGTGAACACTGGAAGATGACCAGGTTAAACGGGGTCTTTGGGGTTTTAGTTGTCAGCAAGTAGACTTCAATGTGCCTTTGAGACATTGACGGGAAGAAGTTGTGAAAGTCTAGAGCTTACAGGAGAATTAGAGCTCTAGATAAAGATGTGGAAGTCTTGTGCACATAGATGATAAAAGAATATTGTCAAGGAGGAGAGTACAAAGTGATATAAGAAAAGGACCTAAAAGAGTAATGGGAAAGACCAACATTTAATGTCTGAGAAGAGGCTGAGCTTGCAAATGTGACTGCAAAGACACAGCCGGAAAGAAGGAAAGTGAGTAGAGTGCAATCCCACATTTGCCCAGAGAAAAACAAAGTTCCCAAAGGGAGGGTGGGTCCAAGGCACTTAAATACTGTTGAGGTTGCAAGTGAGATGAGGACTCAAAAATGTTCTTTATACTCTGTGATGAAGTGGAGATGCACTGATGTTACTGTATTGATGGGCCAAAGAATTGAAGCAGAATAAGAAAGGAAATGAAAATATTAGGGCTGCTGGCCTGCTACACAAAAGGAAGGAACAAGGGACTGGAGACACTTATGAGGTTAATAAAAGTAAATCAGGGTAAGAGTAATGGAATAAGCTAGTCAGGAGTAAATGAGGGTTTCTGAGAGCAGAGCAGCTGAATTAGTATACAGATAATGATTAGGTTCAAGGTGTGACCATGGAAATGGGTGTGAAAGAAATAATTGTAGACGAGGCTATCAAGGCCATGGTATAGAACTGGAGTAATGCCAACATTTTAATAAAAGACAGGATGTGAAAATTTCTGTAGATGCCAATAAACAGAATACGATGAAATGTTCTATAATATTTCTCAAAGAACAATATTTTTGTTTTTCAAGAACTGAAGTAGTAAATGCTATCAGAAAGGCACTGGGTAATCAGCAGGACACTAAACATGCTTTCGGACCATAAGGAGTGGAGGGAATGACGTAAACCCCACTGTCCTTGGAGAAAGCGTGTCCACAGGGGACAGTCGGGATTCAGAAGTGAGGAAGAGCAGACATCAGAAAAAAATGGCTGACAGGGAATAGCAGCATTATTTGTTAAACATGGTGGCACAATTCCAGACACTACAGTGGAAGACTTTGTGAGAAAGGGAAGGAAACAGAGGTCAGGGTGAGCACCTACAAAATATGCGTCATGAGCTACAGAAGACGGATGAGAAGGATATGATATGCACACTGAGCATTCTGTCATAAAAAATGAAGACAGAGCTGGTTGTGTTAGTCAGGTGTCTCTTCAGTCCAGGTACTTTGGTCCCCTGGCGATAGGTTTTGACCTTCATAATGACGGATGGCTGTACCATCATGGGATAAAAACAGGTATGTGTGGTGGGGCCTGGGATGACAGTGACCGTTAAAGACTGTTGCTTGTACATGTCCATCATGTACCTATTGAGAAGCTGAGAACGTTACGGAAGAAACTGTATTAAACTTCCTGCATTCCTGGGCCCCCTGATGATTATCCATCCATAAAACCCAACTTAATTACCATGGTCCACTTTATTAGGACTGAACACTAAGCTATTCTACTTTGTTGCTAATATACTCACTTTAAATAGCTTGTGCCTAGTGGGCTTGGGACACATTCCCAGCAACAATTAATCTGGAGGAAATGAATCCTCCTTTCTATTAATTAAGGAATGACTTTCCCCCAATAATTAAAAGAGAATCTTCATTAGCAAATTGTTACTAATCCACCACTGATGAAAAAGCAGGCTTGGGAGTGCCTGTCTCAAATGTTTCACAGGTTACTGGGTTTAGTGCAGGGTTTTTAAAAAAATCATTTAGTATTAAAAAGGACTGATAGGATGAAAATACATGAAGTGGTAGTGTAGAATAATGACAGAAACTTTACGATGCTAGTATTTAGAGCACTTACTAATTCAAAGATTGAAGCAGATCCAGTACAACTCTCCTTGTGTGGTGAAATATATTACGGCCATAACACACTTATTAGAAGTATGGGGTAATGGGTGTGGGATAAAAGGAGTTTTGGGCACATGCACACATAGAAGCTTGTGTAAGCCTGGGGCTTTCTCAGCCCCACTGCATGCAAAGCATGCCAGCAGTGGGCATGCGGTGGCTGGACATAAGGCTGACCAGCTCGAGCTAAGCCTCCAGTGAAACCTTACTTTCCACTGAGGTCATTGACCTCACAGGTCAGTAAGCTTGGATATGTTTCCAGACCCCAGAAATACCTCTGATCATCAATGTTTCAAAGTCCAGACAGGATAGAGGTATGGAAGGCTTGTTATAAATATGCCCATTACTAGTGGCCAACCTTGAGCACATGATGAAGTGACTTCAGCCTCTAGCAACTTCACACAGATCCCACATCTCCAATGATCCTGGAGAGACTGCTAATTTCCTTCCTTGGCAAGAAATCATCTTCCTAAAAGCTGCAGATCCCTGACAAGTGGCTGACACCCTTGAAGGTCTCACTCAGTTCAAGGTACAGCGGGTTTCCAGAAAGCCAGCAGACACCGTCTTCCCCACTCCACGTTGATTGAGGCCAACCAGCTTAGCACTCACAGAATTGCCCTTCCTCTTTTACCAGCAGGGGGCATGTGTGCTCATGGAAAAGGGACCTAGATGGGTGACAGTTCTACACACGCCTCTCCGTGTAGCCCTTCTCAGGTTCACATTCTCTACCAACACTGGCTGTTCTGTTCCACCAAAATTTCAGGTCTTATCGACTTAGGGAATTCATCCCCTAGCAACCCAAAGGAAAGATGGGCTCAGACAAACCTCAATTCCTGCTGAGGCTCGAGCTTAGACCTCTGCGTTCCACACACTGAGATTGCTTAGGGAAAATTGTCACAATTCACTGACCAGGTGATGATTTGTGTTAGGCTCAGTTATCGCTTTGAAACTTAGTCTTTAATGGGCATAATTATCCCTGTCTGTCCAGACACTGCTCGTTATACCTAGGCAATATCCTTCTCCCTTCCTCTATGGTGAGAGACATGATTTTTTTATTTGGAATAGCAATGAGTGAAGCTAAGAAATTACAGATAGAAGTCACAAAATGGGGCTTCAAGAAAAGCTCTTTTGATCCCATCCTGTCCCTTCATTCTTCCTATGGGGAATACAGCTATGATAGCTGGAGCTCTAATAGCTATCTTGTGACCTGAGGATGGAAGCCATATGCTAGGAAGGAGCCAGGCATAGAGTTTAAAGGAGACTGTCACTCCACTGACTTTATGGAGCTTTCACACTTGTCCTGGACTCTTACTTCAGGTCCTTATGTGGTCCCTATATAAAAAGGAAATACGCCTCCATGCTAAGCATCTTTGCTCAAGTCACAAGTATCTCAATGGCATGCTCCCTCCCACTGATGGGATGCGGCTTTAACCTGGGAGTGTATGTGAAGATGCTAAGCAGTAACTGAGACAGTGGCACTCTGTACATGTCAGTTTCCTTGCCTTGTAGTTCCAGCCTGGCTCTTCTGAAACATTATAGAGCCATCTGAGCTGTGACGGACTCTCTTTCCCTGGCACTGAGGGTTGAAGCTGTTTCCTTGAGTGGTGTTGAAACAAATGCCTTGATAATGTCAAGGACTAGCTTTGTGTCTATTCCTCTTTGAGAGGTTAGGGTACCCCAGGCCTTCTATTAACTACAAACACAGTCTGTGCAGTGGCTCATGTGTATTCATGTTTTTTTTTAAATGTGTTTTTGAGTCTTGCTGGCTTTGAAGGCTTACTAAAGAAGAGTGTGACTATATCTGAAGGACAAACAGCCATCAGCCTGCAGGGCACTCATCACCAGCCCCGGCCGCCTTCATGGGTTACTCCATGTTCACACATCAAAGCCACTTCAACAAAATAATCAAAGAAATCAAAGAAAAGAGAAGAGGCTGCCAAGACAGCATACAAGGCAAGTCTATTATTTTAGAAACAGGATTATGTAGGTACAGCAAACATCCTATCAATAGGACCAACATCGGCCACATTCAGCTGTGTGCTTGCTTCCCTGGCTTTAAGAGGCTGTTTGAATGGTGGGGAGAGGAAGGGTGCTTGTCTTCCAAATCCTCCCAAAATACATCCCCTACAGCAGATGGAAGCCTAACCCCAACTGCTGATAAAACTTCTGTGTATCTGTGATTGTTAGTTCAAAGGCATGAAGCTCTAATGACCTAGGGGTCTCTGCCAAATGCTCTTATTTGTATCACGTTTTTGCTTCTTATTGCAGACAAACATTTAATTAGTGTGTTTGTTTTGTTTTGAGCAGCAATTTATTCACTTCCATGCCACCTCAATAGGCCACTGTCACCCTCACAGATCTGCATATGTGCGTGCACAGCGTACATGGTCCTGGCACTGGAGAGAGACTTAAAACCACGGAACCCCTGCCCAACACCATACGCATGCACATGCGTGCACATACACACGCACACACACACACAGAGTCAGTTATGGAAGTTGTTGATCCTTTCTACGCCTGTATTGGTCTGAGCATAATTAAAGGTTAAGAGAATTGGCAATTGAATCAAATACAACAATTTTTAACTGAGCTGTGTAACAGCCCCTGCCCGGTGAACATTGCTATGCCCTTGGGATCCCTACATAAATCTGACATGGTCCTGGTTCTCAGGTTGCTCACAGTCTCCTGAGGCCCAAACAATAGAGAAGCTGGAGTCCCTGCGGATCCCTTCCCTTTATTAAGGTGGTATATTTCAATACTAGATTAAGGCCTAGACTGAAATGATTTTTTTTTCAGTATTAAAATGTTGAGTAATTTATATACTCTTTGTGATTTTCTGCTTCTTTGTTTGCAAAAAAAGAGCTAATCATGAAGAAAAAATGAGAATACACACATATACATATACACACACACATACATATGGGGTGGCACAATGAGTTGAATAAAATAACTCAAAATGACTCTCTCAATATACACATGTATGTATTCTAATGCACACATTAAAATCTTTGAGTAGAAATTCCTTTGTCATTGATATCCAGGTTTGATGTACACTGAAGTGCACATATTTAAAATGCAAGGTTTGATAAGTTTTGATACATGTATATGGCCAAGAAACCGTTCACCACAGTGAAGATATTGAACACAGGCACTACTCTCAAGAGTTTCTAAGTGTCTATTATAATCCTTATCTGGTCCCTCTTCCTCAGGTAACTACAAATCTATTTATTACAGATTAGTTTATATTCCCTAGTATTTTGTGTAAACGGAATCATTCAGTATATCCTCTATTTTCTCTGCCTTCTTTCACTCAACATAACTTAATTTTGAGATTCACCCAAGTTGCAATGTGTGTCAGTAGTTATTTGTTATTGGACATTTGGTTTGTTTCCAGAGTTTGCTTATTACAAATAAAACTGCTATGAATTTCAGGAGTTTTACTATAGACATAAACTTTCACTTCTCTTCAGTAAATACCTATAAGGTCATAGGTGTATTTTTAACATTTAAATTAACTGCTATAAATGTTTTCCAAAGTTACTGCTTCATTTTACACTCCCACTAGGGATGGACAAGAGTTCTAGTTTTTCACATCTTTGACAACACTTGGCATGATGATTAAAAAAAACACTTTTTTTAGCCATTCTAATAGTGTATCATTGTGTTTTTAATTTGCATATACAATTAAGATGCTGAGCATCTTTTTAGGTGCTTACTTACTAGCTATATATCTTTGGTGAAATACCTGTGAAGAATCTTTTGCCCACCTTTTAAATTGGGTTGCTTGTTTACTTATTATTTAACTTTGAGGGTTTTAATAGTAACATAAAGTATAAATATAAAGTAGTATTTATAAGTATTATTTTTTCCAGATACAATCTGTGGCACATCTTTTCATGATTTTAATAGTGTGTTTCTATTTATTCACTTATTTTAGCAGTTGTTCTAGTACCATTAAGTTAAAATACTATCTTTCTTCATTCAATTGTCTTTATGCCATTGTCAAAAAAATAGTTTAAATATGAGAGCTCTGTCTTGTATTCTATTTATGGGTATATTTGTCTGCATGCTAATATAAACTTTTTGATTACTATAGCTTTGCAAGAAGGCTTGAAATAAGGCAATGTTAGTCTTCCAACTTTGTTCATCTTTTTCAAGGTTGTTTTGGCTATTTTAGGTCTTTGCATTTCCCTCTGACTTTTAGAATCAGTTTGTCACTGTTACAAAAAAGTCTGCTGAGATTTTAACTGTAATTTCATTAACTCTATAGGTCAATTTTGGAACAAATCAAATTTTAACAATATTGAGTCTTCCAGCGCATGATAATGCTGTATCTCCTTATTACTTAGGTTATCTTTAATTTTTCTCATAATATTTTGTAGCCTTCAGTATGCAGGTCTTGTATATACCCTAATTGTTTATTGCTAGTATATAGAAATACAAGTAAATTTTGTATATTGACCTTGTATCCTGCAGCTTTGCCAAACTCATTACTTCTAGCAGCTTTTTTTTTTTTTTGTAGATTGCAACAGGTTTTCTATGTACACAATGGCCTGGTCTGCAAATAAAATTGTTTCACTTTCCCTTTACAGTCTCAATGGCTGTTATTCCTTTTTCTTGCTTGACTGTACTGTTGAACCTCCAGTACCATTCGGAATAGAAGTGGTAAGAGTGGACATTCTTGTCTTAAGTCAACTAACCTTTACCATCAGATATGGTGTTAATTATAGTGTTTCATAGGATGCCATTAACTGAGAAAGTTCCCTTCCATTCCTACACTGAGGAGAAGTTTTGTCAGGAATGGATGTTGAATTTTGTTAAATGAGTTTTCTTCATCTTCTGACATGGATGCATGCTTTTTCTTTCTTTTTTAGTTACGGTGGATTACAATGATCAATTTTCAAATGTTAACCTGATGTTGCATCCCTGAGGTAAACACTGTTTGGTTATGATGTAATATCCTATTTATATACAGTATGCTAGATTAAACTTTTTAAACTTGCTTTAAAGGATTTTTGCCTTATGGTCATGGGGTACACTGGCTCATGATTTCCCTTTTCTTATAAAGTCTCAGCAAGGCTTTGGTATCAGGATAATGTTGGCCCCTTAGAATGTGTTAGAAAACATTCCCTTCTTTTAAGTATTCTGAAAAATTTGGATAAATTAGTATTTTTTTTATCAAGTGTTTGGTAGAATTCAACAGTGAGCCATCTGAGCCTGGATTTTCTTTTTGTAAAGTGCTTATCTACACATTCAATTTCTTTTGTAAATATTGGAATATTTATTTTATCTATTTTTTCATGGATGAATTTAGTAATTGTGTTTTTCAAAGTATTTGTCCATTTCATCTAAGTTGTCAAGTTCACTGGCATAAAGTAGTCCATGATATTTCCTATTGTTATTTTAACACCTATGGCAATATGTAGTATTTCCATATCCTTCATTTCTCATATTGATCATTTATTTTCTTTTTTCCTTAATCAGTCAGATCAATTTTACTAATCTACAAAAATAGATTTTGCTTTATTTGATTTTTTTGTTTTCTGTTTTCTCTCACTGATTTCCACTCTGACCTTTATTATTTCCTTTCTTCTACTTAATTTTCATTTGTCTAGTTTATTTTTTGAAGGATGCAAGCTAAAGCCAGTGATTGGGGTGTTTTCTAATTTAGGCATTAAGTGCTTTAAATTTCTTACCACTCACCATCAGTAGAACAAAAAGACATCCTACAGTATGGGAGAATATATTCATAAATGACGTATCTGATAAAGGATTGACGTGCAAAATATATAAAGAACTCATGCACCTTAACAAACAGAAAGCAAATAATCCAATTAAGAAATGGGCAGAGGACATGAACAGACACTTCTCTAAAGAAGAAACTCAGATGGCCAACAACCACATGAAAAGATGCTCCACATCGCTAATCATCAGAGAAATGCAGATTAAAACCACAATGAGATATCACCTCACACCAGTGAGGATGGTCAACATCCAAAAGACAAACAACAACAAATGTTGGCGAGGATGTGGAGAAAAGGGAACCGTCCTACACTGCTGGTGGGAATGCAAATTAGTTCAACCATTGTGGAAAGAAGTATGGAGGTTCCTCAAAAAACTCAAAATAGAAATACCATTTGACCCAGGAATCCCACTCCTAGGAATTTACCCTAAGAATGCAGCAGCCCAATTTGAAAAAGACAGATGCACCCATATGTTTATCACAGCACTATTTACAATAGCCAAGAAATGGAAGCAACCTAAGTGTCCATCAGTAGATGAATGGATAAAGAAGATGTGGTACATATACACAATGGAATATTATTCAGCCATAAGAAGAAAACAAATCCTACCATTTGCAACAACATGGATGGAGCTAGAGGGTATTATGCTCAGTGAAATAAGCCAAGCCGAAAAAGACAAGTATCAAATGATTTCACTCATATGTGGAGTATAAGAACAAAGAAAAAAACTGAAGGAACAAAACAGCAGCAGACTCACAGAACCCAAGAACGGACTAATAGTTACCAAAGGGAAAGGGATGGGGGAGGATGGGTGGGAAGGGAGGGACAAGGGGGAAAAGGGGGCATTACAATTAGCAGATGTAATGGTGGGGGGCACGGGGAGGGCTGCACAACTCAGAGAAGACAAGTAGTGATTCTATAGCATCTCACTACGCTGATGGACAGTGACTGTAATGGGGTTGGTGGGGGGGACCTGATGAAGGGGTAGTTTAATAACTATAATATTGCACATGTAATTGTAGATTAATGATACCAAAATAAATTATAAAAAAAGTTTCTTACTACTGCTTTAGTGACTTTCCACTTATTTTGATATGTATCATTTTTATTTTCACTAACTACACAATACTTTCGAATTTCTTTTTTAATTCTTCTTTGACCTATTATACAAAGTATGTTACTTAGTTTTCAAGTATTTGAGGATTTTCCAGAATCTTTCTGTTACTGATGTATAATGTAATTCTATTATGGACAGAGAACATACTTTATATGGCTTAAATTATTTTAAATATATTGAAGCTCATTTTATGGCTCTAAATATGAGCTACTTGATAAATGCTCTGTGTTCACTGAAAAAAATGTGAATTCTGCTGTTGTTCAGTGGAGTGTTTTATAAATAATTACGTTAAGTCAAATGAGAGTGTAATTCAAATCTTCTATATCCTCACGGATTTTCTCATTACTTGTTCTATCAATTATTGAGATACAGTACCACAGTCTCTGACTGTAATCGTGAATGCGTCTATTTCGCCTTGCACTTCTGTCAGTTTTTTCTCCATATATTTTGAAACTCAGTCATTAGGTGCATAAATATTTACAACCATTTGTCTTCTTAATGAGTTGACCTTTTATCACTATGAAATGATCTTCTTGTCCTTGGTAGTACGCTTTGATCTGCAGTTTAATTTGTCAGAGATCAATGCAGTCACTCTTGCTTATTGTTAACATGCTAGACCTTTTTCCGTCTTTTCATTTTTAGCCTGTTTGCATCTTTATATTTGAGATGTGTTTCTTGTCTATAGCATATATTTGCCTTTTGTTTTCTTATCCAACTTGACAATATTATCTTTTTAATTTAGGATTTTAACATAGGACATTTATATTTAATGAGGTTATAAGTATGGTGGATTTAAATCTATCATAACACTGTTTTCCACTTGTCTCATCTGTCCTTTATTCCCTTTTCTTTCTTTTTCTGCGTTTTGATCAAATTATTTTTATAATTCCATTTTACCTTCTTTATAAGCTTCTTAGCTATAATTTTCTCTTCTATTCTATTGGTTACTGTAGTGTTTATGTATATCTCTTCAACTGAGCAGTCTACCATCAAATGGTATTTTACTGCCATATGCACATAGAGTATGAGATTAACAATAGTTTATTCCCGTTTCTTCCCTACCGAATTGTGTCCTATTTTTCACACATTTTTACCTTTACATATTTTAAGCCCCATAACACAATGTTATTATTTTTGTTTAACAAATAATGTTTTGTAAACAATCTCTTAAGAGTGATTTAACTTTTAAAAAAATCACATATTACTCATTCTATTTTATAGATCCATATTTCCATCTCCTATCATTGCCTTTTACTTGAAGGATTTACTTTAATATTTCTTGTTGAATGCATCTGACAGTGATGAAGTTTCCATCTTTTTTACATCTGAACAATCTTAATATGGCTTTCAGTTTTGAAAATTATCTTGCTGGGTAAAGAGTTTGAAGTTGAAAGTTTTAATGACTGTCAGTGTCCTCATCTGCTAATTCTAACATCTGTGTCAGTTTGGGGTCTATTTGACAGAGTAATTTATTTCTGTAGATGGGTCATGTTTTCCTTCTTTTTTTAATTTTTTTTATTAAGGTATTAATGATATACACTCTTATGAAGGTTTCACATGAAAAAAAACAATCCATATTATCAAGTCCCCACCCATACCCCAATGCAGTCACTGTTCATCAGTGTAGCAAGATGCCACAGATTCATTGTTTGCCTTCCCTGTGCTACACTGTTTTCCCTGTGACCCCCCACACTATGTGTACTAAACATACTACCCCTCAATCCCCATCTCCCTCCCACCTGATCTGCCCTCCCACACCCCTCCCCTTTGGTAACCACTAGTCCCTTCTTGGAGTCTGTGAGTCTGCTGCTATTTTTTTCCTTCAGTTTTGCTTTGCTGTTATACTCCACAAATGAGGGAAATCATTTGGCACTTGTCTTTCTCTTCCTGTATTATTTCACTGAGCATAATATCCTCCAGCTCCATCCATGTTGTTGTAAATGGTAGGATTTGTTTCTTCCTTATGGCTGAATACTATTCCATTGTGTATATGTACCACCTCTTCTTTATCCATTCATCTACTGATGGACACTTAGGTTGCTTCCATATCTTGGCTATTGTAAATAGTGCTGCGATAAACATAGGGGTGCATATGTCTTTTTGAGTCTGAGAAGTTATATTTTTTGGGTAAATTCCAAGGAATGGGATTCCCGGGTCAAATGGTATTTCTATTTTTAGTTTTTTGAGGAACTAGCTTACATTCCCACCAGCAGTGTAGGAGGGTTCCCCTTTCTCCACATCCTCACCAGCATTAGTTATTCTTAGTGTTTTCAATGCTGGCCATCCTTACTGGTGTGAGGTGATATCTCATTGTGGTTTTAATTTGCATTTCCCTGATGATTAGTGATATGGAGCATCTTTTCATGTGTCTGTTGGCCATCTGAATTTCTTCTTTGGAGAATTGTCTCTTCATATCCTCTGCCCATTTTTAATAGGGTTATTTGCTTTTTGGGTGTTGAGGCATATGAGTTCTTTGTATATTTTGAATGTTAACCCCTTGTTGGATATGTCATTTACAAATATATTCTCCCATACTGTAGAATGCCTTTTTGTTCTGTTGATGGTGTCCTTTGCCATCCAGAAACTTTTTAGTTTGATGTAGTACCATGTGTTCATTTTTGCTTTTGCTTCCCTTGCTTGAGGAGATGTGTTCACGAAGAAGTTGCTCATGCATATATTCAGGAGATTTTTGCCTATATTGTCTTCTAAGAGTTTTATAGTTTCATGACTTACATTCAGGTCTTTGATCCATTTCTAGTTTACTTTTGTGTATGGGGTTAAAGAATAATCCAATTTCATTCTCTTGCATGTAGCTGTCCAGTTTTGCCAACACCAGCTGTTGAAGTGGCTGTCATTTCCCCATTGTATGTCCATGGCTCCTTTATCATGTATTAATTGACCATATATGGTTGGGTTTATATTAGGGCTCTCTAGTCTGTTCCATTGGTCTTTGGTTCTGTTCTTGTGCCAGCACCAAATTGTCTTGAAGTAGAGCTTGAAGCTGGGGAGCATAATCCCCCCAGCTTTATTCTTTCTTCTCAGGATTGCTTTGGCTATTTGGGGTCTTTTGTGGTTCTATATGAATTTTAGAAGAATTTGCTCTAGTTCATTGAAGAATACTGTTGGTATTTTGAAAGGAATTGCATTGAAACCGTAGATTCCTTTAGGCAGGATAGCCATTTTGACAATGTTAATTCTTCCTAAAATATTGTTTTCAATTTTTTTTTGTCTAGTAGTAGTGCGGTTATCTATTTTAACTTCTTTTCATTTATAAACATTTTAATCATAGGTTCAAAGTTATATATGAACTTGTTTAAAAGTTTACAGTTATACCTGCCTTCTACGTTATACTCTCCCTATCCCCAGAGGCAAAAAGCATTAACAGTTTCCCAAATATCCTTCAAGAAATGTCTTTTATATTTCAGGTTGAACTCTATAAAATCACCATTCTTTTGAGTTAAAAAGTAAAATATCAGTAATTTCATAACTAGAACCTAATACAAGGGCATATATATCTTTTTTAAAATGAATGAGAATTTTATAAAGATGTTCTGACATTTTGTATGTGTGTATATCCATATATATCTTTGATATAATTCAAATCAGCACATACGGATTTACACCATTCTTTTTAATATTTGTATAATATTCTGTTTTATAGGCACATGGTAATTTCACAGTTCCCAGTTGATGAGCCTTAGATTGCTTCTGAATATTTGTTATTTCAATGTTGTAATAAGCATCAGTGCTATGAGTAAATATGTTGGATAAATTCCTAGAAGTGAAATTGCTGGGTCAATCTTTTTTTTGCTTTCAGCAAATTTCTCTTAAGGGAGATCTCCCCTCACCTCCAGGGTAAATGAAGGTGCCTATATTTCCACTGGAATGACCACCTTCATTAATGGATGAAGGAAAATTCTTATCTAATTGTTTTAATGTTCCACACCTAAAAATACGCATGTCCTTTTGTCATTTGTTTTTACATGCTATGTTTTCCCTCTTGTATACTTTTTTGGGTCCCATTAGGTTTTTGCTCTTTTGATTTTTTGATTTCAAGTATATTTTTATGAATTAAGAAAACTAGTATTTATCTTACTTGTTGCAGATATTTACCCAGGTCAATGGGTTTCTTTATGCTTTTTCTATACTGCAGAACATTAAACTTCATTTTATCATTGTTTCTTCTGCTTTTTCCTTTAGAAATGTCTTCTTCAGTAAGAAAGCATAAAAATGATCCAATTTTGTCTTCACGTCCTCTCATTGTTATTTTTCAACACTTAAATCCTGGATACATTTGAAACTTATTGATATGTAAGAAATAAAGTAGTGTATAGTTTTAAATTTAAAACATTATATTTCATTTAGTATAGTTTATATAATAGTTGCAACGAATAAGCCTTTCTGGGTGAAATAAATCCCATTCTACTAATTTACAGTAGTCATTCAGACAATAACCTGTGTTTAGTCAATATGTAATTGTTTATACTTCTTTAAGACTTGTCAAAAATTGTCCTCAAAACATATTTTTGGTGGTAAATACATAAAAATTCGTATTTTCTTAATTGATAGACAAATTCTATGTTACCTGAAGATTTGCCCACCCAAGAAAGTTTCTTCCAACATAGAGGAATTATTTCCCACGGCGTTTGTCTTTAACACACGATTTATTACATTGCGGTGTAAGCTTTACCTCATTGCCTCCTTAATATATTGTGTACTCTTTGAGAAATGAACTGTATTTTACTTACCTCAATATCAACATTTAGAAGAAATCTATGATGACTATATAAAAATACAATTTCTTTAAACCTTAAGCACATCTGCTTGTCTGGAGTCAATTTCTTTTTTTCCAAAATTACACACTGCATGCTGTAGAGCTAAAACTGCTATTTCTGAATTCTTTTTAGCCCAAGATTCAGTTAGCACCACATTCTTGCTTGTTTTATTAGAAAATGACACCAAGCTATATTCTAAAGCTCACACACTACACAGTCAGTGTGCATACAAACCCTCTTTATTTTAAAATGCTTTACATGGACTCTTAACTACCTGCCAAAAAGCCTGCAATGAGAGATAAAATGCTTGAGAATAATAAAATGCATTTTAAATCCTCTCACTCAACGTAGCTCTTCCAATCTTCCCTTAAGAGAAAAGGGAGTAATGTCCAGCCTGTCACCGTGATGTACTGTCACCTAAAATCACATCCTGTGAAACTGGGGTAAAAAATGGTATTTGTACTTCCATTTCACAAGCCCTAAGAAATACAGATAATGTAGTCGTCTTGTCTAACTGTTCTATGCAGCTTGCTCTCCAGTTGCAAATTTTGTCTGCCACAGTATCTCTCTGAAAGATGAATTATCACAGTAGTAGCTAAAGTCTGACATTGCATCCCTTGTCCCATTAAAAGTGTGTGTGTGTGTGTGTGTGTGTGTGTGTGTTCATGGTGCATTTCTAAGGGCAGGAGCTTCCAGTCCTCTTATTTTTGTGACTGTGTGGTGTGGCTCAAAGAAATCCTATCTACTGAAACTTGGGTGAGGCCCTCACTGTTAGTACACAGTTCATTATCACTTTATTCAATTTTTATAGCTATTACAAACCTTTACCTTTCTCTTACTACTTTCATCCTCCATTCCATCATCTTCGATCTTGGCAGGATTATGGTGATCCTTTCTTATTTTAACTTGTACACTTGGTATGAGAAAGGAATCTAGATATCTGTCTCATTAATGTAGCTCCTTCCCATCCTCAAGGTCTTCCCTAAAGAACATTCCCTACAAATGTCTTCCCTGTAAAACTAAGCCCCCCCATCTTTTATTAACACTTTGTTACTCAAATGCAGAATCTCGGGCCCCTTGCTAGATCTTCTGAATTAGAATGTGCATTTTCATGAGCTATCCATGGAATTTGTTTGCAATCATATCTGCAGAGGATTGATACGATATTTATTTGTTAGAATATTCATTTAGCATCTTCACACTTGATTGGGCCCCCCACTAATGTTTACAAAGATGTCAGCATCACAGTGAAGTGTCTTTCTTCTATCCTGCTGCCCTCTCCATTTAGCACCATTTCACTTCACTGCTCATTTTGTGAAGATATGACTTACATTTCTCTCTACCTACTGATTCTGTAATACATTGCAGCCTACTTCAACCCCTAATTGGTTACTGGAAATCTTGGCAGTTACCAGTGCCTTTCTGCCAAGATCTAGTAAACATACACTATTCAGTTTTATCATACCACTTATTATAATTATCACTAGTTGAGCTCTGGGTAAGTCTCATGAACTACAATAATAAATCCTACATACTGCCAAACCTGCTATTTTGCAGAAATATACACTCATGTTCTTCCTGTGTCTTTCATTTTTAAAATATCTACTCCTGACCAGAGAAATATTTTGGGGTTGTATTATTTATCTATTACTGTGTAACTACCCCAGACAAACCAGTTTAAAACAATGCATTTTTATTATCTTATACACTTTCTGAGAGTCAGAAATCGAGGAGTAGCTTAGCTGGGTGGTTCTAGCTCAGAGAGCCTCATGACATTGCAGTCTAGATGTCAACCAGCTGCCGTCACCTGGAGGCTTGACTGGGACTAGGTCAGGGTTTCTCAACCTTAGAATTATTGATATTTTGGGCTAGATAATCCTCTCTTGCAGAAGATTTCTTGTACATTATAGCAATGGTTAGCAGTTTCCATGGCTTCTACTGTCTAGATGCCAACAGTACTTCCCTTCCTAGTTGTGACAACCACGATGTCCCCAGATATTGCGATGATCCCTGGGAGGCAAAATCACCCTCAGCTGAAAATCAATGGGCTTGAGGTACTGCTTCCAAGATGGCACGTTAACAGATGGTTGGCTGAAGGCTTCAGCTCCTCGTCAGCTATTGACAAGGAGGCCTGAGTTCCTTGCCACGTGGGCTTCTCCAGAGGGCTGCTCAAGTCTCCTCACAACACAGCAGCTAGCTTTCCCCAAAGTGAAATGATCCAAAAGAGAGGATGGAGGAAGCTGTCTTTTATGACCTAGTTTTGGAATTCATACTCCTTTACTTCCACAATATTCTATTTGTTAGAAGTTAGGGACCAAATCAAGCCTACATTCAAGGGGAGAGGAATTAAACTCCATTCTTCTATCAAGGAATTTCGGGCACTATTTAAGAAATACCCCAAATCCCACATATTAAAACATGTTCTTATATATAATGTTCACAAACTTATCAGCTATCTGGTTTATCTCCTCCAGCCTACATGTTACGCTTCTTTTTTTTTTGTAATATTACTTTTCTTTTGCCTCCTTTATTTCTCTTTACTTTGACATTTTCCCCTATTTCCTGCTTTTTTATGAATCTAGAGATCTCTAAAGTCCTTTTCACACAGAAATCCCTTTGTTTTTAAGCCTATCTTGTTCCAGATTTCCACAGCCCACAGTAGTCTCCCTTTTTTTAACTCTTGCCACCCCACTTTATACTTTGTACATGTTGTCTTCTTCTAGCTAATCTAACCTGAGTTGGAAAATGAAATAAGAGCCCAAGAAATAGTTGGCCTAATTTCCTTACTCTCTCCTTGATCCCTCCTGCCTTTCTCAGCTACCAGCCTAATTACATCCTTTTATCACTTATACATGTTTGCATGCAAATTTGAACAGAAGCTTCTCTGGTTAAATGTGGGAAGTATCTCAGAAAGGTTTTTCTCAGTGTGTGGGCTTGAAATATCTACAGTAGAATCACTTGATGAAATGTAGAAGTCCAGGCTCTATCTGGACAGACTATTCTGTTAGATATCTGGAGGTAGGGTCTATGTTTGTTCCTTTTACAAAAGCCAAATGATGATTGAATCTCTTTTGTTTTTCTATAACAGTATCAAAAATGATTATATGATTGTGAGGAAGTTCCTCTGGACTTCTGAATGAAAAAATATACACCAACTTTCTTAGGTCTCTGCAAATGACGACCAGTTAACCAGTGTTACATAAACTAAGGCAGATGCAGAGCCCAGCAATCTGTATTGACCTTCTGAATCTTACTTACAGTGTTACGATACTCAAAGAACCACTGGAGATTTGCCCAATTATGAATCACTTTCTCATCAAAATTTGGGAACCACTCTTGTGATTTTCTTTTTATTAGCTGGTGAGACAGTGATGAATCCCTCATGCTGGTATTGGAGAGGTCAATCAAACAGTATTAGCTGTATTTTGTAGTTGTTTTTAATGAGATGCTATAAATTAAGAGGCAGGATATTAAGTCCCAGAACATTTTTACAAATTAAATAGCTCTAGGAGGGGTTGGCAGCTGTGAGCATAGCCCAGGGCAAATATCCCAGTTAATGAACAGCAGTGTAGGCAAACTAAAGTCAAGGCTGTTAGAGCCTCAAAATCCTAAGAGTGGGAAATACACCATACAGGCTGAGAGGAAAACATACACATACACATACCATGAAGTTGGAGAAGTTTGAGATTTGAGGAACTAGGCCACATTAGTTTTTGTTTGTTTTTTATTGAACTCCAAGTAATCTCAGGGTACCACCTGGCTTCATGCTTATCTGGCTTGATTGACCGAACAGGGTTCATTTCCTGCAAATTCATGGATTTAGCTGAGTCTTTGAGAGGCTAACAGGGGTGCAATCAGCTGTAAACATGTTTTCTCACTTCAGATTGTCCACCACTACCACAGTGAGGTCACTGGTGAGTGATTCCAAAATAGCGTTTCTACCGAGAACTGCAAAACACTCTGGGCATGTGACTAATCCTCCCAACCACTGCACTATGACACCTGGCCAGACTTAAGCATGGCTTCTAGCAAGGCATGTATCCAGGGGGACCCTAGCCCCATCATAAAAAGCCTATGTAAGAAAGCTCAGTGCTCCCGGGAGGAGTTACTGTATGTTCCACTCCAAACCAAGTGATAGGCTGATAGGCCACTGAACTCCTTCCCAACATAAGTTTGCAATTATAAATCCTTTCTCTGCCCTTTAAGGTAGAAATATACCATCCCAAACTGTCCTTTCAAGGACCTAGGGGCCATCTCTTTGAAATGCATATATACAAGGAGATAGCTCACCCTCTGGTCTCTGTGAGAGGGTAAAGGGCTAACTTTGGTGGGCACCTTGCTCCAGTTGCACCACTATTTCCTGTCATAAAGCTAGGAGAAGTGCTTTCCTTCAAACAAGTGCCAGTTCCATACCCAGATGGCCTACTCACATGGACCACACTACACCCTGCATATCATCCTTCAGTGTCTTTCCTTCATCATGTCCCAGCATTTAAAGTCCCTTGCCTGTTATTCTGGCAAAGTTGAGCTCAGTTAACACTGGACTCTCTTCCCTCTTGCAATAATTAATAAATAAAATCTGTCTTTATTGCCTTTAACCAGTGATCAGCTTTATCTTTGACCATATGAATCATCATGCTATGTAGCATGAATATACAACACATATGTGAGTTCTGTATTATTAGAAGCTGGGACATAGAGAAGTTTGAGAATCCCTACCCCACTCCCATCCTTTTGTTTTCCTAGAAATGAGAAATGGTTAAGTGCACATGACCACACTGCCCTTGCAAATTCTAAGACCCATCTCTGCCTTTCCTCATTACTCCCGTGGGCTTATATCACTCCCTGAATACTGACGTCTATAAAACCCTGTCCTAATTCCTTTTCTTTGAGCTGTTTCTCAGAGGGCATAGTAGAGTCAATTGTTGGGCCTAGTGGTAGCTCAGATGGGAGGAGAGATGCACACATCCCAGTCCCCCAAAATATCTACTGGTTGGTTCCTGTCCATTGTTTCTTATGCATAGCTGCTATTTTTCTCAATTTGTTCTAAAAGTGTCATTTGAACACAGTTTTAATATTCTCCCTGCCTCATTTCAAACAATTTGCTGACATTAAGCCCTGATTTTACAGAAATTCTGGAGCCACCACTAAAATTTATTTAAACTTTACTGTTGCAAGATAATAGCTTCTATATCCAGGTATATGTACAGGATAGGAAGTTGCTCCATGAGAAAGGAAAATTATCATACAGAAAAGGGTCTGAAGAAATGGAAGAGACTTTGAGGCAAGACTCAACACAAAAGTCTTGTTTGATTTTTTTTTTTTTACCTACAGCCTTGAACAGCTGCAAATCTTCTACTGCAGTCTATTAGAAGACTCAGGAAGGCTATAAAGCATTAGCATTAAAAAAGAGTCTATATTCACATATTCTGAAAGTCTTGCTTTGCCCTGAACTTGGCAATCATAAATAGAAATAGCATAAGCAATAGAAATACATTTGCTTAGCTCATGATCATAGAGGCAGAGAGTTTACACAGTGAAGAATAAATTTGGATCAATTATGGATGAATAATATCTGAAACGGTGGCAGCCTGGTTGATAGAAAGGTAACATTGGGGAGAGGACCACATATGTGGGGGACTTCTAAGGCAAATAATTATTGTGATCAGGCAGGACAGTGACTCCAGGAATGAAAAATGCACTGAGGTGCTTCATCTAGCATTTCAATCTGGTGCTCAGATGGAATAGTTCCACACCTTGCAGAAGGTGCTAGAAGAGGAACTATCCTCTCACTGTGACAATTCTTGGGTGAATTAATACCTTCAGTTATAAATGAGAAATTTTTCAATTGTTGTTTGATTGACAGTAAAATTGAATAGCTGAGGTATTTCTAAGGGTACTTAGTATTGGATACTTGTAATTTAATAGTTGTTATGGCACCTCTGACTTATTAAAATACTAGGAATAAAAAAGAAATAGGAAAGCACACAGTAGAATAATGGAAGTCAGCCAACCTTGTTAAAACATCTACAGGCTCTCCCAAAACTGTAAATTTCTTTGAATTGAGAGAAAAATATGAATGTTTCACTTCATCTAACAGAGTTCACCTAGGAAAAAAAAGGAAAAGGTGAACTAAGGATAGATTTCCTTAAATTTGGATGGCTGAACCCACGACTTCATCTTCATTTTGGCCCTGCAGGAAAAATTTTGTATTTCAATGCATGTATTTTTTTAGCACGATCTTCTGACATCTTATTCTGATTCTGTGGGAGTTATTTTATAACTGTAAATTGCAGATAACTAGTAGTAATGTAAAATATTTCCTGTCTGTGTACATGCAAATTCTGTCCTGTCTAGTAGAGGTTCAGCTGATTTCCCTTCCCCACTGTGGAAAAAACCAGCTTTGCCTCTATTTCATTCTTCCCAATTATAAATGCATCTTTTCTTTGGATTCTTCCACAAGCTTCACTCATTTTCCTCATTAGTAAGTTAAATAAAATCTCTAATGTTGAAAGTCATGATCTTACCTTTTTTAAAAATAGTATATAACAGCTCAAAATCTAACTTAAACAACAATAAAAAAGGCATGAGATTAAAAAAAATAAGCAGAGATCTGAACAGTGATTTGGAAGCTAAAAAGTTTCTAGTTGTAAATGATTTAGGTAGTGAACACCGTAGAAACTTAGTAACAATGCACAGAGAAAGGGAAGCCAACAAGAAAGAAGCCATTCCTATAAGTGAACCCTGGAAAGCATCTGGAATTGAAGGAATTCAGGCACTTTCTGAAGGCGGGTGGAGCTAAAAACATGCTGGCATGACACTTGTAAAAGGAGAATTAGACATCCATACCCCTGGCCTCAGTGGAAGCTCTTCTGTTGGCTTCTGGAAAGCTGGCAGTTAACCACATAAGGTAGAAGACCAGAAGATTGGTTACTCTAGAAACTGACCAGCTGATGAGAAAACCCTGTCTCTGTTGGTAAAACCCAGTTGACTCTACACCAGAGTTTCCAATCACCTTTTGAAAAGTTTTTAAATATAAATTGTTAGGTCAGACAGTTGAGAAAGTCTCCAATGGGATTAAAAGGAACAGAGGAGCTTAATTAGGGAGCCAACTGACAAATAAGTAGAACCTAAGATGAGCCCAGGCACATACTGGAGAAAGGAACATACACAGTATTCTTGAATGTAGCAATGGAGTCATCTTGCCATAATGGAAAAAGAATAGATGATTTAATAATCAGTGTTTGGAAAACTGATAGCTTTCAGGGAAAAATGTAATAAATTGGAACACAAAAATTCTAAATAGATTCATGTCTCTTCTAAGATGACAGAGTATATAGGTGTTAGTATGGTGATCCACTTAAAGAATATTAGTAGATTATTATTCATATCATGGGATATTTGGCAATCATATCTTCAAAGATTATCTTGTTATAAGGAAAGACAGTCAAGATTATTTTTAAATATTTTATGCTATAAGTTTTAAAAATGTTTAAAAGTATAATAAACCCTGTAATCCATGTAATAATTAATTTCTGCCCAGTCTGGTCTTGTCTTCAAGCTTCCAATTGTTTTATTTATTTATTTATTTTATTTTATTTTTTAATAATTTACTTTAGTATCATTAATCTACAATTACATGTGGAATATTATGGTGATTACCCCTTTCATCAGGTCCCCCTACCAACCCCATTACAGTCACTGTCCATCAGCATAGTGAGATGCTATAGAGTCACTACTTGTCTTCTCTGAGTTGTACAGCCCTCCACATGCCCCCCCAACATTACATCTGCTAATCGTAATGCCCCTTTTCCCCCCTTGTCACTGCCTTCCCACCCACCCTCCTCAGTTCCTTTCTCTTTGGTAACTATTAGTCCGTTCTTGGGTTCTGTGAGTCTGCTGCTGTTTTGTTCCTTCAGTTTTTTTTTTCTTTGTTCTTATTCTCCACAGATGAGTGAAATCACTTGATACTTGTCTTTTTTGGCTTGGCTTATTTCACTGAGCATAATACTCTATAGCTCCATCCATATTGTAGCAAATGGTAGGATTTGTTTTCTTCTTATGGCTGTATAATATTCCACTGTGTATATGTACCACCTCTTCTTTACCATTCACCTACTGATGGACACTTAGGGTGCTTCCATTTCTTGGCTATTGTAAATAGTGCTGCAATAAACATAGGGGTGCATATGTCTTTTTCAAACGGTGCTGCTGCATCCTTAGGGTAAATTCCTAGGAGTGGAATTCCTGGGTCAAATGGTATTTCTATTTTGAGTTTTTTGAGGAACCTCCATACTGCTTTCCACAATGGTTGAACTAATTTGCATTCCCACCAGCAGTGTAGGAGGGTTCCTTTTTCTCCACATCCTCACCAACATTTGTTGCTGGTTGTGTTTTGGATGTTGGCCATCCTCACTGGTGTGAGGTGATATCTCATTGTGGTTTTAATCTGCATTTCTTTGATGATTAGCGATGTGGAGCATCTTTTCATGTGCCTGTTGGCCATGTGAGTTTCTTCTTTGGAGAAGTGTCTATTCATGTCCTCTGCCCATTTCTTAATTGGATTATTTACTTTATGTTTGTTGAGATGCAGGAGTTCTTTATATATTTTGGATGTCAACCCCTTATCAGATATGTCATTTATGAATATATTCTCCCATACTGTAGGATGTCTTTTTGTTCTACTGATGGTGTCCTTTGCTGTACAGAAGCTTTTCAGTTTGATATAGTACCACTTGTTCATTTTTGCTTTTGTTTCCCTTGCCCGGGGAGATATATTCATGAAGAAGTTGCTCATGCTTATGTCCAAGAGATTTTTGCCTATGTTTTTTTCTAAGAGTTTTATGGTTTCATGACTTACATTCAGGTCTTTGATCCACCTTGAGTTTACTTTTGTGTATGGGGTTAGACAGTAGTTCAGTTTCATTTTATTACATGTTGCTGTCCAGTTTTGCCAACACCATCTGCTGAAGAGGCTGTCATCTTCCCATTGTATATCCAAGGCTCCTTTATCAAATATTAATTGACTATATATGTTTGGGTTAATCTTTGGATTTTCTATTCTGTTCCACTGGTCTGTGGGTCTGTTTTTGTGCCAATACCAAATTGTCTTGATTACTGTGGCTTTGTAGTAGAGCTTGAAGTCAGGGAGCGTAATTTCCCGTTTTACTCCACCTTCTCAGGATTGCTTTGGATATTCGGGGCCTTTTGTGGTTCCATATGAATTTTAGAATTATTTGTTCCAGTTCATTGAAGAAAGCTGTTGGTATTTTGATAGGGATTGTGTTGAATCTCTATATAGCTTTAGGTAGTATAGCCATTTTTCTGTTTTGATTTGGTCGTTAACCCATTGATTAATAAGGAGAATGTTGCTAAGTCTCCATGTATTTGTGAGCCTTTTTGATTTCTTTCTAAAATTTATTTCTAGTTTTATACTTTTGTGATCTGAGAAGTTGGTTGGTAGAATTTCAATCTTTTTGAATTTTCTGAGGTTCTTTTTGTGGCCTAGTATGTGATCTATTCCGGAAAATGTACCATGTGCACTTGAGAAGAATGTGTATCCTGCTGCTTTTGGATGTAGAGTTCTGTAGATGTCTGTTAGGTCCATCTGTTCTACTGTGTTGTTCAGTGCCTCTGTGTCTTTACTTATTTTCTGTCTGGTTGATCAGTCCTTTGGAGTGAGCAGTGTGTTGAAGTCACCTAAAATGAATGCATTGCTGTCTATTTTCTCCTTTATTCTGTTAGTATTTATTTCACATATGCCGGTGCTCCCGTGTTGGGTCCATATATATTTATAATGGTTATATTTTCTTATTGGATTGACCCCTTTAGCATTATGTAATGTCCTTCTTTACCTGTTGCTACTTTCTTCGTTTTGAAGTCTATTTTGTCTGATACAAGTACTGCAACACCTATTTTTTTCTCCTTGTTGTTTGTATGAAATATCTTTTTCCATCCCTTCACTTTTAGTCTGTGTATATCTTTGGGTTTGAGGTGAGTTTCTTGTAAGCAGCATATAGAGGGGTCTTGGTTTTTTATCCATTCTGTTACTCTGTGTCTTTTGATTGGTGCATTCAGTCCATTTACATTTAGGGTGATAATTGATAGATATGTACTTATTGCCATTGCTGGCTTTAGATTCGTGGTTACCAAAGGTTCAAGGGTTGCTTCTTTACTATCAACAATCTAACTTAACTTTCTTGTTAAATTATTGTAAACACTGTCTGATGTTTCTTTATTTCTCTCCCTTCTTATTCTTCCTCCTCCATTCTTTATATACTGGGTATTTTATTCTTTGCCTTTAGTTAATATTTGGATGGTCTGCTTTCTTTGCTATGATTTTATTTTCTCTTGTGACATCTTTTTAGCCTTAAGAGTGCTTCCCTCTAGAGCAGTACCTTTAAGATGTCCTGTAGAGGTGGTTTATGGGAGGCAAATTCTCTCAGCTTTCGCTTGTCTGGAAATTGTTTAATCCCTCTGTCATATTTAAATGATAATCGTGCTGGATACAATATTCTTGGTTTGAGGCCCTTCTGTTTCATTACATTAAATATATCATGCCATTCTCTTCTGGCCTGTAGCGTTTCTGTTGAGAAGTCTGATGATAGTTCATCGGTTTTCTTTTATAGGTAATCTTTTTTTCTCTCCATAGCTTCCTTTAATACTGTGTCCTTATCTTTGATCTTTGCCATTTGAATTATTATGTGTCTTGGTGTTGTCTTCCTTGGGTCCCTTGTGTTGGGAGATCTGTGGGCTTCCGTGGACTGTGAGACTATTTCCTTCCCCAGCATGGGAAAGTTTTCAGCAATTATTTCTTTAAAGGCACTTTCTATCCCTTTTTCTCTCTCTTCTTCCTCTGGTACTCCTATAAGGCGAATATTGTTCCGTTTGGATTGATCACACAGTTCTCTTAATATTCTTTCATTCCTAGAGATCTTTTTATCTCTCTCTGCCTCAGTGACTCTGTATTCCTGTTCTCTGATTTCTATTCCATTAACAGTCTCTTGCATCTCGTCCAGTCTGCTGCTAAGCCCGTCGATGGCTTGTCTCATTTCTGCATTCTCTTTCTTCACTTCCCTCATTTCCTCCCTCAGCTCCTTGATATTTCTCTGTAGATCCATCAGCATGGTTATGACTTTTATTCTGAATTCTTTTTCAGGAAGATTATGCATTTCCATCCCTTCAGGCTCCCTCTCTGGTGTTGTCTGGGTGAGCTTTCTCTGTACCATATTCCTCTGTCTTTTCATGGCAATAGAGGTGGTCGCTGGCAGGTGTCACATATGTTGGCTGGGCTCTTTAATACTTAAAAAAAAAGTCAAAAAACAAAAAAAATAGGAAGGGAAAAAAAGAAAGAAGAGAAAGAAAAGAGAAAAAAAGAAAAAAAGGGGGGAAAAAAAGCCCACCGCGAATAGATTCTGTATGGATGCTGTAGGTGGCGCTGTTGCTCCACTATTCTGCAGCCATGGGTGCGCTGTTCTTCTCAGCTGTTTGCAGCTCTGGCTGGGGCAGGAATGAATGGGGGGCTATTGTTCTCCGTGCAAAGTTTCAGTGAGGCTAATTTTTCCCAGTCGCCAGGCAAGGGGTCCGAAATTCCTCAGGCCTCCGAGCCCGCTGGGCTGAATATGCTGGGACGATCGTAAGACCCTGAAAAAAGCATGTGCTTTTCTTTTGTCCCAGGAGCCAGCTGCACGGACCCGGGCACGTTCCCAGCTCAAAACCTGCACCTTCTGCCTCTCCAATCTCCACTATACCACGTGATGTGTGTCAGCGCTCCCGGGGCAGATCACCGGGGCTGGTTATTTCATGGGGTGTACTTCCACTCCCTCCCGGCTCTGAATCCTCTCCTCCTGCCGGTGCGCTGGGGTGGGAGAGTGTTTGGATCCCCGGGACACGGCTTGTATCTTACCTGCCTCGCGGGGTGCCGAGTCGTCTCAGGTGCAGATGCAGGCTGTGCGTTGTGCTGTGTATTCTGGTCTCTCTTTTAGGAATAGTTGTATTTGCTGTATTTTCATAGATACATATGGGTTTGGGAGGAGATTTCTGCCGCCCTGCTCACGCTGCCATCTTCCCGGAACTCTTCTCACTTCCAATTGTTTTAAATCAGCTTCATATCATTTCATCCATACATAATTTTTAGGATCTATCTCTATATTACAAACAAGTTTTTAAGTGTATATAACCTCACACACATATATATACATACACGTGTGTATTAATACACATACATACACGTGTGTATTATATATATATCAATTATCTCACCAAAAATTAATACTATCTTAAATAATCAAATATTCAATCAGTGTTCACAGTTCTAATTGCTTCACAAATGTTAAAAACAGTTTGTACAGTTTTTGTTTGGAAATACACTTAACGTCTATGCATTCAATTGGTTAATATTTCTCTCAAGTAGCTTTTACCCTATAGGTTTCTTTCTCTTTTTTTTCCTGTTTCCCTTCAGCATATCTGTTGGAAAAACCAGGGTTTAGTTTGTTGTTTTCCCCTGTATATTTCCCCACAGTCTTATTTTTGCTAGTTTCACCTGGTTTTACCTAACATATTCCTTCATTTTCTGTGACTTAGAAATTGGACCTAGAGGTTTGATCACAGCAAGTTCATGCTTTGTTATTTATGTTTTATTTAAAAAAGTTTCTCATTCTACTGTTTGCTTACCCAGTGGTAGAGCAGATTAAAGAAAAACTAAGACAAAAACTTGGTTGTTTCTCTATATTCACTACTTTCTAAAATAATGAGTTGATTCACTTGAGATACATTTTGTTTTCTTCTGTATTATTGTGAATTCATGGATTTTTAACATGTTTGATATGTTTTGATCAATAATAGCCATTAATCTTAATATATGAATTGTCTGACATTTGGCCAGTTGGAGCCTTGGCTCAGGCCTAGGAGTGCCCTTGATGGCCCTTGTGGCCTCCCATTTTCCGTACTACCTGTTACTGAAATGTTCCAGGCTCATCTCATATGCCTGCTGTGTACTTATACATCAGATCTAGAATTAGCCTTTTGTCCAAGGGACCCTTCTTTGATTTGTTTTGCTTTTTTTTTTTTTGGTGTACAAAAAATGGGAGATTATAAACTGTGTGGGACAGGTGCTCTACTTAATATTTTAAGGGAATACGACAGATATAAGACATTATATAACATAAGACTTCAACTTTGTGAGAGAAATACAGATACACACACACCTACACAAGCTCAAAAATAGAAACCTGGGAAGTGAAATAAAAAAATTCCAAACTGTTAACATAGATTTTCTCTGTGTAGCTTAATAATTAACAATGATTTTTATTTTCAGATTTATACGCATTTATATTTGAAAATAAGCATATGTTACTTCAAGAAAAAAAGGCTGACTGAAAATTTTAAAAGTTTAGGTCTTATAATAAGGTTTTTGTATTATGGCAAACAAAATTACTGTAACAATTCCTGTTGAATCATACAAACTGTCTCTGAAAGAACAGTAAGCATGAATTAGTTAATACTTGCAAAGCACTGTAAAAGTAATAGGTCTGTGTGGCATTCGATGTATTTTATGACATATTAATAATGCATTTTATTTATCTGGCATTTGAAGTAGAGCTTAATGAATTAATAAACATAATACCCAATCATGTTTAATGAAGACCTTTCAAATGACTCATCTAAATGATTCTGTTATAATTTTATAGTAATTATATTTATCACTTTTATTGCATTTGTTCCTTGGAAGTATTTTACAAACAGTGAGTTAATGCTTAATACATCGATCTTCAGGTAAAATGGATAAAAGGGATCTTTGCTGTATTTCTATTAATAGTTTAGCCTAGACAAAAGATGAGCTGTTAAAATCTGCTCTTGACCAGTTCCTGAAGAAGTCTTGCTACTACTTGATTTTGGATTTGAGTTCAGGATAAAACATTGGTAAGACTCAGAAGCCAATCCTCAGAAACACTGTCATGGAGTACGATGTTTAACCTGTTCTTTGTGAGTTAGGCCAAATGGCCTACATGACTACAGCTCTCATGTTTCAGTAACCACAAATATCTCTTTAACTGGATAAAACAATGTAGGCCGTTTCAGCCATTGTCATGAAATTCCTACAGCTGAGATAAATCTGAAAAAAGAAGGTAGGTGGCTTTGATTCGATGGAATGTTAAAAGATCCAGCTTCTAGCAGCTTTGAATAATTTCACCAAAAATTAAAAGAGGCATATCATCCCAAATCCTTCCAGCTAAATATCCCACTGGCTTTCTATAGTGGTTGCAACTGGCCAAGTATGGTGACAACTGGCTTCACAACACCAGAATGCTCTTGAGACGTGTAAATGGTGTCCGTGCTCAGTTTAAAGCCTTCATACATAAAGAGACACTGAGTAGCTTATTTAATTTGATCTTTCATGTGGAAACAAGGGAATTCGAGAGAATGTTCCCAAGTAAAAGGTTTCATTTTGACAAGCTAACCATAGTAATGTTTATATGATTTTTGTTTTTAATCTGGTTTCGGGAACCCTTTGAGTATGATTTTAGATATTCAGATTTCAGGTGTCTGGCAAGAAGTCATTCACAGCAATGGATGAGATACAGTCCTTGCCGTAGTTCAGGAACACCAGCATTGGTCACATTCATTTTAGTCTCCAGGTCAGACTGAGTAAACACAAGACTGTGTCAATAATAAGTGCCTTTAATAGTGAGCATTTGAAGGGTAACCAAAATATTTCCAAGGACACAGTGAAATATAATGTTCTATCTTTCATGAGAGTATTTACATTCAAAACAGAACCAAACTCAAAGTCCATTTAGGTTGTTTTATGCTTAGGATGACTCCAAGTCCCCAATCTAGATATAACGTATGCTGAGTAATCAACTTCAACTTTGAACATGATGTGGAAAATGGGTATGTTGCTATTATTAACCTTTTTGAAGAAATTGCATGAGCAGCATCTGATGCAGAAGCATTTCATCCAGGAATAGCACTTCTCATGTGATGCACACCCTCAATTCAGCATTGTATTTTTCTTCCCCTTCTCCAATTTTATTTTATAATTTTAAAACAATGCTAAACTTATAGGAATGTTTCCAGTACAGTACAAGGAATTTTTTTTTCCTGAAAATTTTGAGAGTAAGTTGCTGACAGGAGCCTCCCTCAAGTACTTTACTGGGTATTTCCTACAGATGAGAGCATTTCCGCCCACCATCGTAATGCAACTTTGCAAGATTTGGAAATTAACTTGGCTGAATTGTTCTCATCTAATCCTCAGACTTCAGTCAAGTCTTACTAGTTGTCAAAATAATGTCTTTTTAGCAAAAAGATTTGTGTCAGAATTAAGCATTACACTGAAGTATCCTACCTCTTTAGTTTTCTTCCATATGAGATATTTTGGTCTTTTCTTTGACTTCAACGACTTTGGCAATTTTGAAGATTATGGGCCAGTTGGTTACCTTGTGGAATATCTCTCAGTTTAGGTTTTCCTGAAATTCCCTCATGATTAGATTCAGGTTATATATTATAGATGTCCCATTTTTCTGAGTGCATCCTATAGGGTGGTGAACAATTTTGTTTGCTAATGATGTTCATATTGATTATTATTAGATTTGAATGTGCATGACAGGCTTCTCCACTGTAAATTCACTCTTTCCTTTTGTAATTAAGAAGCATTTTGCAAAAAGGCACTCTGAAATTATGTAAATATCCTCTTCCTCAAATATCTATATTACTCATTTATTTATGATGGAATGAATTTACTTTTTCTTATTTTATTCAATGAGATATTATCTATTACTATCATTAAAATAATTTCAATTTGTCCCAAATTTGGTCAAACTTGGGAGCCCATTTAACTACCCTTGTGTGTCCTTTAAATATATATTCAATCATTCTTTGAGCAGCTTCTTGCTTTCTTGTACAATAAGAACATTCCATAGTCTTTTGTTCCAGTCCAGCCTGCCTGTAATCAATCATTTCTCCAAAGTGCTCTGGTTTCTTTTGGAGGAGAATGGTTTTTAGAAGCCGAGATGTAAAGTATCACTGCTTCCAGACTCAGTTGACAGAACTGAGAATGCACACACCACACACACACGTGTGTGTGTGTGCACACTCCATAGGCATGCACACACATTTATATCCATATATATTTCTGTATCTACCTCTATATACTGAAAACCATGAATCCAGACCAATAGCTCCAATTTCAGTTCCACACCACAAGGTTCGTCCTATTTTTTTTCTTTCCCTTATTTGTAACTATCTTATCCTACAGTGAAAAACATGGCTTCCATCATGCTTAGCATATTTTTTATATATTTACTGTATAATATACTATTACTATATAAAATACTATATTATATAATCTATACTATATTTACTTACTGATCAATCATCTTGTGTACAATCAATCTTCCATTACTGTCACCATCTACTTCCCTACGACGATTCCTTCCCCCTGCTTGGACTTTGACAGTCTGGATATGCCACCCTTCATATGGACACCTCCTCATCCACTTCAGCTCTGACATCCTATACCAAGAACCCCTTTCCCACTTCAGGGACTCTTTCCCACTTGTGCTCCAAACCCTAATACACTGTAGCCTCCACCCCCAACCATTCTGGCCATAGACACGTATTTTGTTCTGTTCCACCTTCTGGCTTCAGGGAAGAAATGTTTGATAAGGGAAGGGAAAGAGGAGAAAGTTCTAGTTCTATTTTGTAATGCTGATATTGTTACACTACAGGTGATACTATGCATGTCTAGTCTGTTGTTTTAAGACAACAGTTTTTACTCCAGATATATGTGTATCATATGTGTATGGAACAGTTCAGAAACTATGAGGAAAGATAAACCTCAGCCAAGAGTGGATATTTTCTTTACCAATAGGCAGACCATGAATCCTCCGCTAGCCCAACAGAAAGAGGCTTCTTCAGCCCTAGAGCCACCACAGAAGACAGTAAAGGCTCCTTCTCAGGAAATGGGAAACATTGCAAGCACTCCAGCCTGGGCATGTATTTCTACAGAATGCCAAAATAACAGCAGGAGCTAAAGGAGGACAAAAGCTCTTAATATGGGGTCATTGCAGCTTTAGAAATTTAGTCAAATTTGAATGTATAGTTGATCAGAAGAGAGAACCTTTCAAATAAGTATATGAGTACTAATTCATGGAAAATGTTAGAATAGAATCATGAGACAAAAGGAAAGACAGGGGCCAAATTAAAACCACAGTAAAATACTCCAGAGAAGTGAAGGTTTGATGCACTATCCTGGTCTCTCTTCTGACTAAGGTTCAGGTCTCTAAATTGTCTAGAGTTTGTTGCGTATACAGAGCCATGTGATTTCCCGTCTTTTCAAATGATCTTATGACTACCTTGATAGATCAAAGATGTAAGTATTCTTTCTAACTTGGTCAAGACAAAAGTTTTAGATCAGTTCAAACCAACACATATACCTTGTAGCTCTCCCAGAGCCCTAGTGAGCAGATGGTGACTGTCTCCATCCTCTTTCCTCATCCCCACACACATTTGTAGAAAGGTGCCTCTGATTGCATTTCTTGTCTTCTAATCCCTTACAATTTATAACAATGTAACATTATAACATATAACACTCTAGCCACCTTCCATCTGCTCTGCATATTGAAGACAAATGGCTAATTAAAGATGTGCTGATTAACAAATGTGAAATATGTACCGTTATCATTTAGTCCTTTCTTACACTTTTTTCAAAGTATTTTCTACTTATCAATGCTTGACCTTGTCTTTCAGGACAGAGTATCAGGCTGATTTTTGCCAGACTCCCTTAATGCAGTCATCTGAATAAGACATTCTCATTATAGGGGGTTTGTAGAGCTTTGATTCTCTTCTGGGCCCATTTCAGGGGATCTCTAAAAATATTGAGGAAGCATATTTTATTTTATATGCATCCTCCAATTTATCTTGAAACTAGATAAGTATTTTTAATCATCTATAAATATGTGAAGATCACAAAAAGAACAGTAGAGGGACTCCATGACTTCTTTATGTCTAATACATACATCCATGCTTATGTGTACTGTGCACATATACACAATTGTACATATACACTGTCAACCAAGTCTTCCTTTGTGTCTTATTCTTTCTTTCCTCTTCTTCCCATCCTGCTTGTAACCTGATCACCCAATCATGACTGAACATGCTCCCCACTGCACTGCCCCCAAAAGAAGAACTCCACCATCACCTCAAGCATGGCTCATCTGTGGGTAAACTCCTCTATAATTTGGAAGAAGCTACCTGACTTCTAGTCTAGTACTCAGATGATCCAATACCAACAGCCTATTGCTAATACCTCATTCAGTCGATTTTACAACTAATACTCTATTTGTTACCAAGTTCTGATCACTGAAATTTGCTGTGTAAACAGTGTTTTTAGTATTTTAATAATCTGACTAGAAATGCAGGCTCTTTCCTAGGACTGGGCTTTTGCCTTTTTCTTGCCAGTTCTTTCACAATTTAAGACAGTATTAACCAAAATGCACTTGGCTGAATTAAGCTATGAGCTTCCCTATGGACTTGATCTAAGGTCAAGTGACTTTGGGAAACTGACCACTACAAACGCCTCTTGGAAATTCAAGAGTACATATTGATACATTAACAAATGAAAATCTCCCCTCCCTCCTTTGGCTACAGCCTCCATTTTCCTAATAATCTTGCAGAAAGAATGCTCTGTGGAATCGGGTGCTCTATGGATAATGCTCTCTGGTTGAGTTGGTTAATGTCCCCTGCCTTTGTGAAGACCAGACTAACGTGTTCCTGATACTTGGACATCTGAATGTTTCCAATTCCAGGTTTCTAAGCAACATTTCAAACCATTGTTAGAACTCACAGGTACAAATTATCTCTATAAACTGTATCTATCTCCTCTCTGCTCACTCTTCCAGTAATGGTTAATGGTGCTACACTTTGCTTTTTCACCCTCCCATTAGAATATTTGAGTTTTGGGTTGGGATCTTGCACTGTCCATTGATTCATGGCTATGTCATACAAACTGATTACAGGATCAGAAGGCCTTTCCCCAGACTCTGCTACTTACTATCCATGATCTAATTGCTCCACTTCTTTGCTAACTGAAACTTGGTTTTGTTTATAATGACAATGGACCTAGTCTGGATATGATTAATGATTGGTTTAAAACAATCATGGAAATTTTACTCGTCTATGCCAGGTACTTACTTTCCCAGGTCCTGTTGCCACCAAGTAAACTTATGTGACCTATTTCCAGAAAATGCACTGTAAGAAGTCTTCTGGAGAGTACCTAGAAAATAGTTTTGTCTCAATAAAAAGAATCCTTTTACCCAGACCTTTTTCTTTCTTCTTTAAACATGGTTATATAAAGATGTGATGCTTGGAGCTGCAGTAATTTATCTTGTGACATGAGTGGACAAGCCTGTGGATGGCAGAGTGAAAAGACAGAATAAGCCTGAGAATGAGATAATATCAATAAGCCTTTGCATTAAAGATGAAATCACCTATATCCAGATGTCTCAGCTCCAGGTTTTCTGGCATTGCAGCCAAAAGCTTTACTAACTGGTAAAAGTTCCCACTCAAGCTGCTGTCACAACAGCCTACAGAGAGTAAGAGCTGAGTTAATGGATATTAAATGAATCCAGTCACAATCACCAAGGCAAGAAGTAAAGTATAAGACAAAACAAAAACAAAAACAATATAAATGGATAAAGACAGGTGACTTACATTAGTATGACTCAGAAATATTTTTAGGCACCTAAATTGTGCCACCCTCTACATTAATAGCTGGATGCAAAGGAAAATTAACATAGTACTACATAGGATTTCTCTTTTAAGAAGCTCACCACCTGACAGAAAGGGACACACAGGAGGAAAGAGCAACGTATGTGCCATTGTAAAGAAAATTTCTGCCAGAGAAAAGTTCAGAGAAAGTCACAAAGATGGGATATTTGAACTGATCCTTGAAACATGAGTGTTTTCAGCAAGAGAAAGGGTGATGTTAAGGAAGCATAGAAATTGAAAAGAGCCCTTCTGGTAAAGGGAAGCACATGGAGGTATAAAACAGCTGACTTACTCAGGTAACAGCAGGTGCCTCAAAGAAAGCCTCTGGATGTTTTATCAAGCTAAATGTGGGCAAAGTCTATTGACAACTCCCTGAAACACTAACTTCCGTGTATACTGTAAGCCCAGAGGCCATTTTTCATCAAGGGGCATTCCTTTGGTTTTTAACTTGATGCTTCATTATGCACATTCATAGCACATGGGAGGAAACACACACTGAGACATTTGGGGGCCACTGATGGATTGGGAAAAAAAGTTACATATTGATTAAATGATTCATAGATTGCAAATGATAAACTAAATGGGGTGCAATGTTATTGTTGAGTCTGCATAAGAGGTTAGTGGTCTTTTAAATGCTTTTATTTTTCCAACTTTTTCATTAAGTTTGAAATTATTCCCCAGGCAAATGTAAAACAGTAACAGTAGCAGCAGCTAAAAAAAAAAAAAACCCAAAACCCTGAACACCATCAGGGCTGCATGGAGCTATACTATCTTAGGAGAATGTGGGATCTAAAAGGAACTCCTGAGCCAGTGTGGAAATCAGCGTTAACTGTTAACTGTTCTATTCCTAAGGACTGAAGAACAAGCTGAAGCCATCTGGTGATGCCCACAGTCAAATAGTATCAAAAGCTGAAGGGAAATGAGACACACACTTTTTAAACCGCATCTCAAAGATGATGTACATTTCTTCATTACCTAGAGACTGGGGACAACTCATGCACAAAAAGGTGTATGTCTGGAAAACACATAGGGGTACAGATGGAATCCTGAACTGGAATCAAGGGTTCTCATGTTCTCACAAACAGAGAGATCCTGGGCATGGCAGATGCAGCAGTCCAGAACCTTCCAGGAAACCCCAGAAGCCAGCTGGACCATATTTAGAAAAAACTGTAATCATCTAGCAGGAGGGCTCTCTGGCATCTGTGGAATTTAAACTGGTGTCTGCCACATCGATTAATGACATTTCTTAGTCAATGTTACAGCAGAGACATTTCTATGTTCCTCTCTCACTAGAGAGTTGGGAGCATTAATTAGCAGCTTTCTGCAAAGTGCTATGTTCTTATTCTCAGGAGACAGATTAATAACTAATTCCCAGAATTTATCCTGAAGGGAAGGTTACAGTAACTACCAAAATCCTACCTTAGAGAGGTGCTAAAAAGTCATGCACTGTATTTGCTTATCTGAATGTAATTAGAAAATTCATTGTAACATTATACATCAAAACCTTATTTATATTCATACCTAATAATTCCATTACTAGTAGGATAATTTAAGGAATAAAAAGAGCTTTGTGAACAGAAATGTAGTTTTCTGTTTCTTAAATAGTAAAATTAATGGATGCAAACCTCCTTGTCAAATAACAGGAAGATAGGAAAATAAATTAATGTCTATCTAGTTAAGGAAGAATATATAGTTACCAAAACTGTATTTTTAAAGGGCTTATAATAACCAAGAAAAATATTTTGAATTCATATAAAAATTAAATATAAAACTAATGATTAAAGCTATTTTCCACTAAAATTTCTTCCTTCGAAAATAAATAGCGGGAGGAAATGGCCCAAGTAGGAGCAGTTGTTTTGTTTGAGTGATAATGACTATAGCTAACATATCATCTTTCTAACGTTCTTTATACTCCAAATGCCTTACTGAGTACCCTACTATTTTTATAAAGAAAATAAAACCACAGAATAATGTGAAAACTGACCATCTTGTCCCATCCTGCCCACAATGGTATGACTAAGCAACCCTATGTTTAAAGGTTTCCATTTTGCTATTATTCCTTGCAACGACCTCTTTATTTGCTTTTCTAACTTTGTAGTCTCTTGCCCCTCCCATTGTCTTCTGATTTATTCTTATTCCTAATTACTTTGGGATTTGGAGCTCAAATCCTTTTCTTGAGATGTGCATCAGAATAGGCACACACGTTCATGCCAGCCTCTGCTCATGAGGGCAGGACAGCTGGGCTCCCTTCATGGGCTAGTTTGGTCGCTGGCAGTACCCTTCCCCCACTTATTGCCGGTGAAGAGGGAAAACTGTGGCCTCTGTTCTGCGAGTTCCCTTCGGTGTCATTTCCCCAGAACCATACAAAAGCACATCCTCTGTTGGATCATTTGCTTACACACCTTTCTCCCCATTTCTCTGCACTGACAAAGAGGGAAAATGAGGCTGGGGACACCCAGGAGACAATGCCATTGTGGAGAAAACCATTTTAGTTTGTTTTCTGTGCCCATTGTTAAGTCGATCTTTGAGGATTCCCTCAGTTTTAAATGTGATTGTTCATAGATACATCTCTACTCCCCATTTTTAAGTCCTTCAATGTAAGGACTCGTGGTAGAAAGGAATTGTACAAATCCACTTTTAGCTCAATTCCCCAAATTGAATGGGGAAGTTCTTTGTAACATCTCCACCCAGGGATTATGCAACTAATCTTTAGCCAATTCCCGCACCCATCCATAATAAGGAGCCCAATATCCCATGAGGGTGTCTGTTTGGGGCAGCGTGCTTGGAAAGTTCTACAGTAGACCTAGACTTCTGACCCTCCTCTATCTTGGGCTCACTGGTGAATGTTTCATTTAAGAAGTTACGACTCGGCCTTAACTTCCGGGAAGATAGCGGTGTGAGCAGGGCGGCAGAAATCTCCTCCCAACACTATATTTATCTACGAAAACACAGAAAATACATCTATTCCTAAAAGAGAGACGAGAATACACAGGAAAGCGCACAGCGTGCAGCTATACCCGAGAGGACTCGGCACCCAAGGAGGCGGGTAAGATAAGGAGCCGTGACCCAGCGGGACCCGAGCCCTCCCCCACCCCAGCGCACCGGGGGGAGGAGAGGATTCAGAGCTGGGAGGGAGTGGAAGTACACCCCGCGAAGTAGCCAGCCCCGGTGATCTGCGCGGCGAGTGCTGACCCACATTGAACAGTGCAGCAGAGATTGGAGAGACAGAGTGGCAGGATCTGAGCAGGGAACACGCCAGGGTGCTTGCAGCCGGTTCCCGGTAAGGAAAAAAAAAGTGCGCGCTTTCTTCAGCGGTCTTAAAGAGACAGGAGCCCAGCGGAGGAGCCGGATCGCCCCAGCACACTCAGCCCAGCAGGCTGGGAGTCCTGGGGAGTTTCAGATGCCTTAGCTGGCGACTGAGGAAGCGTAGCCATACTTAACATTTCTCACTGAGATCAACAGCCTCCTATTCGTTCCCACCCCTGCCAGAGCGATAAAGGGCCCTGCGGAGCGGCACAGTCACAGCTGTGGAATAGTGGGGCAATAGCGCCACCTAGAGCATTCCCACAGAATCTACGTCTGGTGGGCATTTTTTTTGTTTTTTTTGTTTTGTTTTGTTTTTGTTTTTTCTTTTCTTTCTTTTTTTTTCTTTTTTTTTTTCTTTTTTTCTTTTTTTCTCTTTTTTTTTCTTCTCTTTTTAAAGTCTTAAAGAGCCCAGCTGACATACGTGGCAACTATCAGTGACCAAATTATACAGCCATGAAAAGACAGAGGAATATGGTTCAGACCAAAATCAACCAGACAACCCCAGAGAGGGAGTCTGAAGGGATGGAAATGCACAGCCTCCCTGAAAAAGAATTCAGAATAAAAGTCATAACCATGCTGATGGACCTACAGAGAAATGTGCAAGAGCTGAGGGAGGAAGTGAGGGAACTGAGGAAAGACAATACAGAAATCAGACAAGCGATCGACGGGCTTAACAGCAGAATGGATGAGATGCGAGAGACTGTTAATGGAATAGAAAACAGAACAGGAGTACAGAGCAGCTGAGGCAGAGAGAGATAAAAGGATTTCTAGGAATGAAAGAATATTAAGAGAACTGTGTGACCAATCCAAACGGAACAATATTCGCATTATAGGAGTACCAGAGGAAGAAGAGAGAGAAAAAGGGATAGAAAGTGTCTTTGAAGAAATAATTGCTGAAAACTTTCCCTCGCTGGGGAAGGAAGTAGTCTTGCAGTCCACCGAAGCTCATAGATCTCCCAACACAAGGGACCCAAGGAAGACAACACCAAGACACATAATAATTAAGATGGCAAAGATCAAAGATAAAGACAGGGTATTAAAGGCAGCTAGAGAGAGAAAAAAGATCACCTACAAAGGAAAACCTATCAGACTATCATCAGACTTCTCAACAGAAACCTTAAAGGCCAGAAGAGAATGCCATGATATATTTAACGTTATGAAACAGAAGGGCCTCGAACCAAGAATATTGTATCCAGCACGATTATCATTTAAATATGATGGAGGGATTAAACAATTTCCAGATAAACATAAGTTGAGAGAGTTTGCCTCTCATAAACCACCAGTACATATCTTAAATGCACTGCTCTAGATGGAAGCACACCAAAGGATAAAAAGATGTCACCAGAGAAAAAAAAATCATAGCAAAGAAAGCAGACCATGCAAATACCAACTAAAGGCAAAGAATAAAACACCTATTATAGAAGAATGGAGGAGGAGGAATAAGAAGGGAGAGAAAGAAAGAAACATCAGACTGTGTTTACAATAACTTAAGAAAGTTAAGTTAGATTGTTAGATAGTAAAGAAGCAACCCTTGAACCCTTGGTAACCACGAATCTAAAGCCAGCAATGGCAATAAGTACATACCTATCAATAATCACCCTAAATGTAAATGGACTGAATGCACCAATCAAAAGACACAGAGTCACAGAATGGATAAAAAACCAAGACCCATCTATATGCTGCCTACAAGAAACTCACCTCAAATCCAAAGATATACACAGACTAAAAGTGAAGGGATGGAAAAAGATATTTCATGCAAACAACAAAGAGAAAAAAGCAGGTGTTGCAGTACTTGTATCAGACAAAATAGACTTCAAAACAAAGAAAGTAGCAAGAGATAAAGAAGGACATTACATAATGATAAAGGGGTCAGTCCAACAAGAAGATATAACCATTATAAATATATATGCACCCAACACAGGAGCGCCAGCATATGTGAGACAAATACTAACAGAATTAAAGGAGGAAATAGACAGCAATGCATTCATCTTAGGAGACTTCAACACACCACTCACTCCAGAGGACAGATCAACCAGACAGAAAATAAGTAAAGACACAGAGGCACTGAACAACACACTAGAACAGATGGACCTAACAGACATCTACAGAACTCTACACCCAAAAGCAACAGGATACACATTCTTCTCAAGTGCACATGGAACATTTTCCAGAATAGACCACATACTAGGCCACAAAAAGAACCTCAGTAATTTCAAAAATATTGAAATCCTACCAACCAACTTCTCAGATCACCAAGGTATAAAACTAGAAATAAATTTTAGAAAGAAATCAAAAAGGCTCACAAATACATGGAGACTTAACAACACTCTCCTAATTAATCAATGGGTTAACGACCAAATCAAAACAGAAATCAAAGAATATATGGAGACTAATGACAACAACAACATAAAGCCACAACTTCTGTGGGACGCAGCAAAGGCAGTTCTAAGAGGAAAGTATATTGCAATCCAGGCCTATTTAAAGAAGGAAGAACATTCCCAAATGAATAGTCTAAAGACACAATTACTGAAATTGGAAAAAGAAGAACAAATGAGGCCCAAAGTCACCAGAAGGAGGGACATAATAAAGATTAGAGAAGAAATAAATAAAATTGAGAAGAATAAAACAATAGAAAAAATCAATAAAACCAAGAGCTGGTTCTTTGAAAAAATAAACAAAATAGATAAACCCCTAGCCAGACTCATTAAGAGAAAAAGAGAATCTGCACACATAAACACAATCAGAAATGAGAAAGGAAAAATCACGACGGACCCCACAGAAATACAAAGAATCATAAGAGAATATTATGAGAATCTATATGCTAACAAGCAGGAAAACATAGAAGAAAGGGACAACTTCTTAGAAAAATACAACCTTCCAAGACTGACCAAGCAAGAAACAGAAAAACTAAACAGACCAATCACCAGTGACGAAATCGAATTGGTAATCAAAAAACTACCCAAGAACAAAACCCCTGGGCCTGATGGATTCACCTCTGAATTCTACCGGACATATAGAGAAGAAATAATACTGATTCTCCTTAACGTTTCCCAAAAAATAGAAGAGGAGGGAATACTTCCAAACTCATTCTATGAAGCCAGCATCACTCTTATACCAAAACCAGGGAAAGACCTCACCAAAAAAGAAAATTACAGACCAATATCCCTGATGAACGTAGATGCAAAAATACTCAACAAAATATTAGCAAACCGAATTCAAAAATACATCAAGAGGATCATACACCATGATCAAGTGGGATTCATCCCAGGGATGCAAGGATGGTACAACATTCGAAAATCCATCAACATCATCCACCACATCAACAAAAAGAAGAACAAAAACCACATGATCATCTCCATAGATGCTGAAAAAGCATTGGACAAAATTCAGCATCCATTCCTGATTAAAACTCTCAACAAAATGGGTATAGAAGCAAGTACCTCAACATCATAAAGGCTATATATGACAAACCCACAGCTAACATCATACTTAACGGTGAGACGCTGAAAGGTTTTCATCTAAGATCAGGAATAAGACAGGGATGCCCACTCTCTCCACTGTTATTCAACATAGTACTGGAGGTCCTAGCCACAGCAATCAGACAAAACAAAGACATACAAGGCATCCAGATTGGTAAAGAAGAAGTCAAATTGTCACTATTTGCAGATGACATGATACTGTACATAAAAAACCCTAAAGATTCCATTCCAAAACTACTAGAACTAATATCTGAATTCAGCAAAGTTGCAGGATACAAAATTAACACACAGAAATCTGTTGCTTTCCTATACACTTATGATGAACTAACAGAAAGAGAAATCAGAAAAACAATTCCATTCACAATTGCATCAAAAAGAATAAAATACCTAGGAATAAACCTAACGAAGGAAGTGAAAGACCTGTACTCAGAAAACTACAAGACACTCCTAAGAGAAATTGAAGAGGACACTAACAAATGGAAGTGCATCCCATTCTTGGCTAGGAAGAATAAATATTGTCAAAATGGCTATACTTCCTAAAGCAATCTACAGATTCAAAGCAATCCCTATCAAACTACCAACAGCTTTCTTCAATGAACTGGAACAAATAATTCTAAAATTCATATGGAACCACAAAAGACCCCGAATAGCCAAAGTAATCCTGAGAAGGAGGAATAAAACAGGGGGAATTACGCTCCCTGGCTTCAAGCTCTACTACAAAGCCACAGTAATCAAGACAGTTTGGTATTGGCACAAAAACAGAACCACAGACCAGTGGAACAGAATAGAAAATCCAAACATTAACCCAAGCATATATAGTCAATTAATATTTGATAAAAGTGCCTTGGATATACAATAGGGAGATGACAGCCTCTTCAGCAGCTGGTGTTGGAAAAACTGGACAGCTACATGTAAGAGAATGAAACTGGACTACTGTCTAGCCCCATACACAAAGGTAAACTCAAGGTGGATCAAAGACCTGAATGTAAGTCATGAAACCATAAAACTCTTAGAAAAAAACATAGGTAAAAATCTCTTGGACATAAACATGAGCAACTTCTTCATGAACATATCTCCCCGGGCAAGGGAAACAAAAGCAAAAATGAACAAGTGGGACTATATCAAGCTGAAAAGCTTCTGTACAGCAAAGGACACCATCAGTAGAACAAAAAGACATCCTACAGTATGGGAGAATATATTCATAAAAAATGTATCTGATAAAGGGTTGACATCCAAAATATATAAAGAACTCATGCACCTTAACAAACAGAAAGCAAATAATCCAATTAAGAAATGGGCAGAGGACATGAATAGACACTTCTCCAAAGAAGAAATTCAGATGGCCAACAGGCACATGAAAAGATGCTCCACATCGCTAATCATCAGAGAAATGCAGATTAAAACCACAATGAGATATCACCTCACACCAGTGAGGATGGCCAACATCCAAAACACAAACAACAACAAATGTTGGCGAGGATGTGGAGAAAAGGGAACCCTCCTACACTGCTGGTGGGACTGCAAATTAGTTCAACCATTGTGGAAAGCAGTATGGAGGTTCCTCAAAAAACTCAAAATAGAAATACCATTTGACCCAGGAATTCCACTCCTAGGAATTTACCCTAAGAATGCAGCAGCCCAATTTGAAAAGGGCAGATGCACCCCTATGTTTATTGCAGCACTATTTACAATAGCCAAGAAATGGAAGCAACCAAGTGTCCATCTGTAGATGAATGGATAAAGAAGATGTGGTACATATACACAATGGAATATTATTCAGCCATAGGAAGAAAACAAATCCTACCATTTGCAACAACATGGATGGAGCTAGAGGGTTTTATGCTCAGTGAAATAAGCCAAGCCGAAAAAGACAAGTACCAAATGATTTCACTAATATGTAGAGTATAAGAACAAAGAAAAAATACTGAAGGAACAAAACAGCAGCCAACTCACAGAACCCAACAACGGACTAATAGTTACCAAAGGGAAAGGGACTGGGGAAAATGGGCGGGAAGGGAGGGATAAGAGGGAAAAAGGGGCATTACGATTAGCAGATGTAATGTTGGGGGGGCACAGGGAGGGAAGTACAGCTCAGAGAAGACAAGTAGTGATTCTCTAGCTTCTCACTACGCTGATGGACAGTGACTGTAATGGGGTTGGTGGGGGGGACCTGATGAAGGGGTAGTTTAATAATCGTAATATTGCACATGTAATTGTAAATTAATGATAATAAAATAAAGTATATTTAAAAAAAAAAAAGAAGTTACGACTCATGACACTGTTTTTCACCTACCAGACTGTTGTGCAGATTGTAACCATGAATATAGGTTAGGACATTTTTTCCAGAAGGTAATGTTAAAATGCACACATTACTCAATTTTTTTATTTTTCCACCTCCAACTTCCTAAAATCCAGACTGAGAGAGCTCAATTCATTGTAATTATATGAATAGACTACGGGGAGAATATTATTGTCTCCACTTAACATTGCAGGAAGTGAATTTCAGAGACACTATGGAGCTAAACCTCATGGGAAGACAGCAGCAAGGCCTGGTCCTAGCTCAGGACCAAGTGTTCTTAGTCAAATTCCTGTGAGCTTTCTAGCACACTACGTGACCACTTTATATTCTTAATATTGAGCCAAATCTATTTTTATCTTGTTTCTCCTGCACAAAATAAGTCTAATCCTCTTTCCATATACGAACTGTTCATATTATTGAATAAAGTGATGGATAATGTCTTTAAAGACTCCTTTGTACTTCTGTTTCCTGAACTATTCCCTGAAATGACAGAGCTTCTAGCACCTTCTCTGCACTGGGTCATCACTTCTGAGTGTGGTTCAGGAGTATACTTCTAGGTAGAAGTGTAACAAGATGTTACATAGGAGTTTGAAGCAGCATGTATGTGGACCCACTTTTCTCCTTGCAATAAACTCGACATCCAAACTTGTCTTAGCTATGGACAGCAGTGTCCCCAGAGGGATTAGGAGAAACCAGTAGGGTCCCCACACTGTTTGGGTGAAGATTACCCTTAGATACACCAGAAGTGAGTTTTGAGACATAGTTTGAATCTAACAGGGAGTGGTGGAGGAAGGGATGAGGGTGAGCGTTCATTTGGCACTTGTGTTAAAATAATGGCAGCAGAAGACACTGCCTGTGGCCCTCTCTGGAGAAGAAAGAGAAATTTTGTGAATGTTCTGGTAAAGAGACTTAAACAGATTCCTTCTGTCCACAATAATTTTAATATGTGATAAAGTTTATCATTTTGATGCTGAGAAATTGCATATCATTTTGCCTCAGATTGTTTTTTTTTTCCTTTAGTGTATTACTTTTTAGTCATCTTATTTTTTTCCACAGCAAATATATGCCAATGCAATTTCCTCCCTGTCCTTCCTTTCGGGCTGTTGACTTCATGCAGTCAAGATGCTCATTACAACCATCTAATTTAAATGCCAAGTTTGCCCTGAAATAGAATCCCAGTAATTTTTGAGAAATTACTACTGGGCATGGAGGATACAAAAGATATGTTCAAATAGCCACTATTTTGTTTAAAGTGATCTAAATGGAGAAGCAGGCATTTTCAGCCCCCACATCCTGCAGACAGCACTGAGTGTGTGCAGGACGGTAACAGTGGGCTGGAAGTGCAGTGATGGAGGCAAAGCCAGGCTCCAATAGCAGAGTCAGAAAGGACTACTGGGGCTCTTCATTTTTGTTTCTGGCGCCTATCCACAACCAGGCAGAACCTTTGTCAGGGGCAGCCAAATACAACCATTGCAGAGCTATTTAAACTATAATGAATAGCAATATGATTAAAGTGTATCGAAACCAATCTATGAATAGTCTTTTTCCTCAAGGTAGCTGATAATAAAAATAAATATATGGAAGGGACCAGGCCTAGCAGGATGGGGTTACCATAGCTGTCATCAACAGGTCAACTTCAAGACTGGTAGAGGCCTTCCTGGTATTGGCAGAACCTGGCAGAAAAGAGGTCTCAAGGAATGCAAATGGCAGACCTGTGCTGTTGATTGTCATGAGTCAGGAATTGGATGACTTCAGGTTAGTCAGATGATGGCTAATTCAATTTTCTGGGAATAAATGGATTTAGAAATTATTCTGTGTGGGGCATGGGGTGGAAAGATAACCCAAAGCACTGGAGAGAAGAAAGGGTCAGACTAAATTATTTCTAAAATCCCTTATGACTCTTTTAATCTATAATTTTTTAAAGTTTACTCAAGTGAAATCACATTCATAGTCAAAAGAAAGCTTTCTAAACTACATATGTGCATAGGGGCATTTCTTATTCCTGCCTTTGGCGTACTGTCCCTGATAATGACGGAGTCTGGGAGTGACTGCAGAATTTCAGACCAATGATTAGCTTCAGAACAACCTTCATGGTCAGCAGAGAAGGCTTTCCCGGCCTCTACCTTTCCACAGGGCACGCACGGATTTCTAATTCTTCCAAGGTTTTGTAGATTACCCACAGGTGAACTTTGCATTTGCTTCTTTTTTTTTCTTTCACGTCTTCATAGCTTGGAAAACCTCAAAAAGAAAATTATCAAAATCCATCAGAAATATCTAATCAAGTGACAAAATACTGATTGATCACCTATAACTTGCAAGGATATCCTTTTCAATTAGTGATTAACAGTGCAACTGGTCTGTCACTCACTAGCGGGGAGGCTGGGTGATTCAGGGATGACGAGGTCCCTGAATGGAGGTTCCATTAGCCTCAGTGAGGCCAGTGCCCCATCCGCACCAGTCATCACAGACTCAGCTCCATTACCAAGATGGCACAGTAAAGCCCTGTGAAAGGCAGAATGCAGAGTATAATCCAGTTAGACTTGCAGTGGTGTTTATCATGCATCAGGAAACCCATAATCCTCAGTGCATGTTTGACAAACTTTACTGTCTTTCTCCTTCTTATCTTCTGGGCCCAAACAGGTCACAATAAGGAAACGGGAAAGGCATATTTGCCCTGTCCCCTTGCACATCAGAGTTGTTCCTACAGTGATGACACATTTCATCGTATATACATATTGTGACCCTGTTAACCAACGTTTTCAGTATGTTTCCCTCTTTAATTTGGAAATGCTTTTTGAGGTACTACACATCTGCCACCAACTCAGATAAGACTGAGGAGAAATGGCTGGGTCAGTGGTGCATGAAACCTAACTGACTGACTCAGCACTCTTCCACTTACAGCTGTTCTGCTTTGCAAAGACCAGAGAGATGGAAAACAAGGATGGAGGTTGAAATACTGTCTCCAAAGCGGCCAAGCGAAGCTGAATTCTGTGTTAAGGTGGTTTGTCTCAGACTCTATGCTTGTTTCCAAGGATGAGATGCTATGTTTTACAAAAATTATTTTTAAACACTTGTCCCACATAGACACTCACATAAACCAACTTGGTAATAGAACAGATATCTGCGTATTTCATTGAATTCTGGTCAATAAAGACATTGCTCTTTGATGCAAATGGTTTTTAGTAATTTATGATAATTTTTTTTTAACGGAAAGAAGTTTGGCAAATAGAAAACAGCAAGGTTCACATATCATACGAGTCTCCTTTCCAACACTTACTAGCAATGAGAGTGGAAGTTAGTGGTGAGAGCCACATATTACTTATTCTTTTTTTTAAATAATTTATTTTGGTATCATTAATCTACAATTACATGTGCAATATTATGGTTATTAAACTACCACCTTCATCAGGTCCACCCAACCAACCCCATTACAGTCACTGTCCATCAGCATAGTGAGATGCTATAGAGTCACTACGTGGCTTCTCTGAGTTGTAAAGCCCTCCCCGTGCCCCGCATCTTCCCCAATCCATTTCCCTTTGGTAACTTAGTCCATTCTTGGGTTCTGTGAGTCTGCTGCTGTTTTGTTCCTTCAGTTTTTCTCTTTGTTCTTATACTCCACATATGAATGAAATCTTTTGATACTTGTCTTTTTCGGCTTGGCTTATTTCACTGAGCATAATACCCTCTAGCTCCATCCATGTTGTTGCAAATGGTAGGATTTCTTTTCTTCTTATGGCTGAATAATATTCCATTCGGTATACGTACCACATCTTCTTTATCCATTCATCTACTGATGGACACTTAGGGTGCTTCCATTTCTTGGCTATTGTAAATAGTGCTGCGATAAACATAGGGGTGCATCTGTCTTTTTCAAATTGGGCTGCTGCATTCTTAGGGTAAATTCCTAGGAGTGGAATTCCTGGGTCAAATGGTATTTCTCTTTTGAGTTTTTTGAGGAACCTACATACTGCTTTCCACAATGGCTGAACTAATTTGCAGTCCCACCAGCAGTGTAGGAGGGTTCCCTTTTCTCCACATCCTCGCCAACATTTGTTGTTGTTTGTGTTTTGGATGTTGGCCATCCTCACTGGTGTGAGGTGATATCTCATTGTGGTTTTAATCTGCATTTCTCTGATGATTAGCGATGTGAAGCATCTTTTCATGTGCCTGCTGGCCATCTGAATTTCTTCTTTGGAGAAGTGTCTATTCATATCCTCTGCCCATTTCTTAATTGGATTATTTGCTTTTTGTTTGTCAAGGTGCGTGAGCTCTTTATATATTTTGGATGTCAACCCCTTATCAGATACGTCATTTATGAATATATTCTCCCATACTGTAGGATGTCTTTTTGTTCTACTGATAGTGTCCTTTGCTGTACAGAAGCTTTTCAGCTTGATATAGTCCCACTTGTTAATTTTTGCTTTTGTTTCCCTTGCCAGGGAGATATGTTCATGAAGAAGTCACTCAAGTTTATGTCCAAGAGATTTTTGCCTATGTTTTTTTCTAAGAGTTTAATGGTTTCATGACTTACATTCAGGTCTTTGATACACCTTGAGTTTACCTTTGTGTATGGGGTTAGACAGTAGTCCAGTTTCATTCTCTTACATGTAGCTGTCCAGCTTTTCCAACACCAGCTGCTGAAGAGGCTGTCATCTCCCCATTGTATATCCAAGGCTCCTTTATCAAATATTAATTGACTGTATATGTTTGGGTTAATGTTTGGATTTTCTATTCTATTCCACTGGTCTGTAAGTCTGTTTTTGTGCCAATACCAAATAGTCTTGATTACTGTGGCTTTGTAGTAGAGCTTGAAGTCAGGGAGCATAATTCCCCGTTTTACTCCTCCTTCTCAGGATTACTTTGGCTATTCGGGGTTTTTTGTGGTTCCATATGAATTTTAGAATTATTTGTTCCAGTTCACTGAAGAAAGCTGTTGGTAGTTTGATAGGGATTGCATTGAATCTGTAGATTGCTTTAGGTAGTATAGCCATTTTGACAATATTCTTCCTAGCCAAGAGCATGGGATGCATTTCCATTTGTTAGTGTCCTCTTTATTTCTTTTAGGAGTGTCTTGTTGTTTTCAGAGTACAGGTCTTTCACTTCCTTTGTTAGGTTTATTCCTAGGTATTTTATTATATTTAATGCAATTGTGAATGGAATTGTTTTTCTGATTTCTCTTTCTGTTAGTTCATCGTTAGTGTATAGGAAAGCAACAGATTTCTGTGTGTTAGTTTTGTATCCTGCAACTTTGCTGAATCCAGATATTAATTCTCGCAGTTTTGGAGTAGAGTCTTTAGGGTTTTTTTATGTACAGTATCATGTCATCTGCAAATAGTGACAATTTGACTTCTTCTTTACCAATCTGGATGCCTTGTATGTCTTTGTTTTGTCTGATTGCCGTGGCTAGGACCTCCAGTACTATGTTGAATAGAAGTGGGGAGAGTGGGCATCCTTGTGTTGTTCCCGATCTTAAAGGAAAAGCTTTCTGCTTCTCGCTGCTAAGTATGATGTTAGCTGTGGATTTGTCATATACGGCCTTTATGATGTTGAGGTACTTGCTCTCTATACCCATTTTGTTGAGAGTTTTAATCATGAATGGACGCTGAATTTTGTCAAATGCTTTTTCAACATCTATGGAGATAATCATGTGGTTTTGTTCTTCTTTTTGTTGATGTGGTGGATGATGTTGACGGATTTTCGAATGTTGTACCGTCCTTGCATCCCTGGGATGAATCCCACTTGATCATGGTGTATGATGCTCTTGATGTATTTTTGAATTCGGTTTGCTAATACTTTGTTGAGTATTTTTGCATCTACGTTCATCAGGGATATTGGTCTGTAATTTTCTTTTTTGGTGAGGTCTTTGCCCGGTTTTTGTATTAGAGTTATGCTGGCTTCATAGAATGAGTTTGGAAGTATTCCCTCCTCTTCTATTTTTTGAAAAACTTTAAGGAGAATGGGTGTCATTTCTTCTCTATATGTCTGGTAGAATTCAGAGGTGATTCTATCTGGTCCGGGGTTTTGTTTTTGGGTAGTTCTTTGATTACCGCTTCAATTTTGTTACTGGTCATTGGTCTGTTTAGTTTTTCTGTTTCTTGCTTGGTCAGTTTTGGAAGGTTGTATTTTTCTAAGAAGTTGTCCATTTCTTCTATGTTTTCCAGCTTGTTAGCATATAGATTCTCATAATATTCTCTTATAATTCTTTGTATTTCTGTGGCGTCTGTCGTGATTTTTCCTTTCTCATTTCTGATTCTGTTTATGTGTGTAGATTCTCTTTTTCTCTTAATGAATCTTGCAAGAGGTTTATCTATTTTGTTTATTTTTTCAAAGAACCAGCTCTTGGTTTCATTGATTTTTTTCTGTTGTTTTATTCTTCTCAATTTTATTTATTTCTTCTCTGATCTTTATTATGTCCCTCCTTCTGGTGACTTTGGGTCTCAGTTGTTCTTCTTTTTCCAATTCCAGTAATTGTGTCTTTGGACTATTCATTTGGGAATGTTCTTCCTTCTTTAAATAGGCCTGGATCGCGATATACTTTCCTCTTAGAACTGGCCTTGCTGCCTCCCACCGAAGTTGTGGCTTTGTGTTGTTGTTGTCATTAGTCTCCACATATTCTTTGATTTCTGTTTTGATTTGGTCATTAATCCATTGATTAATTAGGAGAATGTTGTTAAGTCTCCATGTATTTGTGAGCCTTTTTGATTTCTTTCTAAAATTTATTTCTAGTTTTATACCTTTGTGATCTGAGAAGTTGGTTGGTAGAATTTCAATCTTTTTGAATTTACTGAGGTTCTTTTTGTGGCCTAGTATGTGGTCTATTCTGGAAAATGTTCCGTGTGCACTTGAGTAGAATGTGTGTCCTGTTGCTTTTGGGTGTAGATATGTAGTTATTGCCATTGCTGGCTTTAGATTCGTGGTTACCAAAGCTTCAAGGGTTGCTTCTTTACTATCTAACAATCTAACTTAACTTTCTTGTTAAGTTATTGTAAACTCTGTCTGATGTTTCTTTATTTCTCTCCCTTCTTATTCTTCCTCCTCCATTCTTTATATACTAGATGTTTTATTCTTTGCCTTTAGTTAGTATTTGGATGGTCTGCTTCTTTGCTATGATTTTATTTTCTCTGGTGACATCTTTTTAGCCTTAGGAGTGCTTCCCTCTAGAGCTGTTCCTTTAACATGTCCTGTAGAGGTGGTTTATGGGAGGCAAATTCTCTCAGCTTTCGCTTGTCTGGAAATTGTTTAATCCCTCTGTCATATTTAAATGATAATCGTGCTGGATACAATATTCTTGGTTCGAGGCCCTTCTGTTTCATTACATTAATTATATCATGCCATTCTCTTCTGGCCTGTAGGGTTTCTGTTGAGAAGTCTGATGATAGTCTCATCGGTTTTCCTTTGTAGGCGATCTTTTTTCTCTCTCTAGCTTCCTTTAATACTCTGTACTTATCTTTGATCTTTGCCATTTTAATTATTATGTGTCTTGGTGTTGTCTTCCTTGGGTCCCTCGGGTTGGGAGATCTGTGGGCTTCCGTGGACTGCAAGACTATTTCCTTCCCCAGCATGGGGAAGTTTTCAGCAATTATTTCTTCAAAGACACTTTCTAGCCCTTTTTCTCTCTCTTCTTCCTCTGGTACTCCTATAATGCGAATATTGTTCTGTTTGGATTGATCACACAGTTCTCTTAATATTCTTTCATTCCTAGAGATCCTTTTATCTCTCTCTGCCTCAGCTTCTCTCTACTCCTGTTCTCTGATTTCTATTCTATTAATAGTCTCTTGCATCTCGTCCAGTCTGCTGCTAAGCCCGTTGAGGGCTTGTCTCATTTCTGCATTGTCTTTCCTCAGTTCCCTCACTTCCTCCTTTAGCTCCTGCATATTTGTCTGTAGATCCATCAGTATGGTTATGACTTTTGTTCTGAATTCTTTTTCAGGAAGGTTGTGCATTTCCATCCCTTCAGGTTCCCTCTATGGCATTTTCTGGGTCTGGGTGAGTTTTGTTTGTACCATATTCCTCTGTCTTTTCATGGCGATACATGTGGTTGCTGGTAGGTGCCACATATGTCAGCTGGGCTCTTTAAGACTTTAAAAAAAAAAGAAAGAAGAAAGAAAAGAGAAAAGAGAAAAAAAACGAAAGAAGGAAAAGAAAGAAAAGAAAAGAAAAAAGAAAGAAAGAAAAAAAAACACCCACCGGTAATAGATACTGTGGGGATGCTGTAGTTGGTGCTGTTGCTGCACTATTTCGCAGCTGCAGCTGCACTCCTCTGCAGGGCCCTTTGTAGCTCTGCCCAGGGTGGGAACGAATGGGAGGCTGTTGATCTCTGTGTGAAGTCTGAGTGCGGCTACTCTTTCCCAGTTGCAAACTAAGGGGTCCAAAATTCCCCAGGACTCCCCGCCTGCTGGGCTGAGTGTGCTGGGATGATCCTGGGCCCTTGTCTCTTCAAGACTGCTGCCTTGTGGGTTGCGGAGTCCTCTCCGGTGTAGATGCAGGCTGTGTGCTGTCGTGTATCTTCTGGTCTCTTTTTTAGGAATAGTGGTATTTGTTGTATTTTCATAAATACATATGGTTTTGGGAGGAGATTTCCGCCACTCTGCTCACACCACCATCTTCCCGGAAGTCCTTATACTACTTATTCTTAAGTGGATATATTCACACTTTTAAAATGGGATTGCTGGAGGATTAGAGGAGGCCAAGACAGTGAGGCGACTAGCACACTATCCACAGTGCTACAGCTACTCAAACATGCCCCACATCACTTCTAGTCTTTCCAGAGTGAGAAAGAGCTTTAGTTACTTTGAAGGTCACTGGTTCGGCAATTCCTTGATATGTATTCAGGCTCAAAAACTGCATTATAAAATGTACATATTATACCTATTCTCCTTTCTTCAATTTAATGAGGGGCTTTGTAGTTCCTAAGTGCTAAGTAGGGTCTAATAGTCTATGAATTTATTAAACATTCTATTACAGTTATTGCTTATAAAATTTTTTTAAATGTGCCAACCTGGCACATTATGGTTATTTGAAATTAAACTTGTATCAATGCTATAGATATATATTACACATGTGTGTGTGCATATTTAACAATAGAAAAATAAAAATATAGGCTTATAATTCCCCAAAATGAGAAGTTGTTAAAAACACTGAATTTTTAAGAAACTGATTCAACAGTCTTTAACTGATAAATATTTTATTCTGTAATTTATGTCCTCACTTGCATAAGGTAGAATATGCGGTTATTATGCACTCCAGAGAACAGAGTTATTTCACTGTGAATTAATTACTTGTGATTAAAGATGGGAATCACCATATTTTGCCACCAGGAAATAACGGGAACAGTTAAGGGGGAAAAAAAAAGGAGGGGAAATTTGGTAGTAATCAGGATGAGATAGAGCAACAGAGAGCTTCTATCTCAAATATAAATCTTGTGGCTTCAAACATGAGCTGCACTGCAACTCAAGGTAATAGGAAATTTATGAAAGCAGGTGATTTTTCTTGTTTTTAATAAAATAGAGTTGTTTTCCAGAGTCACAATAAAAAAAATAATATCCATACATATTAAGTGCTGGAGGATTTTTTACATGTCTTATCTTATTTAAACTTTATAATAATGGTGTAGAAATGTATCACTTATCAACATATACATTTAATATCACAAAATTAAGGTCTGGAGGTATTAACTAAAATGAAGTTAGAATTAAATGCTGGGTCTTTTTTTCTCAGAGCTCATGATGGCTCAGTGCCTTAGGAGTGTGAAAGTTTTGATGTGGCTGCAGGAAGCCATCTTGGGTTCCTTTCCTTTTGCACATATTTCTGGGGAAAGGATCACAGTAACCATGGGGGAAGCAAATGCAATAGTCCAGTTCAGGACCAGGCTGTGAATTGTTTTGGCTGGAGCTGCAACTTCTATCCTATGCACGTGCTAAAGATGTATTCCAAAACACTGGTCAGAGATTACATGCTTAAAAATCATTTTCAAAGGCCACTGCCTATTACAAAAGGAAACGTTTTTACCTTGGAAATTTCCTCCTCTTCCACTTTCCTTCCTGCTTTACAAGAGGTGCTAGGGCTTACTGTCTCACGATGACTATATTATGATCTCAGAAGGCTGGCCTGTGTCTACTTTGTTGAGCCCTGGATCTATCCCTGACATTTAACATGATGCCTGGCACAAAGACAATGCTAAAGCAAATGTGTGGGAAGATGAAGGAAAGAAAAGCAAGTAAAATTCTGAAATTCCTGGAAACCAGGAGGAGAACAGATCTGGTTGAGGGTCCACACGAGAGGAGAGGCAGGCAGACTCAGCAGATTCGGGAGAGGACATCTCCCGAATAGTACACAGAAGCAAGGCAATTAACACACAGAAGCACAGACCTTTTAAGAGGATTTCCCCAAATCCAAAGAAATGAAGCCCTCCTCCCCACCCAAACGGCCATGTTGCTGTGATTTTCATAGGGATAAAATTCCTTGTCTAAGAAAGACAATTCATTTCCAAGCCAGAAGAGGAAGAACTATCAAGTCATACAAATAGTATTGCGCCCGAGACAGATATCATACCTAACTTTTCAGGTCCTTATTAACTTTTAAATGTAAAATTATATTTTAGTAAAAGTAAATGCTAGAGACAATGTAGAGTTCTATCTCCCTACAGAGTAGGCTCTGAAAGGATGTTACATGTGTTCAGCCATTTCTCAACCATGGCCATTTTTGGGCCATCTGATGACCAGATGGGTAAAGGAACAAGAAGATTCTATATTCCTTCTCATATGTTGTGATGACATGCAGCTTAAGGTAGGAAGAATGGAGCATGGTGAACTATGGTCAATATGTGGATTCTACTTCACCTCGCCCTGGCTCAGGCTCTGGGAAAACAAGACAGACAAATGGACACCCTGGGAATTAACAGACTTGAATCAGTCTTTGGCTACAGCAGCTGTGAAATGTAGATGCTGGTGTCAGACATGCTTAAGCTTGCCACCTTATTGCACAATTTAGTAGCGGTGTGACCTTGGGAATTAACTAAGCGCCAGTCCTGTCATCTCCAAAAGGAGTTAGTCAGGGTGGCTTTATCTTAAGTTTTCTGTGAAGATTAAATGAGATTTTTATTACCTCACCGCAGTCTAAACTCTTTTAAGTTATTCAGATCAATTTTACTTTATAGTTAGTGAGAAAGTGTTAATGGCTTTTTAGTGAGATCTCCGTCTTTTGGGAGAATAACCATCCCCATGTAATCTCAGCTGGTACTAAGAGTCGCCAAGTACTACCTATTCTGTGTCAGCCACTCTGCTGTTGCACATGCAGCCTGTCATTTCTTCATCACACCTCCAGAAAGTAGTTATTACCCTCATTCTAAAGGACAAAACTGAGGCTCAGAGAAACTGTGCCAGATAACAGAGCTGGTCAGTTGTTGTAGCTGGGATTTTCTCCAGGTCTGTTTGTCTCCCAGGCCCCCTATACTGAGTTTTGTTAGGGGAAGATAAGACCAGTCCAGTGACCCATTTCTCACCACCCTCCTTGATGTAAACTTTCAGCAGGTCTGATTCTAGCCTGGTCATTGAGTCTTTAACTAGATCAACAGGGAAATGAGGTGATCCTTTAGATCCCAGAATCTTGAAGTTCCAAACCTTTCAAGACCTCCATTCTCCTAACTTACATGTGGAATAATAAGAACTGAAATGGAGTTGTCACCTCAACACTGGGGCAGTAGTCTCAGGGACACACTGGGCAATTTAATTATGCTCAGTTTCTCTAGGATGTTATGAATATTAAATGATATATATAGAATATCCTTCATTATGCTGATTGCAATAAGCACACAAGAAGTTTTTATTAACCTGTAGATAACAGACCAGCCAAAGGCCCTTATTAATCCGAAAAGGATGAACACTAGTGTTTCTTATTCTTAAAAGGCAGTGGTGAATAGGATGACTTGGTGGTTGTATTAGTTTTCTGGGGCTGCCACAACAAACTAACACAGACTAGGGGGCGTAAACAAAAGAAATTCATTTTTTCACAGTCTTAGAGACAAGACATCCAAGATCAAGGCCCTGGCAGGGATGGTTTCTTCAGAGGCCTCTCCTTGGCATGGGAAATCTTTTCCCTGTGTCATCCCACGTTCCTCCTTTTATGTGTCTGTATGTCAATCTCTTCTTGTAAAGACACCCATCACCCTGCATTGGGGTCTACCTTAATGACCTCATTTTAACTTAATCACCTCTTACCGGCTCTATCTCCAAATACAGTCACATTCTGAAGTGCTGGGGGATTAGGACCTCCTATATGATTTTTGGGTTCATCTAAGGAAGGACAAATGATCAAAGGGAGACCAGTTAGGAAGCCCTCATGCATATCCAAATCTGGTAGATGGAGTAATTTCACATTTTTCCTCAGGTATTTTTATTTTGAGAGGTTTGGGGGAAGCTCCACTTTAATGCACAAATACCAATCCCTGTTACTTGGGTAGTTTCCATGGCCCTCAGAACACAAAGACCAGGAGAAATCTTGCTGCAGAATATCTGTTTCAGCATCTTAGTTGTTTGTCAAGCCACATATTCACTCTTCCTGCTTCCCAGCTCTCACTGGTATTCTAGACCATACCTACCCCACCCCTACATTCTACCCCTTACAAATGACATAATGACACAGGATTTCAAAATTTCTGGAGCAGGCATTTAAAACATTTTCTACCCTACACTTCCTTTTTCTTAAATATAAAGCCCTATTTCCTCTAAGTGAAATTAGTGGGGTTCCTAAATATTGGAGACATTATAAAATCTAAGTGGAAAGAATACCAATAATAATTTGGCCTAAACATTATAGATTAAAGGGGGAAAAACTCCTGTAATTCTATAAAGCTAAGGCCAAAAATTTCACTCACTCTTTGATTCGTACTAGGAATTTTTTAAACAGATTTTTTTCCTAATTATAAATGATTATACCTTTATTAAAGAGAAATTTCAGTAAATATAGCACACATGTAGAAATTACAGTAAAATAAAGCTAAATAATAAAATTAAAATCACTTCAATTCTTTCGTTCCAGATAGAAACATTGTTAAAAGTGTGCGCTGTTCCAAACAGATATCAAACATGCACAGGAAAATCGTTACACTATTAAGAGAGGCAAAATTGGCATTGTGTATTTAATATCATGCTTTTTATACTCAATTTTACATTATAATCATATCATCATGACACTAAAATTCTATGAAAATGTGAGCTTAATGAATAATTAATATTTCATGATAATAAATGTGGTTTTACTTATTCTGACACTTCCTTAATATTGGGCATTGGAAGTGTTCATATATTTGATTTTCATTTGTATCTTTTATTCTCTTATGGGTGACATATTCATTCCTTTTGCTCATTTTTCTTCTGTGTTTGGCGAACATATATGCAGAAATTGACATACTTTAATGAAATACCACCATACTTTATTTTTGAAGGTTTAAAAGTTTTACCTCAGGAGATAAACAATGTGAAACAAGGTGATGTAGGCATATTCCTTCCAAAACCAGTCAGTCTGGCAATCGCAAAGCAGTGTGACTATTTCATTCAACTTGAAGTTGTCATCCCTTGACTGTGACTTGATCACCATCGGATCAACTTTGTACAAAAGGCCTCTTTCTCCTCCTCCCTCCTTGTTGCCCTATCACAGCCCCTACACACACACACACACATGTCCAGTCTATAAGGTGATTAGGCTGATCGTCATCTGTGCAATGTCTGTCACCACAGCTCTGGCTGGCTGGCTGGAGGTGAGGATGACACAGAGGCAACCTTCCTGCCAAAGTCAAAGACAAATGCCAAGCCTGTAATTACACTCATTTATAGTTATTATATTAATCCCAATAATGTTGTGACCTCAGGCAGAAAATGGAGCAACCTAGAGGAAATGGGTCTAAAACACTGGGAGAGTCAGTTACCCACAGATGCCCAGCAGTCCGTTAGTCAGGAGGCACCGATCATAGGTGGACTTCTCGGCCAGGACACAGGTCCTCATTGGAGTCCTGAGAAATATCATGTCTCCGTCAGTGATATTTGATTTTACTTGACTAATTAGAAGATGAGAATAATCTGAATTAAGCAACCTCACAGCACATTACACACATTTGTCTGGTCTGGACAGGTGCACTTGTACTCTCTGCATCAACAAATCTCCCAAACACAATTGAAGACTTGAAGAAACACTTGCCTGGTGCAAAAGAAGAAACAGTGATTTCCATGCCATCAGCCTGTGGCTTACACATTTCCATGCTTATGAAACTGCCCCACTGCCTTGTCTTGGCCTTAAGCCAACCAGTACAGGGAACTCAGTTTGACGTAGCTTTTCATAAGAAATCTAAGTTCTTTTAGCAATTTGTGTTTTTCTTTTTAGACTTCATAGGAAGATTTCATAGAGAGGGCATTCAAGAGAAGTCTGTTATACAGGGCACAATTTTACTAAACCCCCAGCAAATGTTTATTTTCCAGCCTTGAGGGACCCCAGAGGGCCTTAGCCACTCCTCATGCACTTGCTGGTGTCCGACTCCTCCTTTGTTCATACTTCATCCTTCTCCATGAGCTTTGATTGGCTGCCTGTGTGAATGTGTGTGTGTGCCTGTGCATATGTGTGTGTGTGTGTGTGTGTGCAGTGTCTCTCCCCAAGCTTGCATAGGAGGAGCCTCTGCCCATTACTCTATTAGCAGAGGACTCCCCGCAACCAAGGCACTCAGAAAAAACAAGGGGTTTTATCCCTCAATAGATACAGAAATATGTTTTACATTCAATTTTATAATCTAAACAATTACTTAGTCTCTCAGAGTTTCAGGTTTTTCATATACAAAGTGAAAATAATTCATAGTCTACAAGACTCTAGCAGAGATTAAGAAAGATAACCTCAAATGTGCCTCTTGTAAGGTCTGGGCCAGTGATGGCACTTGAGGAAAGTCAGTGTTCATTCCTCCCTATGCCTGAAAGGTATTGATGGAAAGAGGGAAGGACATAAGATTTAGGAGACAGAAGGAAAAGGTCAAGAAAGATACAATCCATTGAAATCAGACATGATATAGTTTTTAATGAACACATCATGGCAATACAAAATGCTGCAAAGAAAACAGAGAACATCCCTGTGAACTGATATAATGATTTATCAGGGAAGGCTTCATGCAGGAAGAGGTGCTTTGAGCTGGGATATGGAATGATTTGGGCACATGGAGGTGAAGGATAAGGATATTCAATGTGAGATTTTATTTCAGAGAAGTTCCCTTGTATGTGGAAGGCTGGGCTCAGAGGGCAGAGAAAAGTGCTCACACCATTACTTCTGGCTGCAAGCAGCATTCGGCTTGCCTACAGTGTGAGCAAATGGGTTTAATATAAGTGGGCACGTGCAGAAAAAATACACTGCACACAAGAGGACACTTCTTTTCGAATGTGTAAAATATTGGTACCTATTCCTCAGTGTTTATATCCAACGTCTTACCTCCTTCATCATGAAACAAGAAAAAAAAACAAAGCAAATACATCTACTTGAATTCATACGATAGGACAACAAAATAATCAATATCCTGAATAACAACATAGGTTGCTTTAATTTTGAATGCCAATGGTTTTCAAGTTATTATGGCAACGGTGTAGTCAGGGACATTATAATGAATTTTTAAAAACACGAAGGATGACATTGCCTTGGAAAAGTTTCTCACTGTGTGCTTACTCAGGAGCACTTATGTCTGGGTTGGTCTCTGTGCACGTGGATGTGTGCGTGTGTTAACACACATGCCACCTGAGTAAAAGCAACTGTTGTTGAGGGGAAGTACAATAGTATTTAACAATAATGTCTAAAGCACATGCTCAGTATTCTAAGAGACTTCTTGTCTCATATGAATAGTTTGTCGCAAGGAAAGCTAAGGTAATAAGCATGAAGGAATTTTTTGTTGTTCACTTGTTGGTCTACTTAGTGGTACATCTTATCTGTCTCCCCTTTCTATTTTCATCTCCTCCTTCAAAGATTACATGGCAAGATTTTATCAGATTTCCCCCTTGTGGATTAAGTGAAGGTTCCTATGGCCAGGATTGTCACCTGGCCCTGGTCGGCTAGCTCACTACACACATGTGGGCAGTATGTTGTTACTGACTCTATATAAAGAGCTCCACCCAGTGATCTGGGTGACATGGTGGCCTGGCCACATGGCTGCAGGAGAGCAAAGCAAAGGCTGGAGTGGCAGCGCTGAGGACAGAGACTGAGATGGCTGCAGGGGCAGAGAGGCCCTGAGGCAGAGACTGGCTTGCTGCACACAGACTCTTTCTGAGTGGACGGGATTCTAGTGATTGACCTGCCACCGTGGGAATAAAGTTGGGTATAAACTCTTTTACCCCAAGAACATTCCACTGTCATTCCTCCGTCTCACTGAATCCATAGTGAACTTGCCTGGGGCTGAAACCCATTGCAACACTCCCTTCCTCGACCACATTTTGTAATTTCTTCAGTTATGATAATAATAGAAGTCTTAATGCCTGAAATTTATTATGCAGACCTGAGAGTGAAGAATTTTGCCTTGCACAAATGCATCTATTGAGGTCTTATAGAATTATGTTTCCTACTAAAATAATTTAAAAACTTGTTTAGAGTAGATTTTCAGTAAGCCACACGGTTGTTTCTAAATGCCCCATTCTGGGGATGTTAAGACAATACTACCAGAAAGTGCTTATTTGTTGAAATAGGTGTACCTAAAAGGTATAAAATGAAAAGAGCAATATGGAAAAACTTTGTATACTGTGAATAGCCTATAGGTGAGGTTGCAAGGAAGTAATATACAATTAACAATGAGGAAATAGAGATAAAAATGTAATATGAAATTAAATTGAATATGCATTCTTAAATACAGTCCTCACATCTGTAGTGGAAGATTCTAGATACATTCTTGCCTATATAGCCAGACATTTTCCTTTATTTCTTTTATTATAATTAGATAATGTATCAGTGAATTCTCTAAGATATATTTCTAAATTCACAAACTATGTCTAGACTGACTGAACAGCTCTGCTCATCTAGAGTAATGAATAATAAATTAATCAGTTTGGACTTTTATGTGATAGGTAATTAACAAGAGCTTTAAGAAGGTGCTAGAATACTTAACATCATCTTCAAATCAGACATCTGGACTCACAGATTTCCAAATCTAGCTTAATCAAAACAGGTGTATAGAATAATAGATCACCTAGCAATGGGTACCACGTGTTTATCAATAAACAGACTAAAAAGCAGTGGTTTTAAAAGTATGGTCCCTGGATAGGCAGGATTAAGATCACCTGTGACTTGCTAGCAATATAAATTATAAGGGCCCTCCCACACTTACTAAATCAGAAACTCTGGGAGCTCGGGTCTAACAATCCATGTTTTTTATGAAGGCCTTCTAGGAGATTTGGCTGCAGATTAAATTGTGAGAATCATTGCTTATAGGGATAAAAAAAGGCAAGGGGGAAAATGGGAGGCTCTGTAGTAGCAGGTTAAGCTCAGAACATAAATTGGACTCAAATCTTGCTTCTATCACTTGCAAACTTCTGAATGTTATGCATATTATTTATCTTTGCTTAATTTCAGTTTCCTTACCAGTTAAAAACATCGTAATATATCATTAAGTTCACATAGTTAATGCTCAGTAAGTACTGATTATTTTATTAATGATTTCTAAAGCACAAAATTAGAGCTAGCAAATGCTTATTAAATTCAATTTAATTTAACAAAGTAATTCATGTTTTCCAACTTGTAAAAATTAATCCTGGCTACTGAAATAAAGCTCAAGTATTTATACTTCTGCTCCCATAATTTGTGAAATAAATAAGATTAAAATGAACAGAGCATAAACATTCCAAACTCATTGGAAAACTGCTGCTGTACACATCTACGCTAGAATGAAGGTTTTCAAATTTGGCTCCTATGAAAATGTATTGTTCCACAAGATGGCCAAAGGTGGTGTGCTGTTAAAAGAATGGTGCCCCTTTTATATATATATATATACACACACACATACACTATATATACACAATATATATTCTGTATATATATATACATATTGCCTGAATATAAAATATAACTAAAATGAACTTCTCAACTTATAGATATGAACTCTTAGTAATATTATATGCATTATAGGAAGAAAAATCTATATGCATAATTATGCATATAAAATAAAAATATTTTATATAACATATGTATTACCATTTCATAAAATGATTAACTCTATTAGTGCTTCTGAATATTTTACAAAGTATTTCCTGAATTGCAGCGATGAACTGGGAAGTACTAGTCTTAAAAAATATTCATTTCTAACTGAATGTAATAATTTTCATGTTTCAATTTACTGAGCATCAATAATGTCAATATCATGGATGTTAAATCTTACTTTTCCAATTAATGGATTAAAACTCTGTGATCTAAATAGCTATAGAGAAACTTTGAGGACTTAGAAGTACATTGACTTTAGAAAACAAACTCATTTTGTATTCTAAGAGCTATTAGTAATGCTTCATGCTTTACGGCCACAAAACATTTCCTGCAGCACCCAGTAATGCTAAGCTATACCTCTGGTCTCAGAAACATATTTTAGAACATTAATACATATTTTCAATGTCAAACTCCCCAGTTGAGAAATGTTGGCTTATCAACGCCACATACATATTTCAAATGTACATATAAATATGTGATGGTGTAAAAATCTTACAGTATATCTATGAACAAAATTCTGAAGGGACTTGAGAAATGCCACTAATTCATAAACAAAAGTAGTATAGCTCACTAAACATCAGATAATTTCCCCGCCCAAAAAATATTTTAAACTTCTGTGCATAGGAAAATTTCCAATGGTATCATTTTTGAGAATTCCCAGAATCTGTAGCATTACTACTCATAGTAAATTAATGCAACATTTTGTCACTAATGCAAAAATATTTGTATACTGCTACAATAGATTCTGTTAACAGCAATTGCTTCTGTCCTGGGGTCCAGAATGTGTGTGTGTATACATACACACACACACACACACACATATATATATATTAACCATGGTCCTATACTATTTTTTAAATAAAGCAAAGAGAGAAAGAAAATGTTAAAAAATTTAAAAGACAAATCCATTCCAGATGAAAACTCACTGAAAACAAATGAACTAACAAAAAGCTAATTAATAAGATATAATAAACTATTATTATTATTAATAATAAGATATAAACTTTAAAAACATCAGAAAGTAGTGTAATTAATATATATTCATTATTTAGGGGATGACATAATAAAATACACAATGTTGTATAAGATTCATGGGAATTTAAAGTAGGATATTCTTGCTGGGTAGCAGTTTGACAATAAATATTCCTAATTATTAAAATATTTATATTTTGGTCCTATTAGTTTCTTCCCAAAATGTATATTCAAAATATTATTAAGATGTACACAAATAAATATAATTATTTCAAAAGTGTAGATTTGGTTAAAATAGTGTCTTTCCTTATAATGGAGTACAACACAGTCATTAAAAAAAATCCCTTGTTGCAACTAGAACAAAATTTCTGAATCTTTTTCTTGTCAAGATGTATACCCTGAATGACATTCAGATGAAAGTCACACACAATCCAAGAATGAGAGCTGTATTCCTTTTCTCCCTCTCAAGAAAGTAAAAAGAAATATAAATTAGTAATAATGACTTTGTACCACCAACCTTGAATCTTGATAGAATTTTAAAGATGGTCAGGCATTCTGAATCTCTGTGTTTTGTGTGTTATGGGTATGAAATTATGTGACACTTCTCACTCCTAACCAAAATTATACCAAGGTGCTCAGGACAAAGGTCAGGAATGAGGATTGAGCAGATTATTTCAAATAGTGTAAAGATGCCATCCACTTTGTTCAGTGAAAAAGTCAATGACAAGCTATTCTATTTTTCAGAAGCTGTATGCTAATGAATCCAACATAATAGAATTGAGGGACATTAAAATGTGATAATAGGCCAAAGATAGCTACACACTATTTCCTGGGACCTGACAATGTTACCTTGCAAGACATAAATATATCTGCAGATAGAATTCTTTGATCTTAAAGTAGAGAGATTTTCCAAGTGGGCCCAATCTAGTCCTTTAAGTCTAGTTCCTTAAGAGCAAAGACATTTCTCAAACTAGTTGCAGAAGAGATGCAGAGGCAGGAGTCGGAGCAATGAAGCGTGAGAAGGATTTGAAGCACCATTGCTGGTTTGAAGATGTAGGTGGCAAGATAACAAGGAACCTGGGATTATTAAGGGATTGGGAGAGGCTCTGGTAGACAGCTAGCAAGGAAACAGGGACTTGAGTCCTGCAAGCCACCGTGAACTGAACCTGCCAACCACCTGGAAGCACCTGGAGGCAGCTTCTCCGTCCAGAGCCCCTAGGTCACAGTCCTGGGTGACGGACACCTTGATTCTGATCTTGTGAGTCTCTAAGCAGACAGGCTACCCCAGGCCACCTAGATTTCTGATTTAAAGAATACCTGGATAATAAATTTGTTTTATTTTAAGCTACTAAGTTTGTAGTAATTTGTCATGGTATTAATAGAAGACTAATATTGTGGGAATATTAAGGTTGTGAGATGCAGCTAATTTTATTTTCTTCTTCACCCTATTGACTTTTCCTAAATTTACAATGAGGAAAAAAATAATTAAATTTTAATTTCATTATATTTCATCAGCTTTTCATTGCAGTAAGATTTAATGTACTTAGGAAAATTCCATTACCAGATCACTAGTGATTGTTAGCAGGTGGGTTTTTCAAGTAAACTTTTTGTAATCTGCTCTTTGCTCTCTGAAAATACAGTCCATTGGCATAATATAACCCTTTGATGTTAAATCCAAGTTGTTTTGTATTTCCCAATTGTCACCATTATTTTGGTATAGGAAATAACACTCTTAAAGTTATAAAGTAGAAAAGATAAACATCTATTTTTGAATATATTGTTGTCCTGAATGATACAGCAATATGCCTCTCAGAATTGCCTAGAAGTGTGCGTCATAACACTCAGTATTGTGATGTCACATACCAAATCAGTGCTAACAACATTCTGGGCCAGGGATTGACACACTCAGAAAGGCACTGACTTCTATCATGGATAGATTCTCATTCTCTTCTCATTTAACATAAAACAATTCCAAATGAAAAGCCAAGGTATTAATGAAGCTCATTATAAAGGCTCTTGAATGGGTCATTTTGATTCTTCAAATCTTATTTCCTGGGATATCTTCAGTTGGCTTAGTTTCTAATATTGTAAACTTGCAAATAGCATATCTGCAAAAAAGGTAATGAGAGCCCATTATTGGAAAGGAGGGAGACATTAGGATATAATAATGTAATTTTTTCTTACTAATTAAAACTGAGACTACCAGGGTAGGAAAGCTTAAGCTGTAATTGATGAATTGCTCGAGGCTCAGTGTGGACAAGCCTGAGAATTTAAAAATACCAGGGAGGCTCAATCATAGGGGACCTCACACTAATGAGTGAGTTTTACCTTCAGGATCTCTACTAGGTTCTCACAGCAAAATGGAGAAAAATGCCCCGGTGCTTCCAAAAGGGGGAAGGGAAAAGTAGTCATTTTGAAATATGCCCAGAGCATTCTCTTAACAAGAGAAGCCATTTTGACAGAGCCTAACTGACCAGTGGGAAAGAAAATGCCCAATGCCAGCCCAATTTAACCCAACATCAGCTCATAATAGCCTTCCTGTCCCTTCTAAAGGAGGGGAGAGAAACTGAGAAGCACTTAGTACACTTGCAGTGCAGAGGACAGGTTCACTAAAAGACTGAGATCTAATAATAGGAGTATCGAATGCTTCCCCTCCCCTTATACCTGACCACCACCTAATAGGGCTCTTGTACAACAGGGGAACCAGATCAAGGACACCAGAGGAAACTGTAGCCTCTGAAACCTATGGCTACAGAAACAAGCAGTGTAGTGTTAATTGAAAGGATACGGATTAGTTGTAAATCAATACTGCAAATGCAAAGGCAACCACTCTAAAAAGTATAAGAAGTAAGATTGATATGCTAAGAGGAAAAAAATGAAATAATTTATGAGCACTAATAATTCTTCACTAAAGCCAGAAAAAGCAGAAAAGGAGTGGAAGACAAAAAAGAGCAGAAAAAGAGCAAGGACAAGGAATAGAAAACAGTAAAAATTAGATCATAATTCATCCAATTACATCAATAATCACTTTATATTTTCCCAGCTTTATGGAAGTATAATTGACAAAAATCATATGCATTTATTTAAGGTGTACAATGTGGTGTTCATGTATATATACGTATACATAGTTAAAGGGTTACCACAATCAAGCTAATTAACATTTCCATCAGTTCACATAATTACCTTTTTTGTGTCTGTGATGAGAACACTTAAGATCTACTCTCTTAACTATAGTCATCATGCTGTCAACATTAGATCTACAGCATTGATTTTTCCTGCATAACTGAAACTTTGTACTCCTTGACCAACGTCTCCCATTTCCTCGTCTCCAGCCCCTGGCAACCACCATTCTACTCTCTACTTCTATTATTTTACTTTATTTAGATTCCAAATATAAGTGAGATCATGCAGTATTTGTCTTTCTGTGCCCGGATTATTTCACTTAGCATAATATCCTATAGTTTTATCCATGCTGTTGCGAATCAAAATAGGTTAAAGACTTTAATGTAAGACCTAAAACTATAAAATTGCTAGATGAAAACATAGGGAAAAGGCTTTTTGATACTGGTCTGGCAGTGATTTTTTGAGTATGACCCCAAAAGCATAGGTGACAAAAGCAAAAATAGGCAAGTAGGATTAAATCAAAGGAAAATGCTTCTGCCCTGCAAAGGAAACAATGAACAGAGTGAAGAGATGACCTACTGAGTGGGAGAAAATATTTGCAAACTGTAAATCTGATAAGGGGTCAATATCCAAAATACTTAAGTAGCACAACTCAATAGAAGAAAACAAATAACTTGGTTGAAAAATGGGCAATGGACCTGACTAGACATTTCTCAAAAGGAGACATAAAAATGGTTAAGAGGTATGTGAAAAAAACCTCTTAATCATTTGGGAAATGCAAACCAAATGACAATGAGATACCAACTCATACCTGTTAGAATGGTATTTATAAAAAAACAAAACAAAACAAAATATAAGTGTTGGTGTTTATGTGTAGGAAAAGCAACCATTGTAACACTGTTGGTAGCAATGTAAATTGGTACAGCCATAATGGAAAACAGTATGAAGATCCCTCAAAAAATTAAAAATATAACTGCCATATTATACAGCAATCTCACTTCTGGTATACATCCAAAGGAAATGAAATCAATACTTACAAGACATATCTGTACTCACATGTTCATTGTGGCATTATTCGTAATATACAAGCTATGGAATCAACCTAAGTGTCCAATGAATTAATAAAGAAAATGTGATATGTATCCATATATATTAATATATTAATGAATATTGTTCAGCCTTAAAATAGGAGATCTTGTCAATAATCATTCTAAGTATCAATGGTCTTAATGTATCAATTAAAAGATGGAGATTCTCAGAGTGGAAAAAAAATTCCCAACTATGTAGTGTCTAGAAATATACTTTAAACATAGAAAGATTAAACAGATAGATTAAAAGTAAAGGGATGGAGAAAGATATAACATCCTAATACCAATTGAAAGAAAGTTGGAGCAGCCATATTTACTTAAGACAAAGCTTACTTCAGAGGTGGGAAAATTATCAGAAATATAAGAAGCATCACATAATGGTAAAGGGGTCAAGTCTTCTAGAAGACATAATAAACTTTAATGTGTATATGTGCCTAACAACAGTATCAAAATATCTGAGGCAATAAGATAGAACTGCAAGGAGAAAAAGATGAATCCACTAACATAGTTAAAGATTTCAATGTTCCTCTATCAGTAATTGACAAACCTGCCAGGTGGAAAAATCAGTAAGGGCATAGTTGAACTGAACAGCACCATCAGCCAACTAGAGCAAATTGACATATACAGAATACTTCATTCAGTACATGGGGGTAGAAAGTGCACTCTTTGCCCCCATGTATTGAATGTCCCCAGCTCACATGGGACATTCAATAAGATACACATTCTGGGCCATAAAAAAATCTCACTAAATTTAAAAGACTAGAAAAAAGACAAAGAATGCTTTCAGATCACAAAGGAATCAAATTAGAAATCAGTAACAGAAAAATGGCTAGAAAAAAAAACAAAATACTTTGAAATTAAATAATATGCTTCTAAATAGCTCATGGGTCAAAGAAGAAGTGTCTTGTCAATGGGTCTCAGCCCCGGGCAAGTTCGCTATGGATTCAATGTGACCAAAGAAATTGACAGCAAAACGTTCTTTGGGGTGAAAGGGTTTATTACCAGGCTTGTTCTCCTGGTGGTAGAGCACTTGGCGTCTCTGCCTCCGCCCAGAGCACTGGGCTGAGCTCTATATAGCGCAATAATAGCTTATTGCCTAAAGGTGTGGAAGCGGTAGCCTAGCAACAGGCCAGTTACATCATTGGATGGTTTAAGTTCAGTGAGGATCCTGGCCATAGGAACCCCAACTTCCCCATAAGAAGTCTCAAGAGAAATATAAAAATATTTTGAACTAAATGAAAACAAAAATGTGGCTTATCAAAATTTGTGGGCTTAGAGAGAAATTTGTAGTATTGGATGCATACATTAGAAAAGAAGAAAATTTAAAATCAGTAATCTAAGTTCCTACTTTACAAAACTAGAAAAAAGAAGATCAACTTATGAATCCAAAGTAAGCAGAAGAAATAATAAAAATTATAGCAAGAGTCAATGCAATTGACAGCAGGAAATCAACAGAGAAAATCAATTAAATGAAAAGCTGGTTCTTTGAAAAGATCAGTAAAGTTGATAAAGTTTAAGAAAGAAAACACAGATAACATCATAAATTAAAGAAGGGCCATCACTACTCATCCTAAGGATATTGAAGGAATAATAAAAGAGTGTTATGAAGAACTTTGAAAACATTGATGAACTAATTTCTTAAAAGGCTAAATCAAGCAAAACTCACACAAGGAGAAAGAGATAATCTAATTAGGCCTATATATATTAACTAAATTGAATAAATAATTACTAACTTTTCAAGACTGAAAACAACAGGCCCAAATAGATGATTCACTGGTGAATTTACCAAACATTTAAGGAAGAAATAACAATTAAAGAAAGAAATATCAAGTTTGCACAATCTCCAGAAAGTAGAAAGATTTGAAACCAACATAATGTTGTATATTAACTATACCTCAATAAAAAAAACACACTTAAAATTATTTTTTTGAAAAAGTGTCTCAAGATGTTATATTTCTGAAAAAAGTCTTAAGGTGAGTTTATTTTTAGGTAACATGTTTATTCATCTGAATTTGTTAAAGGTGAGGTTATTTTTAAGTAACATGTTTATTCATCTGAATTTGTTAAAAATAATTGTTTTTCTGCTTAGAATTAATTCATGTAAAATAACTGGATAAAAGAAATTAGATATGGCATAAAGTTATAAGAGTTGCTAAGTTTCTCTATACACCTGGAACTGGGTTTCATTCAAATGGTATATTTGACAGAAAAGGCTATTTATTTTTTAATTAAAAATTTTAAATTAATATACTTTATGTTTTGAGCAGATAAAGATAGATAAAGAAAATATCTTTACAGAAAGAGCAGAAAGTTCCCATTTGCTCCCTCACACCTACCAGTTTCCACTGTCAGTATTTTTCATTAGTGTGTTACATTTGTTACAACTGATAAGCATTACTATCTGAAGTCCAGAGTTCACATTAGGGTTCATTCTTTGTGTGATGAATTCTGTAGGTTTGGGCAAATGTGTAATGATGTGTATCCATCATACAGAATAGTTTCCCTGCCGTAAATATCCCCCATACTACACCTATTCATCCCACCCTACCTACCCCTGAACCTCTGGTAGCCACTGACCTTTTAAGTATCTCTATAGATTTGTCTTTTCCAGAATGTCTCACAGTTGGAATCATACAATATGTAGCCTTTTCAGATTGGTTACTTTCTCTTAGTAATACACACTTAAGTTTCTTCCATGTCTTTTTATGGCTTGAGAGTTTATATCTTTTTAGCACTGAATAATATCCCAGCATATGTATGTAGCACAGTTTATCTTTTTGCCTATTAAAGAAGATCTTGCTTGTTTCTATATTTCAACAATTATGAAGAAAGCTGCTTTAGACATTCATGTATGGGTTTCTTTGTACACATAGTTTCCAAGTCATTTGGGAAATACCAAGGAATGACTGCAGAGTCACCCCAACACTTCCTGACTTCAAGACTGACTATAAAGCTACAATAATCTACACAGTATGGTACTGGAGAAAGAACAGACAAATAGACCACTGAAACAGACTTGAGAGCACAGAAATAGACATAAAAATATGATTAACTGATCTTTGGCAAAAGAGTAAAGGTAATTCAATGGAGAAAGCATAGACTTTTTAAAAAATGGTTCTAGAACACCTATACATTCACATGCAAATTTCTTTTTTTCATGGTGCTAATGTGTTACTGTGGTTTTTATTTAAAATTCCAATTATTGATTACTGGAGCATAAGAAAGCAATTTTCTTTTGTATATTATCCTTGTATCCTGAAAACTTACTGCAATCATTTATTAGTTCCAACTGATTGGTTGATTTTTTGAGATTTTCTACACAGGCATGTCATCTACAAATAAGGCAGTTTTATCTCTTCCTTCCCAATATGTTCATGTTTTATTTCCTTTTCTTGTCTCATTGCATTAGCTAGGACTTTTAGTATATCACTGAATAAGAGTGGTAAAAGCAGACACCCTTGCCAGTGTTCCTGATCTTAGCAGGAAAGCATCTGTTTTGCCACCATTAGGTATGGTGTCACCTGTAGATGTTTTTGTAGATGATTTTTGCCATTTTGAGAATTTCTCCTCTGTTTCTAGTTTGCTGAGTTTTCATCATGAATGAGTGTTGGATTTTATCAAATGCTTTTTTGCAACTACTGATACAACCATAAAATTTTATTTTATAATTGTGATATAATTGATTATATTAATTAAATTTTGAATGTTGTATCAAAAATCTTTCATATCTAGAATAAATATCACTTGGTTATAGCATATAATTCTTTTAATACATTGTTGGATTTGATTAGCAAATCTTTCGTTGAGGATCAATGAATGAGATAGATACTATGAGGCTATAAGAAATATTTGTCTGTAGTTTTCCTTTCTTAATATATTTAGTTTTCAGCCCCACTAGTGCAGTTACTATCTGTCAACAGAAAGAGGTTACAGAACCATTGGCTATATTCTCCATGCTGCACTTCCACTTGCTTTTGAGAGTATGCAAATGAGAGACATCTTCCTAGAGCATATAAAGGAACAACCTTACCCATGATACAAAATAATTTGAATAACAAAGGAAAACTTTTTTATTTGGGTCAGCTAGGTAAATATTACTTATTCTGCCTCCTAGAAGTGGGTCTCTATCATTCATATTCCTGATGATACATCACATTATCCCCCCCCCCCCAAATAGGCTAATTCCCATTTAGTTTCCAGGAAAAAGAACGCCAATGCTTTTTCTTTGTTGCACCTACCATAGCTAAGACATATTAACACTGAAATACAGAAAATTTACCAAATCAGAGAATAATAATAATGCAGATTCAAATAAAATATAACAATAGACAAATTTTACAGTTCCTCTTCCTGACTTTAGACCTAAAAGACTAGTAACATTTATCAATTTGCCTGATGGCTTGCCCTTTTACCTACCAATCATGTCAAATAATCAGCTTTTTAATCCTTTTTTGCCACATGGGAACTGGAAGGGGTTAATTGACATTCCTGTTTTCTTCTTAAAGAAGGAGAACTGAGGTCAAACTCAATTGCCCTCTAAGAGTTCCAAAGCACTGTTTGGATTTGGGAAGGAGACACGGGTCTCCTCAACAGCCAAATGGCCAAGGTGTGCTGGCTGACAAGAAGGATGTTACTCAGATGGATCTCAGCTCCTCCCCACTTGCTCACTCACCTTATTCCCTATAAGGACCGGCCTTGTCAGTTACGTATCGGGAGGACAGAGCCAGATACCTAATATGTATTGAGTACTTACTGTGCCTCAGCCACTGTAATTGGGTCTTTGTAGACAATCTCATTTAATTTTCAAGACAACCTTAGTAGGTGGGCACATAGTGTTTTATATTTAATGGATGTACAGGCTTGAGAATTTTAAAAACATCTGTCTAAGCTAGGAAGTAGTGGGGCCTGGATCTGAACTGAGTTTCACTGTCTTCAAAGTTCAGGCAAAGCTGACAAAAACAAATTCAAATAAATGTAACCTACATATATTAAGAATGTTCACACATAGTGTGTTACATTTTCCCCCAAATTAACAGCATTCACCTGTGATGTGATAGGAAATGTATTCCTTGATCTTTAGTAGGAGTCTTAAACAAGCATGGGATACAGAACATAATAGCAAGAATGCAGGCACAAAATCATCATTACAAATCTCATCACAAACCCAGCAGGTCAGAAAAGACAATGCATTGGAGGGCAAATTTCAAAGCACAGATAGCAGACAGTTAATCAGACACTTATTCCTTGTTTAAGAACAAAAAGACTAGATAAAGAATTGTAGATAATAAGATCAGGCACCATCTCTTACTTTAAAAAATATATTCCTTACAGTACCAGACAGAGGGAAGGGCAGCTAAGAAATTAAGACAGGATGAAATCAATACCCTGTAAATTGAACAGATATGATCAAATGTCCAATGCTTATAATTAGGTAGTAAAATTAGGATTCCTATAAATTGCCAGTAGAAGTAAATGGGTAAAGTTTTCAGAAAAGAATTTGACAAAGTGAATTCAAAGCATGGCAATATCTATACGACTTGATTTAGTACTCCCATGTCTACAAAGGAAACTCTAATCAAAACAATGCCAACATGAAAATGTTCTATGCTGGAAAGTGTCCATTTCAGCATTTTTGTGATATCCACAGACTGGAAACCTAATTATTTTCAAAATGAAGAATACTGAGTAGTAACTATTATATCCATGAACAAACTCAGAAAACTAATGATGACACAGTGTTAACTGGAGAAATAGGAGGCTAACTTATTTATGAACTCAAACTTTTATAGCTATAAAAAAACATTAAAGTATAACTTTAAGAATATAGTAAAATAATTCAATTGTTTGAAATACATATTTAACAAAGTGGCAGGCCCTATATCTGTGCTAGGAATAAGAGAAACATGTCATCTATATGTCAACAACTTCAAGGAATTTATACTAGATCTTCTGCAACCAATTCAGGCATGCAAATACTACAGTGATGTCATCAGAAGATACCTGAACATTACTTTTTTTTCAAGGAATTGTTAAATTTAGAATGTGTAAACAGAATGTACATATCCTAAATTGGACAGCATTGGGCTAATGAATGAGTTGAGAAGGACTCTCTGTTTGAACCAGCGAAGAATCACTTTGTCACGTAATATCAATGGCTTTGAAGCCCTGCCCAAGGAGGCTGAGGGGCACAGGAACTCTGACTTAACATCTGCACTTTAACACTCTCAGAGATGAAAATTCCATCATTTGTCCTCTTCAAAACTCTGTTCCCTGGTCTCCTCCCTGCTGATGACCTTACTGAATCCACCACTAAGAAAAGAGTCATATGAGAATGATTCCCACCATGAGTTCCACCAACTTACATGCATCTGTACCTACCGACTTGACTTTTTGTTGTATTGAAATGAAAGACTATATGGGCTTCTTCTGAAGCGCAACTGTTACCTTTTGTGTTCTCCCTTGTGACACGTATGTATATATGGCCCTATGTCCTCTTCTAACCACTACCCTATTTCTCAGTTATCCTCAAAAAGATTCTTCAACTAATTTGAATATATTTTCTGCTGTACTTACTGCCCTTGGGTTTTCTTCTTACCATTTCCAAGTGGATTTTCATACTCACCACTCCACTCTAATACTCTTACTAGAGTTACCAAAGGCAATATTTTGCCCAAACAAATGATCATCTATCCATTCTCATCTCTTTTTCTTAGCAGCACTTGATATAGGTGACCACTCCATTTATCTATCCATCCATCCGTCCATCTATCCATCCACCATCCACCATCCACCATCCACCATCTACCATCCACGCACTCATGTCAAAGCCATCTTCCTTGGCTTCTGTGACACTGCATTGCCTGCTTCTCTTCCTACTTCACTGTCCATACCTTCTCTACCTCCATGGCAAACTTTCTCTTCTTTACCAACCTTCTAAATGGTGTGTTCCCAAGCAAGAGAAGCTATGTGAAGAACCAAAGGATTTAGAAGAAATTTTCACTTCCATAGGCACAACCTCGGAACACCTATTGTCCTCCCATTTATGGCTTATCTGTTTTCCTTCCCATTGAACCCTTCTCCACATAGAAAAGGGTCAAACAAAATTCCACCAACTGCCTTTCATTAAACCTAGTTTGATTGCTTATTTGTAGAATTTTACAATCATGTTCTCCCAAGAAAGCTATATAGATTTGTCTACCTGAAACAGAAGTAATTGGGATGTCTCCTAGCTATCTTGGTACAAGGACAGTTTTCAAAATAAGAACTTTAATTTTGAGTAAAATTTCAAAAAATATGTACGGTCAAGTCACTCAGGCTTATCCATAACAATGATGAATTTAAATAATTTCCAATCTTGATGACTCAGACCAGTGTAGTAACACAGCACAATTACTGGAGATTCGTGTGCAGCCCTATAAAGATCACAAAGCACATCTATCATCAAGGTACAGGCATTATAAAGTGCATTACAAGGTCACTGTCATAGATAAAAGCCAGTAGCTTTTAAGAGAACATGAGAAGAGAGAGAAAAAGCAAAGAAGAACAATTTAGTAGCAAAGTGGATGAAATAGCTGATGAAAGTTATATTTTATAAAGAAACTTCCCCTACTTCTAACTTACTCAGAAGCCCAGATCTGTATTTATTTAATTTTTGGATATATAAAAATGTAGATATCTTATAGATAAATTATGGATATCTCTTATCACTGCAAACACAATATATCCAAGCACAGATATAATTATTTTCCCCCCAATCTGGCTCACCACCTTTTCCACACTTGGCACAGTGTGCCAACATAATCCCAGCTTCCCTCCACTCTTACCCACCAAAGTGTTTGAGTCATTGTTAGTGTCTCCATTTTCCTGTGCAGCCATGCAGCCTTCAGGTCTTTCTACTCATTGCTGTAAAATTTCTCTCCGAGTTGATCCACCATCACTTGTGTCTGTTTGGTTTCCTCTTGTTACCTTTCTCATCTTATTTGTTGGTCCTTCTTCTGCCCACACCTCAAACAAAGGCTTTCCTTGGGTTCGGAGGATCCTTTTCTTTGCTCACTGAATTGTCTCTCTGAATAATTTCACTTATTGTCATGGTTCTCATTCATCACTAACTCTTAAAATGGTATCAGTAGGACAGATTTAATATCCTGTTGGATAGCGCTCTCCAGCAGCTTAAACTCAGCAGGAGCCCAACACAACACATTACTTCCCTAGCAAACCTGCTCTTCTCTCAGTGTCCTGGGTGGAACCAACATCCACCCAGTGAACCCAAACAGACATCTGTATGTTGCCCCTGCCCCTTCCGTTTTCACTAGCCGCATCTAATCAATAATGAAGCTGTACAGATGCCATGGAATACTTAGTTCATACCGCCAGCCTACTCTTTAGTCTGTCATCATCTCCTTTCACTCACCATCTCCCTCACATGGTTATCTCCTTTTTTTCTCATTCTGACACTACCAGGGTTTAAAGGGCAAGAAGAGAGGCTGGGTAAGTGGGGAGGGAGCACGTACTTAGCAGATATTGCCCAGGGATTTTCAAAGCTGACTCAGTTCTCCTGTAGGAACTCGCCTAAGTCCTTGAGAGATCCTGGCTGAGCCCTCTCTGCCTACTCTTCCGTGATATGGAAATTGCAGCATCTGTGGCTGCTTCGCCTGCTCTCCTCAAAACTTTCCCCTCTGGCATTCATTTCTTAGCAGTTTAATGCTGGGATTCCTTCAACTGAGCAACCTGTTTCTTGAACAGGAGTCCTTTAGAAATAATCCTGGGCTGAGAAGCGTACCTTGAGTCTTATTTTGAACTTCTGACCTATTGTCAGATATGACTGCATGCAGTGATTTTTCCATTTGCAATCAGTTCTGTATCCTGGTTATCAGGCAGGGTCTGTTTAGCCTTCTCAAGGATTTGTCAGACAAAATTCCGTATTTTGACCCCTAACTGGTCCTGTTGAAGTCTCTTCTTCTGGTCTTGAGGAGAAGAGATAGGTAAGCACTTATGCCATAGCATGACTATTTCAGATATATAAATTTCTTCATGCCCCAATTTTAAAAGCTAATCTCCATTTTCTTTAAACGGTAAAACTGCATAAGGTGTTTTAAGAGCTATGGAAAAATTCTCCATTATTTCCTTTAAAAGTTTGCATATATTCTAATGGATCATTTGGAAATGGATATTTATTATAAATTTAAATTCACTTCTTAAACTAGTCTCATGTATATTGCCACATCCTTCCTAAACACAGCCTGTCCTTAGATTCCCCTTCCCCTTCCCTCCCAAACATACACACATAAGCAAGTGCACACTTACATACTTCCAGTTGTTTCTTTAAGGTTGCTTAAGATTGAGAGAAGATGCCTTTCATCTCTTTAAATTAAGATTCTAAACTCGATGTTGAAATTAGTTTTATTAAAACCCATATGGTAGGGAGAGACAAAGGGAGAAAATCATACATGGAAACAAAGCCAAAAACAGTTGAAAGATGACACTGCGCTGGTGTCAGAAAAAAGCCATGGGGGGAAAGAATAACAGGAAGTATAGTATGAATTCAATAGCAAAGACAAAACAAAGCTTCTCTTCCCTTGGATCATTGCCATTGACTTCTCAAAGCAAGACACATGATCAGATTTGTACTGCAATAAATTGGCTCCATTCTCTGTCTTACATCTCCCAGTGAGGATATGTGCTTATGGGGAGGGGCAGGCTTGACTTCTTTTACTAGATTAAAATCAAACCTTAAAATCTTCTGCTTTGTTCTGTATGGATTGTAGTTGAGTAAGCTGTCCAATTCATACTCCCCCCGCTCCATCATGACTGCTAAATGCACTTGCCCCAAGGATGGAGTCTTCACCCATCCAATATCCCTCTTGACCGAAATGAGCCCAGCCAGCATGAAGCAGCCAAACTTTCCCCTCCCACGCTGAGGAACAGAGAACAGCCACACTATAGACACTGAAGCTACCCAAGGACTCTGCTTCACCCAAATATTCATCCTTCTGCTCATTATAACCTGCCGTGATACAACTGCCAATCATGAATGTCCCCAGATGAAGAATGTGGACTATCAGTCTTCCATTTCCAATCCTACTCTCATCCAACTCCTCCAGTCTCGAGCACTAGGTGAGAAGAGCAGTCTTTCAGTGTGTGTAACTTCTGAAGCTGCTACTGAAGAGAGGGACTTGTCCTCTCACCGATTGTACAGGATTCTCTGGGAGGTGGTAGAAGGCTCATTTTGTAGGCAAACATGTTTATTACCATTAAGCCTAGACACCCAGGGAAGCCACATACATTGAAAACATAAGGATAATGTAAAAATCATTCATTCATTCATTATTTATACATTACTTTATTCAGTATTTCAAAAGTTACTTCTACCCCAGATAGTAATAATTATTATAACAATAATAAAATAAAATCAATGAACCACATCCACATCATTTTATCATTTGAGCTTCACAATAATTAGTAAACATAGGGAACAAATGGTGTTTCTAATTGGCAGGTGGGTCAAACAGAAGTTAAAAGACCTGCTCAAAGTCAATAGTTAGTAAGCAACAATTCAAGTTGAATTAATATAACTTAAGATTCCAACTTGTTTCCAACATAATAAGTTGTACAACTCTCCTTCATAAGGCAGGAGTCCTATCCTCAAGGATCCTATATTCTAGTGAGAGCAATCAGACAAAAGCTACAAGACTAAGTACCCAAAAATAGCAAGTCAGATTTTAACCAGTGCTTTACCCAATTGGGCAACAGAGGTAATAAAAAGGCTATAGAAGCTCTATGATATATTCAATATCTCATGGTTTAAGAGATTCTCTGAGAGCTTCAACTCCTCCATAACAACTAAATTCATTACACATGAGAGATCTATTCTGAGTTATCTGAATTTGAAACTTTCTTCATAATGAGAAGAAATTTTTGTTTTGCTTCCCTAGAGCAGTTATGCATAACCTCTGGGGTCATGAGACAGACAGTAAAACTGTCTGTTTTATATAATTCTTCTTCTATTACCAAAGACATTAAATTTAGACCTTTTGAAGGATGTGGGCCATTATACCATAGTGGGATCCAAAGGCATCCTATTAAGCAGAACGTACAAAAGCAGATGGAGCCAGAAAGTAAGTACACACATGGGTCCAAGAAGCTCCAATAACCATGGGTAGATAAACTGTATTTCTTTAAATCCAGGAAGTGAGGAAGAGGTTATAATTAGGATCCAGCTATATAGCTAGATGTAGAAAAGACTTATACAAGCAAAGAAAATATTTGGAAAATTGTATTGTGTTTTTCAAATTGGATTTGTCAATATTTTATATACATGGATTTCAACTGGTTTAGATTACAGGGTTGGGAATGCTAGGAAGAAGAAAGATCTAAGACATGTTCCTAGAGGAAGAGAAGAAAGAAGACATGAGGCAGTGAATACTTGCTTCAACAATTTTTGGATAAGCAATCAGGAAACACTTCCTTGGGGAATCTGCAATGCATTGGGATACAATCATGTGGCCAATGTTCTGCTCAACTGAACATGTTTCCAAAAGCGAGCAAGTATTCTGCCAACCTTAAAGTACAGCAAGTCATATATTTTGAAGAGTTTTCTCTCTTCTAAGCCATGGTGCAAAGAGCTTTCCTAGCTATTGCAGAGCATGCCACAAATTATCTTTAATAAGATTTCAGATGTGTGTCCTGACACATGATATGAACCAAAACATGATGGTAACCAGTATCAGATGTATTATAAAGGACGACTCAATGCCTGATCTTCTCAGTGCTTTGGAAATACGGAAAACGCATCTACTGCATATTTAATATGGACTATTAGACTTCCAGTCTTATAGACTTCTGGTTCATTCTTTCCACCCTTGTATTTTGGTAATCCATTGCTAGATATGATTTCTACTGACCTGCATTCCAAGGCTCCTTGACCAACACTTTGCATTCCAGTTCTTCTCTATAGAGAGAAGACCTGATCTGGCATGGGAGACCTTGGTAATCATAGCTGAATCAGGTCCTACCCTCAGTCTAAGCCCTAAAAAAATAGATACTGGGCACTCCCAAATTTTAAAAGCCAAGGTCAGGTCTCCTTAATGCTTTGCTCTCATGTGCCACACTCAATTCTAGCCTGTGCCTCATTATCACCCCAAGAGCAAGAGCTGTATTTCAGGACAAGAGTGCTGTACTATGCCCCTGAACACAAGACTGAGCAGGCAACCACAGTGAGCCATACTGCTATTATTGATATTAGTAACATGTGCTCCTAGAACAGAGATTCTATATAAGAAGTATTCCAAGCAATTTATGGAATTCATGATGTCACTGATGATGAAGATGACTTTGATTAGTACCGTATTTCCAAAGACCTCTCTTGCTTCCATGCTTAAGAAGAGCTCATCTTTAAAGCTCTTCAAACTGCTATGCCTCACTTTTATGTGCCTCACTTATATAATTTTAATTTGCAACTGTTTTATCTCTTGTATTGAAAGGAAGAAAAAATCATGTAAAATATATGTCTATCTGTGCACATCATAGCTACAAAAGGTAGGAGAGCAGCACTAAGGCCCAGAACTCAGCTTCTGGAGCCAGACTTCCTGGATTTAAATTCCAAAGCCAAATATATCACCATCTATATAACCCAGAATGTTAACTTGCAGTTTCCTCTTCTATTAAATGGGATTAAATAGCATATGGCTCAGAGTGATGTGGAAGCTAAATAAACTTATCTATTCAAAAAGACTAGTATAATAGTTACATGTTATCTATTTTTTGTGGTTATAAGTACTATAAACAATGGTATTATGTATGAGGAATATAAAAAAATTAACCATCAACAATAGAAATGCAAATATCTAAATAATTTAATTTAAAATTTTAATGGTAAACTTATTTTTTGATAAATCCTTATACTTTTTGCTCTAGTAATTATAAATCTTGTTATAGAAACAATATCTTTCTGTCTTGAGGGAAAACTTACTACTATGAAAGCACTTAGATTGTTTATAGCCAATATTAAAATTGGCTAGTCTAGATGTGAGCTACCATGAATTCATGCAGAAATGGTGTTAACAGTATGATTTTTTTATATGCAGAAAGTTAATAAAATACAGGCTCGCTTCTTACACATCCAAATTCATCTTGAAGGAACCATGTATCTCCTTTGTATTCCCAGTATATATTATAGCCATTATTCTAGCAATCCATCACTTTGGGTTTCTTAGTTGGAACTTCAGTTTGCCAAGAATCATTTTTCCACCCAGCTGTGATTCTTTATAAAGGCTCAGAAAACAACCTGAGCATAAATCAAAGGTGTACTGACTCTGACATAAAACAAAAACCAGTTCTGGAATGAAAATCTATTCAAAGTAAGCAGAATTTCAAAAATCTTGAAAAATGCTATTCTAAAATAACTTGTAAATGAAAAGGTTTATATCTTCCAGGGTAGAATCAACAGTACTGGAAATAGAGAGTCATATAGTCCTATTACAGTCCTGTTCATTAAAACAAACATGCATAATTATATATATATATATATATAATTTCTACTGTATTAACATTGTATGCTCAGGCTATAAACAATATGTTTTTGTCAGAATCAACCAAAGACTTATTGTCACATAGCTGGCCAACAGGAATCTGTTCAGTAAGATCAATAGTAAGGCTTCTGGTCTGGCCTCACTGGGCAAACTTCTACAAACTTTTCGGTATAGGGCTTTCCCCACAGTGTTCTTGGGTTATTACTTTTATTACTCCGTGTGACCAGCTGGACCTTTATCATACAGTAGGATCTTGTCTACAGACTGGAAATAAGAGTCAGAAAGAAGAGACAGACTTAGAAGAATTCAAGAAAACTAGTAGAAGAGAGTAAGGGAATAAAAAGGAAGAAGGAATAACAGAAAACACTTGATATTGCAATTTTTTGTGTATCCATCAGTCTGTCCCACTGGACCATAAGTTCTTCAAATGCCTAGAAGATATTAAGCAAGTCTTTAACTCTGAGCCAAAGCTACTTCATCTCAGCATTAGATGGAAAGGATGATGTTGAGTACAGCACAAAGCATACCCAACATTTACACACTCAGATTTGTACCTAAGCAAGGGATCTTCACCAAAACAGCAGTGCAAGTTCAAAGTTCTATTTTCCTCCAGTTGCCAAAAGCTCAGCAGAACATGGTGAAGCTTGGTGTCAACAGCACAGGTAGCTGCATGAGGGTCACCTTGTCATGGACACTGGGCATCACAGTCAGAGTCATGCCTGGGTCACTGTCAGCAGTGGAAGTAGTCTTGTGGAAATGAGCAGTGTCAGGAGCTGCCTCTAGTGGGTGTTAGCACCACTGCTTTCCTTTAGCATATTGACAGTGTCACAGGGAATACTAGTTTTCAATTCAAAATACATTTCCTCCTCTTGTTCCTCATAACAAGACAGACTACATTCCTTTGACTGCCTAGCAGTTTGGTTTGCCACGGGTCTGAGTTGCAGCCAATGAAACCTGAGAAGATACCATGCATACCATTTACTATTTCCAGGCCAGTCCCTGGAAAACCTCCCACATGTACTTAACTGTATTCTCGTCTCTTTTTGACCGACTGGGCTGGTGATCATCAGAGACCTTCAAAATCACATGCAAAAGATGGCAGAGATGCCATCATAGAGGATTCCAGAATAAATGGGTGATGAGAGCCTTATCTTCCTGCCCCTGATTTACCTGGAACCTTTCTGAATTATTATGAAGAAATAAATAGTCTTATATATTAGTAAGTTATTGTATATATGACTGTATTTATTCTGGTGACTTTGTGTACCCTAATTAATTAGCATAGTACCACAGAAAACCAGAGCATAAATAGAAGGAGACAGCATACAATCTACAGGAGCAAATGGAAATTACCCCTAGAGTGCAAAGGAGAACCCTCTAGTGCTTTCCAGAAGCCCTTTGTTGGCATTGAAGCAAGGCTAGAGTTCCTTGTACAGTGGGGTCAAAGCTAAGAAACACTGTTTTGTGACCATTTTTATCTCCATATTTTTATCCACAGGTTCCTGGGACCTGTAAGATATGAGTAATTGAATGAATAAGTGACCAATTAAAGGAATGCTCCTGCTTTAAATATCTTCCTCACAAATGCCTACATAATCACATTCAAAATCCTTGGGAAATGGTAAAGTATAGTGGAAAACTCAGAAGTGTTTTTTTTTTTGAATAATCTGTGTTTTACTGAAGAGTCAGTGACCTCAAGAAGGCTACTTAAGTTCTGTAAGGCTCAGTTTCATCATGAGGCCGAGAATATTCAGCTCAGGATGCTGGTGATAAGGGTTTAGGGAGATGATGCAGTCAAGGAAAGTCAAAGCTACTAGGACTTCGACATATTTAAAAGAAAAAAAATGTATCTACATGGCAGTTCCTTAAAAATACACAATGTATTAGAATTGCTCAGGATGTGATTTCAGATGGAATTGGGTTTGCTGATTTTACTGACTCTCTGGTCCCATCAACTTTGACAGAATTTGAAAGTATTTTGGACCATTTTGTCCATTTACTTTATGAAAGTGGCCTATTCACCACAAAGTACTGTAACTTGGACCTGATATTTTCTGAGCTGGTGTGCCATGTTCCTCTCCTCCACTTCAGGCTGAAAAGGTAGGAGCACTTGCCCCAGTGAGCTTTCAGGACACAGTGGAAACCCACAGTCCAGGCCGCGAGCCCAGCCAAGCCTGAGAATCCCTTCCTTACCTACTAGAGCATAAAACGAAGGAAATGGCATACAATCCACAGGTTTTTCTGGACTGGAAAGGGGGTTTTAGAATGTGGTCAACAAGTTTAAAAGCTCATGGGTCTCAGGTGAATCCCGGGCATCCTATAGCCTTAAGCCCTGCTATGTAGCTTTGGTCTCGAAGCCACTCTTATTTGGATGTCTGGATTATTTCTGAATCACCGATCTTGGACTGTAGCCTGCCCTGAATCTTATTCTGGTGCACTAAAGCCTGATGGGTTTCTTGGCCCTTTGGGGTCCCTATAGAGAGATGGAATCTCTCTCCTTTTGCCACTGGCTTTCCCAACCTCTTACCAGCTCATTGAGACCTTTAGTCCAAACTACAAGGTCCAAGTGGGACATCAACCTGACCTTACCCAATGCTGAGCATGAACAGTGTCAGAATTCCAGCTGCCTCAATTATCATGCCAGTTGACAGCCAGATGGTGCTCTACCCCTGGCCCAAGACAGCACAGATGCACCATAACCTCTTGTTAACAGAGCATTGCAGTGTGTATATAAACCACCTAAGCAGACTGTTAAAACAATTCAGTGGGCCTGGGATGGGGACTAACAAGTTCCCAGTGGATGCCAATTCTGTAGGTCCATGGATGATATTTTGAGTAGCCAGTAAATATCTTACTGACCTTCCCTCTTCAATGTCCATCAGGCTGTGGGATTTAGTCCCTCAGCTCCACCTCAGCTCTCAGCTTCCTCCACTGACTCACTCTCATACAGCCTAAGTCCCGGCATGTCTCATAATAAATTACACCCAACAGTTGATGTGCTCAGATATAGAAACATGAATTCTTTCCACACACATGCTCATTCAAAGGTCATGATTCATACTTATAAGATTCTTGATGACTACTCTTAAGATTTTCTGGAGTTAAGAATTAAATAAAATACCTCACCTAGTTGCTATTCCTCTCCCTTTGGAGGTCGCTTCCCTCACAGACATCAATAGTTGGGATTCATTTGGATGGAAGATACAGTAATACTCCTTGATAAAGCTTCAGTTCTCATTAAAGTGTTGAAAAACAACCCCCAAAATCACTAGCAATTAACATGGGTGGAAGGTTGGAATTATATGCAAGAAAACAACCATTTTTCAGTGACTCTTCTGCAAGTACATCTGGGTACAACCTATTATACTCTCTAAACATTTCTGGAAATAAGCTATTTCAACAGTTGCAGAACAGAAATCTGATCCTGATTTTATATTATGTTTTAGTTAAAGAGAAAAACATACTTTTAAGTTAGCTCACTGGAATTGCCAATTACCCTAGTCAATGGGAAATTGCAAACCTATAACATATGAAAAAGTGAATCCCGTGGTGGTGTCACTGCTGAAGATACTGTTCTCTTGTTACCTGGTGGATTATGTTTCCAAGCTCCTGGAGCTCTGCATTTATCTTCCATCTAAAGGGAGGAAAAAATCAAAGCCCTTTGTCCACCTACTTAACACATTTTTTTTCAGACTCTGAGGGGTGTCTTTGGCAGAAAGTTCTCTTAGCAAGTTATATAAATATCTAAATTAAGTACAATTGCCCCTCATTACCCATCCTTTAGCAATGTGAACTCAACACCTGTTATGCTGTTATGTTAATAGGTTCATTATGAGAATCCATACTGCAAAATTCCTCCTCAGTAGCGACTCCATGTTCCCGAATGAACATCTGGTTGAGAATGCAGCTGGCGATGCCTCAATTCTTAACTGGATGACACACCTTTAGTCAATTAGTGCCGTTTCTTCAGAATTTGAGTTGCTGCTTTGTGTTCCCCAGGTGTCTACTTCAGCATCCAAACAGGGTGTATCTGACCCTATAATTAATGAATGTCAGACTGGATGACATTTTGGATCATACTATCTTTACCATTTCTAATGTAACTTTTGGAAACTCATACATGGCTGGTTTCTGGAACAGGACTGACATGAACACAGCAGTTTTCCAAGCAGTATGTGGGAGGAACCAGGGTTGAGGCAGACTGAAAGGGAGTCTGGGTGCTAAGGGAGACCCTGGGGTAAGCCAGAGAGGAGGTGGGCCTCTCTTAGGATGTGAAGGCCAGCAATCCCAAGTCACAAAGAGTAGAACCAAATGTGCTTCCAATTCTTTCCAATATTAGTGACAAAATAACTAAATGTGTGAGCTGCTTGAATGAGGGGATGCCTTTGGGAAGGAATGGCTATGGGAATGATGGTAGAAGTTTGAAAGGGCCCTACCATGGGACTGAGCACTTAGAGGTCATACTTCACTTGTATCCCAAATAGCCCAAATTTCAAATTAAGCAGTTTCTCAATTCAAAAGGAAGTTTAATTCGATTGTTCAAATTGTATTGAACAGTAAATGCATACATATGTATGTTAATTGTGAAAATATGTAATAGCTTGACTTTGTAAAATAAAAGACATCAAAATGGAAATATTATTTTTTAAAATCTCTGAGTACCATCACATGAACATTTTAAACTTTTGCATCACTATTTGTCTGTGCCCACATACTATTTTAAATATGCATGGCTCATAGTCCCCAGTTAATCAGAAGCTCTGATGAGACATGTCACCCAAGCCCATGTTTCACTCTCCCTTTACAGAGCACTCAAGCGTTTTCTTTGTTCCCAACTACCCATCTGTTCAACAACGGCTCTGGAACTGGAAGGAACCGAAGAGCATTACCGTATCTCCCACCCAGACAAATCCCAACAGTTATGCGTGTGAGGGAAACCTGACCTCCAAGGGAAAGCCCCACAACCGCAGGCTCCCTTGGTCTGAAGAGGGTGGGCTGGATGTTCTGGACACTGCCGCACTTCATCTCAGTCTTTTCAGAGGCTTGTGCGACTCCATGGAAATGCGAGCCCCAAGTGGATTTCTAAGAGCCTGGAGATAGTCTCATGCAGAATTTCTCAAAATGCCTGTTCCTAGGACCCCTTGACTCTCTTACAACTTATTGAAGACTCTAAAGAGCTTTTGTTTAAGTCAGTCATATCTGTTAACAAGCACCATCTTTCAAAAATTAAAAATTTGAAAATTAAAAATTTTTATGTATTAATTCATTAAAAATAAAAGTATGAACCATTCTATGGTAACATAACTAGCATATACTTTTATAAAATACATTTTTCAAAAGCAAAACTAGTGAGAAGAATGGTTTTATAATTTAATAAATATCCTTAATGCTTGTTTTAATAGGAGACAATTGTTATCTCAGATCTGTTTCTATGTTCAACTTTTGAACATCACGGACCATATCTTTCAGCCACTAGAAGATACCACTGAACACTAGAGGCATAATTAGAATGAAGAAGGCAGGTAACATCTTAGTGTTACCACAGAAATAGTTTGATTTCATAAACTCTGAAATGGTGTTAGAGATCCACAGCACGCCTAGATCACACTTTGAGAACCAGTTGCCTAAAGTATAGATTTCAGCATCACTTAAGGAACATTAACATGAAAATATAAAAATGCAAGTCACAATCATCTCATCTACTCCCTGTTAAAAATCTCTTATATATTCTACTATATTCAAAACCATTAACAATTATTAACCATGGAGAGCTTTTGAGTGATGGAAAAATTAAAACAGCTATGTGTTGTGTAGAAATGGTGGCATGCTGCTAGAAGTTTCTTTTTTATTTCCAAAACAGGCTTAAATAATAAAATTAATATAATGAATGGAAACTAAATAATTCAACATCCTAAGCAATATATTTAAATACATACAATACCAAATACTGTTCTAAGAATTATTTTCATATTTACTCATCATAACAACCCAATTAGATTATTCCCATTTTATAACTGAATAAACCAGATCACAGAGCAGCTAAGTATTTTGCCTAAAATTTCATGATAAGTGGTAGAACAGCATTCTGGCTCTAGACTCTGGGTCACCAATATACTAAGCTGCCCAGCCCTCTGGTTGTCAATGATTCATTGCGGTTCCCCTCTAGGGCCACTTTCTGGGGATTTGTTCTTTGAATCGATGGAAATTTTGTTGTCAGAGCATCAAACAGCCAGTGACCCCTCTCTATCTTTCCCCAAGGATAATAAAAATATTTTTAAGTATTTTTCCTAGTTTTGAAGCTATTTTTCTTTACACTTATCTTCTATATCTACAGATCAACATGTCCTTTAAAAACAAGAAATATTCTTCTCTATTTTGGTTACTCTGGAAATCCATTCAACTAATTAGTACATACAATTCTAAAAATATAATCCTGAATTAAGCTATATAAAGCATTGCTTTTTCAAGTCATTTTATTGCAGTAGTTGGGACACTTTATTATGTTAATATCAATAAGAATAATATTTATAGTATACTTATTATAGTATGTCAGTATTAATACTGTAATATGAAATTAATAGAGTGGTTTAGAAAGTACTTTATGTTTTCTAAACTTTTCATAAAAACAGTGTTTTGAAGGCAGCTGAGCAGAGATCATTATCATTATGTTGAATTTACAGAAGAATTAACTGAGGCTTAGAGAGACTAGATGAGGTATCCACAATGTTCTAGAGAAGAAATCTGCTCTCAAAAGCAGCTCCTCAGGTTGGACTTGAGTGGGTCCAGCACTGACTCTTTAACAAACTGCTGTGGGTCCAGATGCTTCACTGAGATCAAGGGCCACATAGGGGGACTGCTGACCAGCTGAGGGGTGGAATGCCTCTGACTGGTTCAGGGTACTATGTACATCTGTAGTCACAGAAATGCTCCAGGCCAGTTCTACTTCCCAGAACTTTCCTATAGCTCTTGGGCAAGCAAACAAGTGTATGATCCTTTAACCCAACTGTGATTAGGACCTAGGGGAACTGGTTCATGAACATCAGCTTGGTTGCACAATAGAGTTTGCAAAGGTGATAGTCCCTGTTTTCTTCTCTAAAAATTGTATGACTTCAATTTACTAATCTGTTATTTGATATGGGTGAGCTAATCATCCAACATACATGTTCTGTAATTCAAATTATTTGTTGTTGAAAAATACTTCCTTCAATTGGAAAAGCCTATTTAGAAAAGCAATTAAGGTCACAGAAGTAGAGAGTAGAAGGGTGGTTGACAGGGGCTGGAAGAGGGGAAAATGAGATGTTGGTCCAAGGAACAAAATTCTAGTTAGATGAAGAATAAATTCCAGGGATCTAATGGGCAGCACAGTGATCACAGTTAACAATACTGCATTGTGTCCCTGTTGGCCATGGGAGTACACTTTAAACGTTCTCACCATAACAGTAACAAAACGGTAATAGCTATGTGAGGCTGTGCGGTAAGGCAGAGAAATGAGATGAGCATCATGATTAACTTGTCCTGCCTATGATGAAAAATGCAGACATATAAACAGTATAGTAAGAACAGGATAGACTCCATCCTAAGGTTACAATTCCATTTTAAAAGCCAGGGAGTTAGGAGGCAAGATTTCTAACATATTCTTTGGTAATCAGCCAACAACCTATCTTAAAACAGGGTAAGCAGTTCTAACTGATATGTCCATATGTCCCCACTGCTTGAGGGTAACTACTATCTTGGAGAAGAACAGGATCAGGAAATTCCTTGTGCTAAGATTATCTAGAGGACAGATTACGAATGGTGACATAATGTCTCTCACTGGAGACAGACATGAGCCCACATGTCAAGCCTACGGCCACCCCAGCCCTTTGCTCCATTCTTGAAATCCTTAAATGACATAATTCCTAAGCCTTAAGCACACCTCCTTTTTGAGGCTGCCACACTCCCCTTTCTTCGAGTGTGTACTTTTGCTTAAATACAACATTCTCTCTGTTCAATTTACTGCTTTGTTGTTTCTGCACTCTTCCAGTGGTAAGGGTCTCTGTTACTTTGCTATTTCATTCAATTTTCTAGACTTAAGCACACAACTTCACTCTCTCTGTCCTACTTCAGACAAGTAGGAAAGGGCCACTGAGATCTCTGAATTAGGCTTGCAAGTTCCTGTTGCCTGCCTGGGTGACCCAAGCAGAACTGCAGCTGTATGATCATGCTTTTTAGTAGTCTGCCTGAAAATCTCCTTTCTTTGACTTTAGGAAGTTCTCTGAACAAAATCTCACTCCACCAAGTGCTCTGTGGCTCCCCCAGAGCTGGCGTGCTAGGGACTTAGTTCCTGTGACCCACGGATTCAAACGGACAGTGGATGCCCTGGCTTCAGTTGTTGCTCCTTATTGCTGAGAAGGGAATCAGTGAACTTCCCTTTCCTCCCTCTGTTCTTCCTTGCTGTCTTATGCCTGAAAAGTTGCCACCATTCGCTGCTACTCCCGCTGTAAAGAATTCCTTCTTTACCTCCACTGGTCCAACCTGTTTGAGAATTCTTTCTTGATCAGAGTCAAGAACCCTCCCCCATCCAGGTCCAGGCAGACACCACCCCAGCCAAAGCTGCCTGACAACAGCTGTGTTAACTAATCTTATTGTAGTAACATTTTGCAGTATATACATGGATTTAGATCATTTTTTATGCTGTCTTATGTTAGTTACATATCAATATAAACTTACAATGTTTGATGTAAATTATATCTCAATAAAGCTGAGGGGGAAAAAAAAGATCAGAAGACTTACGAGTTGAGAGTAGGGCTTGGTATCTTTGAGCTAGTCAACACAGTTTCCATGCCACCTTCCTGCTCAAAAATCCCCTTATTAGCAGTGTTTGCTGCATTTGTTTTCTTGTTATGTGCCTGGAGACCATTGCTAAATCTACCCTTTGAACTGCACAGTTCAGCTTAAATCCTTTGGCTTCTCTTATTTTACTTTTCCTTATTGCTGCTTTTTAAAAATAAATTTTACTCACATATACACCAAATCTCCTCCCCATAAAACCAACTGCTTGAGGGAGAGAGTGCCTCGTGGATCTTGATGCTTTGCCTGAACTGATCTGACAAGCCCTTGGATCCTGAGTCAGAGGCGCTGTGTCTTCACCTCCCATGCAGAGGACACACTCAGATGCAGGCGGTTAGAGCAGCTAATTGCGGTTCATTAGAAAAAAATGCTACAAGTCAGTGGCTGCATTTTTATTGAATGGACACGCAAAGCACGTTTATATTTCTGTTCTGCCTCTTGACCGGAGCTTCTTTCTTGAGCACAACAACCTATGTTCTGATTATGAGTATAGGGAATCACCCAAGTGGAAAAACTGAAAAAATAAAATAAAATCATGAATAAATATTGAGGCCCTAATGATAATCTAGGAAAATATGAGAAAATAAAACATACTCATACTCTATGGAAGTTAGAATTTGCAAAGTACAAGCTTGGGCCTTTCAAAGGAAGGCTTTAATCACAAACTCAGAATTTGAGGCCTAATTTAGACACAGTGACATCTATTGCCTACAAAGGAATTTAGTCTCAGCTTTTTTGGCTGGAGGTTACAAAGAAGCCATCTGGATTTAAAGTGTGTAAGAGGAAGTGTGAGAGAAAGGAGGATCAAATCTTAGGTGCATTGCAGGTTTATTAAGAATCAGCTATTGTGCCAGGTTGGAGCCATAGACTGCTACCCTTCATGACTTCATTCTGTGCTTCAATCTTTGAGTGTTTCCGGCTGAGCCTAAAGGGAGGACCAGCAATCCCCACAAAGCCCTCCAGGCCATTGTCTGGAGATGGCTACTGAGATAGAAAATGTGTTTCCCTTACCCATGCTCGTTTCTTTATGTGTTTTATTGTATTCAATCATCAGTACAGTTCTGTGGAGTAAACAGGTAGAACAGGCTAAGACTAACTAGTTTGTCCAAGTTCATGTTCCTGTAAGGCCCAGGGATGAGATCAAAACCTTGGTTTATTTGTTCTTGAAATTTTTATTCTGGTATATAAAACCAGCTACATGATCTGTGAGGCCCAGTGCAGAATGGAAATGTGGGGCTCTTGTTCAGAAATTATTAAGAATGGCAAAACAGTGAGAGCAGAGCATTAACCCAGCTGGAGGCCCTTCTGAGCATGGGGTTCAGGGCAATGTATGAGTCACATACCCATGAACCCCAAATAATCCCACTCAAGAGTCCCACCATACGGCCAGAAGGATATAAAATAGTATGTTTATTTCTTATGGAAAATAAATATTTTAATGGGAATAACAAGCATAGTGTCTGAATCCAAACTGGGAAACCTGGCTGACAAGTAGTGTAGGGAAAATGGAAATTTTACGGCCAGGATTCTCACCTCCCCTGATTCTAATATCGCCACTGTATACATACAAGACTGCTTATATACACCTTGGCAGAACTGTTTACTGGTTGACAGAGCTGCCCAGAGAAAACTGTCAGTCATGGGAGTGCCGGCCCAGGGGAGGGGTGGAGAGGAAACACTGCCTAAGTTCAGAATTTGATATACACCTTATATTTCAATTTCTTATCTCTCATTTGATTTGCTAAATTCTCAGTCTGCTAGGCTAGATTTCATGGTCTCTCATCTGTCCTAGGGGAGAAAATGACTTGCCAAGTAAAAAATATGCTCAAATATGTGAATTCCCACCTCCAAAAGTAAAATTATGTTTTGATGTTAATTTAAAAGAGGAAGCTTCTTTTCCCCATTGGATTAAATAAATGATTGAGCTTGATGCTGTATAAATGTAAGCTATTTTGTCATAAATAATATTAAGAGAGGAAAGAAGAAATACGCACACACACACACACACACACACACACACACACACAGAGCTATATCACAAATATATTTTCTCTTCCACCCTTTTCTAGTCTGGGTGCAAATATATATTTGTAATTACCTTTAAAAACAGCACTATCTCTGATGAAATTATTAGAAATCAGTTCAAGTATTTTCCTCCGAAGATTTGATTTTTAAAATGAACAGATGTCCAAGGACTGTCTAACTGGGACAACTTAAGGAACAGTGCAAGGAGGGAGCTGTGCCATTTGACAGAAATGGTGAGCAGCCATACAAATGAGACTGTGGTAGTGTTCTTGTGCCTACTCATCTCCCACACCCTTGTAAAAACATAAAGTTACACATGGTGTACTCTGTTACCTCTCTCAACTGCTGTAATTTAAGTTCTACAACCTTACCGACCATTTGATTTCTTCATTTTTATTCTGATTTGGAAATTGAACTTGAAGCTCTTCCATTCATGACCTCAAGTACATTCACATACTCAAACACATCCTGCTCAGAGCACCCCAAGGGACTAAGACCAGGATAGGAAAATTTTTGCTCACAAGTGTTAACGTTCATACAAATTTTCCCCAGCTAAGGCCTAGTTACTAAATTCCTAGGGTTGGGGAAATAACAAAAATACCCTTACACACAGGTGTTTGGAGGGGTTTTTGATTTGGAAATGTCAATTTGAAACTATAAATATCACTACATAAAGTAGCAAATAAAAAGTAAATTAATGTGCTAGAATAACTGAACATCTACATGCAAAAAAGTGAATTTAGATACTGACCTTACACCTTTAAAAAACAATTAGGCCAAAATAGAGAACAAACATAATGTAAAAGACAATACTATAAAACTTCTACAAGATAATATAGGAAAAATTCTGGGGACCTTGAGTTTGACAATGAGTTTTTATATAAAGCACAAAAAACACAATCTGTGAAAGAAAAAAATTATCAGTGGGATATATCAGTTCAACATAATCCAATTAAAATGTCAAACTTTCACTCTTAAGAGTGAGAGATACTGTTAAGAGAAAGAAAAGGCAGGCCAAAGAGTGGGAGAAAAAAATTGCAAAACACATATGTATCTGAAAAGGGACTTGAATCCAAAATGTACAAAGAATTCTTAAAATTCAGTAAGAAAACAAACATTCCAATTAAAAAGTGGACAAAAGGTCTAAATAGACACTTTACTAAAGAAGATATTCAGATGGCAAATACACATATAAAACAATGTTCAACATCAGATGTCATCATTAGGGAATTACAAATTAAAACAAGACTGATATTTCGTTACACACCTATTAGAATGGTTAAAATCCAAAACAGACAACATCAAATACTGGTGAAGATGAGGAGCAACAGGAACCTTCACTCACTGATGGTGGGAATGCAAAATGGTGCGGTCGTTTTGGAAGACAGTTTGGCAAATTAATACACAAACTAGATGTATTCTTACTGTATGATCCAGCAATCACACTCTTAGATATTAACCCAAAGGAGTTGAAAACTTATGTCTACACAAAAACTTGCACGTGGATGTTTGTTACAGCTTACATAAGTGTTAAAACTTGTAAGTGACCAAGATGTCCTTCAATAGGTGAATTACAAGTAATAAACAACAATAAACACACTGTGCTACATCTTTACAATTGGATATTACTTAGTGATAAAAATTAATGTGCTATCATACCATAAAAAGGCATTGAGGAATTTTAATGCACATCATTAAGTAAAAGAAGCAATCCTGAAAAGGCTACATATTATATGATCCAAAATATATGACATTCTAGAAAAGGCAAAACTATATATATATTTAAAAAATCAGTGTTTTTCAAGGGCTAAGGGAAATGGGGAGGGATGAACAGAGCACTAGACATTTTTAGGGCAGTGAAACTATTGTAGAACCATTCTGTATGGTATTATAATGGTGGATACCTGGAATTATGCATTTGTCAAAATCCATAGAACTGTACAACACAAAGGGTGAACCCTAATGTAAACTATGAACTTTAGTTAATAATAATATTTCAATATTGGTTCATCAATTGCAAAGATGTTTATAATAGGTGAAATCATGTGTATGGTTGGGGAGATATATGGGAACTCTGTGCTTCTACTCTGTTCTGTAAACCTAAAATTATTCTAAAAAATAATGTTTATTGATTAAGAAAATTAAACATATATATTTATATGTTGATTGAAAAATTAAGCATATATAGTGTGCTTAAAAGGAAATATACACTATCACTGATCATTTCATCTTCAGAGGCAGCTTGACCCACTATTTTGTCTATTAATATGACATAAGAAAAACAAGATTTTCTTCCCAGACGGATTCTTTCTTTTTTTAACCACATTCACAAATGCAGAATGAAAAGATGCAGGAATTCAGAAAGATGATTAAGTTATTAAAATAGTTCTGAAGTCAGAAGAGGAGTCACATGAGATGCCTGTGTAGCAGTCAAAAAGTTTTACAAATGTGGCCTTAAGGCTTAGAACTAAGTAGGGATCAGGGAAGAAAATGCTCCTAACAGATGTCTTCCCTCCCTGAGGTAAATTTCCAAGTATGCTAAGACCAATGAAGTAAGATTATTGTCAATAAAACACAGGGAAGAAGCAAGAATTTAAGGCTTAAGTACCAGGCACCATGTTAAGAAATTTTTTCATAGAGCACACACACACACACACACACACACATATGTGCACATGCGCTCTTGCATATGGACGCATGAATACAAATGTGAAAGCTTGGCAGATTCGCTGAACCCTTACTTGAGAAAATCAAATCTGTGCCACAAAATTAAAAAGGAGACATGAAAGGTGGGGTGAGAGAAGAAAGCAAAATCGTCAGTTACAGAACCTCTAGGAGTTAACTGAATTACATTTGGTCCAAATAAATTTAAGCTTATTGCCATATGAATTCCACCTGTATTCAAGGTAAGTACCTTATTCATGGTATGTTAAACTAGACGTTTTTCAATCCAAAAGAAAAAAAGCCTTGCAGTATACAGTTTCCTTAATTTACCGATTAGTAATTACTCTTCTATTGCCATTTAGCTGGGTTTTTTTGTTTTCTTAGGATGATTTTAATTAGAAATTCTAATTAACTGCACATCACAATCACCCTTTTTGCCTCTTCATGAAATTACTCCTCATAAAGCAGAGTGAATGGAAACCAAGTTACAATCAAAGCAAATCTGCAGATTAAGAAATAAGCATTGCAAATCTCGAAGCATCTACCAGAATTCAAGAGCTCTTCAAACAAGCATCATTCTTTATATATTGGTGAGGTCACTGAAGTCACGTTTAAAGAATGGTCTCATTATTTCAGTCACTGAACTAAACAGAATAAGTTAATTTGAACAAAGAAAGATTTGCTTTTCTGTTGACCTTGGAAAACTGTCTCAGAGTTTCAAGGTGTGGTTTCTCATTTGCAAACAGAAGATGCTGACTTGTACGTACCTCATAGGGGATCTTATAAGTTAAATGAAGTAATAGACACAGTTTAGTACACCGCTGTTTCATTATACATCACTGTATGCTAGTCATTATCATTACATAAGTGTAGTGGCTGGGAGTCAGTCTTTAAAATTAGATGGACTGGGTTTGTGTTTTGTTTCTGACTTAGGGCTACTGAAGTTTACCTTTATCTTATTATTGTAAAAATTAAGTTAAATAACATGTGTAAATTTCCAATTGCCTAAAACAGGATTGGCAAACTATCAACAGAGAAGCAATTCCAGTTTATTGCTTGCTTTTTAAATAAAGTTTTACTATAACAGAGCAACACCCATTTGCTTCCTTACATTGAGTAATCACAACAGCAACGGCATGGCCTGCAAAGCTGAACATATTTACTATATGGCCTTCTCCAGAAACCATTAGCTGACATCTGGACTACAACATCCATTATACTCAGAGAAAACATTCTCATAAGAGTTTACACTAACTGACAGTTAAAATTTCCTTATTTCTAAATCAATAACTAAATCAATCACCATAGTTTGTACTCTTCTCATTTGTTGTATTTATTTATGTATTTTATACTGGGTATGAAAAAACCTGCTTGCATTAATAAATTAAATCTGTAATGCAGGGTTACTGCAGCCCTGATCTCCTTTACTGGGATGAATGTTTGTGCGTTAATTCCTTATTGGCCTTTGTCTGTGTTTTGATGGTCGCATGAGCTCTGCCTCTATGAGAATATATATACAGCTTATAATGGTTGCCATGGAAACAGACTTCTACTAGATTTCACTGTGATCAATTTGCTCTGTTTTGAAAAAGCTGGGCAAATACATTTTGTAATAAGACTAATTTAACAAAGCCACAAGAGAAAAATTTGAAATAAAAAATGTTGGCAAAAAAACAGTTACAAATATGGTAAAAATTTAGGGCAAAACTATTGTTCAGGCATTGTATATTATCTTTTACTCTTGAGAACAATGGTGCTTAAGATGTACTTTATGCATCAAAGGGAAGAACCTAAGGTCTTTCTTCTTCTTATCCACTAACACTTAGAGAAGAAGCAACACCCCTAATATCCACCAAAAACCCTTAAAAGAGGAAACACTTGTTTTTTCCAGTGTTCTCTAGGTTCAACTCATGGATTCTTAACTATTGCAGCAAGCCAACTGGATTATTATCCCTTAAATATGAAGACATTCCTGATATGATTAAGCTTATCTTCTCAAATAATATCTAAGTGTTAGTGGATATTCACTTTTGCTTCTGCAGAATTTGTCTAAATTGTAATGGATATATTTGGGTAACTCTTAGTTTAACTTGTAATTTGCAATGACTTGTGAGATTTGTTAATTCCTATAGGAATTAACAAGCTTTTGAATAGAAATTCAGTTTAATTCAATTCACTTTAAATAAAATACAGTTTGAGAACTTCTACTGGGCTCTGTGCTAGGCCCTAAGATGCCCGCACACAGATGACCTACAGCAGAGTTAGAATAAAAGTCATACTCAATATTGCAAAAAAAGTCATACTCTAGCTAAAGAAATAAAACAGTAATCTTGGCATATGAAGAACGATGTATTGCATTTCAGCCCAGAGGGTGATTCAGAGAATTCACTAAGAAAGTAGCATTTGATCAGACTCTTGAATGGCTGCAACCAACAAAGTAGAAATTGGGGAATAAAATAAGACAGTTGGAAAAACATTAAGCATAGAGTCAAGAAATACGAGACTCAGCCCACTGAGATGGGGAGGCCAGAATGAGTTGAGATGTAAATTATCATTGGAGGGAAGGGGATTGAGAGAGAATCTGTCCCCAAGAGCTTCAGCTTTCTTCTGAAATAAGGCATGAGCACATGCTAGGGACATCTGTCAATTAACAAACTTAGTATGTTCTAAGGTACTGGTGATGGAACAGTTTATAAGATAAAACTGCCAGGGAATTTGCCACTTTTTCAGGGGCTTAGAATTTTCATCAGTTACAGTAAAGAAACGAGGACTTCAGAGGGTGGACAGAACAGAAATGAGAGCTATCCAGACATCAAGTTCTTCAAAATACCAAGGGAAAAATATGTGACAAACTCATTCTTAAGAGATCGATCTATCTGCTTTTCTTTTTTCTCTATTTCCCCAACTATAGCCCCTCCCATATTTCAAGGTGAAAGCCTGCCTTTGTATTCCCTTCCTCAGAGACTTTCACCAGGCAAAAATTAAAATGCCTACTGAATGGTTCTGCTTGCCTCTTAGAAAAGTCCAAACCCACTGGAGTGGCATATGAAGGTGTCCAAGAGGACAGGGGAGTGGGAGTGATTTTTGAGGTGCCAAAGAAGGAAAAGGCCAGTGGAACAGTAAGGAAAGAAAAACACGTGGTGCAGAGGAGGGAAGAAATATGGACAGGGATGCCCACTAAGCAGTTGGAACTTCAATCTTAAACTTAGGAGAAATATCTAAACTAAAAACACAAATGTATTAGTTATGTATTCATTGGAAAAATGTAGAATAAAATGGTAAGAGGTCCTAGGAATGAATCCCTAGGTTCAAGATATTTAAAATGTAGGAAGAGGAAAAAGATCTAATGAAGCAGAAAACAGTGAAAAAGAGTCCATCAAAAAGAAGAAAAGCAGCACTAGAGAAGGTAGTGCCCAGGCTAGTCATAGCTCCTCCCCCCCACTGTACTTTCTCCAGGCTGAGGATATTAGTTCAAAAAAAATAATAATTTCCTTGAAGAGTGTAGTACAGCTATGTGCTTAACTTAGAATCACTTTGGTATCTTCATACCACAGAAGTGGAAGATGGTTCTTAGGACCAGTTTCAATCCTCATCACTTTAATAAAAAGAACACGGAGGCCCAGAAATTCATTCATTTATTCCACATTTATTGAGCATCATCTAGGCTCGAAAAACTGTGTTAGGCTCTTGGTGTAAATGGAACTTACATCTAATGCGGAAGAAGTGCACTGGCCAGTATCATGCACCTCAACAAGGAGAGGACATAAAAGAACGGATTCTTATGACTTCAGACTTTCTGCTCCTTCAATTTACCTACATTATCCTTTTGATTTTGGCCCCATAAGGAATGCTAATAAGAAGTTTTATGGGCAGACCCATCAAAGAACTGTCAAAGGAACTATGCCATTAGAGCATTTCTTCTCTATTGGAAATCTGATCACATCACTCCTGCTGAAAATTCTTCAGTGGCTCTCTGCTGCCTTCAAAATAACATGCCAGTATACAGTCCTTCATAAACTTGCACATTCCATGTACACACTCTTCACACTGCTTGTCATTCTCCTCTATGGACCCTACTCTCCCAAAAATCAATTTAAGACTTGCTATTCAAACAAGCCCCCCAAGCCTGCCATAGATCTGAGTCTGTTCCCACATTTTGCCTTCTGATTGGAATGCCTACTCTTTCTCTTTTCCAAACTTTGCAAATACATAAGCAACCATCAGTTTTCACCATGAGTGTTGTCCTATCAGTAAAGTCTTTGGTAATCTTCCACTTGCTCCAGCCCATTCTCCCAGGAAAGGAAGCCTGAGCTACCCCAACTCTCTTCTATTGCTTGCACTACATCTGGCACAAGCTTTCATGTGAGACAGCCACGTGGTACTGGAGGTTTGTGCTGTGTGTCTACTGTTGCTTTAGTTTTTGAGCTCCATAAAGTAAGGGTGTCTGTCTGTGGGTTCAGGTAGCCTCTGCATCACCTATGCTCCACACAGTGCATGACAAATGGTTAAGTGATAAAAAGTGTGTGTTGCATATGCAATTTAATCTGGAAGTGGATATATAAAATAATACAAAAGAGCCCTCAGTTATAGGGACAGATGTAAACTGAGAAGAGGCTCTAAATTAAATCCTCCCAAAAGATTCAGATGGTATTTTACAAGTAAATGGTTGTGGAAAATTTATAATACAGGTGCCAAAAGACATCTCCTCTGGGAATCTGGAATGAGCAAAAAGTTTCAGGAAAATTATTTAGCTTGATTAACAAACCTATCCTAAATACTTCCAAAAAATTAAACTAGCAGCTTCTCAAAATTGAGCCAGGACCCCATTTACAGAAAGAATAGTAGGTCCTCTGAGAGGCTAGCTTAAAGAGCGAAGTGTCATCTTTGCCCCAGGGATCAACTTTGGGTCTCTAAAAAAAGGGATGCAGTGAATTTAGGTAGCATATGCTTCATTCAGGATTGAGCAATGTACACCATGATCAAAGAAAAAGACAATTTCATGTCACATATATTCACACACCCTTCCATTGCCAGTGTCCATGCCTGTCTTCTAGCTTTATTGTTACAGTCCTCTGTCCTATTCCTTGATGTGCTCACGAATGGCAGCTGTCTGTCTGATGAGATCCTCATTTCCCGCCTCCCATCCTGCTTGGGCAAGCTGTACCTTGGCATCAAATTGAATGCCAGATAAACAGAAGTCTTACATGTGCAATTAAAAGCCACTGGAGTGGAGACAACAGCATCCCATGGTTAACTGAATAATTCATGGCAAAATGTTCTCACTTTATTCATAGCTCCTCACACCCTTGACTTGTTAAGCAGCTAGCACTCACCCTAAAGTGTTGGGCTGAGCTGAGGCATTTCTTGAGCAACTGCTCTGGTCAGGTATTTACATTTTTTACATGAACTTTCATTGGAATTTCTAAAAACATAAAAAGGACAAAGGAATGATGAATGAGGACCAAAAAAGAAAAAAAGGAAGAAGCCTAATAACACATGGACAAACCAGATTCTGTTTTACTTTTAAATGAGTTCTTTAAATGCACAGCAAAAGAAATATCTTCGGGGGTTCAAACTGTTTACATCTGGCTGTTTACACTTGGTCACTTATCCTCAGAGCAGTGATCACAGTTTTAAAATACTTTGTTTGAAGATCAAGGGAAGTGGAAGAAATAAATAATGCTGAATTCAAAGGAGATACATGCAAAATTTCACCACAGAAGACAAGTGAAGGTATTTATTCCATTTTGTAATCTATAATTGAGTTTACTTAAGTTCTTCCAAAACCAACCATCGACCTTGAAAAATAATAAAAACCTTTCACTAAAATGGCTGCCTTCAATTTTAGGTGTATAATCCTAAAATACCAAGAATTTACTCACCGCAGAATTAGCAACTTAGTAAGTACAGATTCAGTATGTGAGAACACAGGAAAAAGTAAAAAGGAAAAAAAATGCTGAGGGCAACAGTTCAAATAAAAGTGTAGGATTTGTACAATATTAAATATGTATAAGAATAAGATCCAATTCTGTAAAAGGAAGAGAATTTTAAATATCTTCTGCTTCAGAAAATGTTGTCAAAGCACAGGAATTAAAATATTTAAATATGAAATATTTTTCTTTTTTGCAAAACATGATAGTAATACACATACTTAGTAAAAACCAAAAAAAAGCTATATAGAAAGTTACAAAATGAAAATAAAGTTATCCCTCCATTATTTTCCACCTCTACTCTTTCTCCCCAAAGGTGGTCACTGTCAATATTTTTTATAATGTATCCTTCAAGAAAATTTGTTTCACATGTATTTTTACATAAATATATATATGTACTTTTTTTAACACAAAATAATCACCAGTTATCTACCATGGCTTTTCCTATAGTCATGTTTCTTGATGATATCTACATGAACACATACTTGCTTTTTTCAATCCTTCCCATTGTTTGATGTTTCCATTGTTTGTTCACTGACCTAATCTATATCTAACCACATCCCCATCAGTGTTTGCTTAGCTTGTTGCCAATATTTTTTATTCTATAGCTCAAAGAATGATAAAACAGAAATTCCTAAAAGTATGTTTATGTATTTTTGAAAAATACATCTGTTGGGTAAATTCAAAACAATAGAATGGCTGGTACAAAAGGTATGTGCACTTTACATTTTGACAAACTTTTTTTTTGCTATTATTAATATACAATTACATGAGCAACATTATGGTTACTAGACTCCCCCTGTTATCAAGTCCCCACCATATACCCCCATTGCAGTCACTGTCCATCAGCGTAGAAGGATGTTATAGTATCACTACTTGTCTTCTCTGTGTTATACTGCCTTCCCCGTATCCCCCTACCCCATCACCACCCCTGCTACATTATGTTTGCTAATTGTAATAGCCTTTTTTTCCCCTTATCCCTCCCTTCCCACCCATCTTCCCTAGTCCCTTTCCCTTTCGTAACTGTTAGTCCATTCTTGGGTTCTGTGAATCTGCTGCTGTTTTCTTCCTTCAGTTATTTCTTTGTTCTTATACTCCACAGATGAGTGAAATCATTTGGTACTTGTCTTTCTCCACTTGGCTTATTTTACTGAGCATAATACCCTCTAGCTCCATTCATGTTGCTGCAAATGGTAGAATTTGTTTTCTTCTTACGGCTGAATAATATTTCATTGTGTATATATACCACATCTTCTTTATCCATTCATCTACTGATGGACACTTAGGTTGCTTCCACTTCTTGGCTATTGTAAATAGTGCTGCGATAAACATAGGGGTGCATATGTCTTTTTCAAACTGGGCTGCTGCATTCTTAGGGTAAATTCCTAGGAGTGGAATTCCTGGGTCAAATGGTATTTCTATTTTGAGTTTTTTGAGGAACCTCCATACTGCTTTCCACAATGGTTATACTAATTTACATTCCCACCAGCAGTGTAGAAAGGTTCCCCTTTCTCCACATCCTTGCCAATATTTGTTGTTGTTTGACATTTTGACAAACATTTTTAATGTATTCTTCAACATTCTATATTAATTTGCAGCCTGAATAATGATGAACATAATAAATATTTCTCAACAGCATAGATAAAACTTTTGTTTTCAACCTAAGCAGAAGAGGAATCTCATGCTGTTTTGATTTGTATTTCTTTAATTATAAATGAGATAAATTATTTTTCCCTAGGATTATTTATTATTTGTATGGCTTTTCTGTTCAATCCTTTGTCTAGTTCTATTGCTTTGTTTTGTTTTTGTATATGTTCTACTGATTAGTATAAATTCTTCATAAGTTAAGAGAATTATCCCTCATGACAAATGTTTGTCAATTAAATAGTGGAGTTTAGGGAAGGCTTTCCTTAATAGAATTTAGAACCCTGAAGCCATAAAGAAAAGATTAATAGATTTGAGTTAATACATATACATATATATGGCAACATATAATAAAGTTAAAGAACTAAAGACAAACCATGATAAAAAATCCAAAGCAATATATACATACACACATACATACATAGAGGGAGGGAAGGAGGGTTTTTATGAATCAGTAAGAAAATAAAGTTGTTTTAAAGAATTTACTATATACAAGGCAAGGTGTTACAAAATTTCCAAACAGTAATCATATTTAATCTTGACGTTAGTTAATTATTATTTTTTCTTTTCATTCCCTGACAGCCAAAAGGATGAAAAGTTGATTAGCTGTTATTCCTTTTATTTGCAATACATATTTTTCCTTAAATAAGAGCCTTGTCCAAAAACACAATATTTAAATTGAATCAATGAATTATTGTTCTGGTAGAGATAGGCAGAGAGTATTTCCCTTTGCTATTGTACTTGGCTTTGGCCAATGAGTGGGGCTTAAAAAGAGTTCTTTGAGTTGTAGTTTGAGAATCATCAAGCTGGGATATAATAAGCCTACTAGATCTTTAAATAAAGGTTAGAATAGCTAATGGTAGAGTCAGAGGTAAGAAAATAGTAACCCTAACTGCATTCAAAGTGAATACATGAACTTGGTATCAGTAGAAATAGATGGCAATTTGTATAGCCAGACTAAATACCAGATAAGAGGGAAAGACTTCTGTGATCACTGCAGGAAACATACAGGGGGACTACTACCTATTACCAGCTACCTATTTACTAATAAGGCCCTCATAAGAGTAGCTCCACAGATGAATCAGGCATGGAACCCAGTTTCAAAAAGCTTTCAAGATAAAACGGGGCATAATAATGCAGAGAAATAACTGTAATACCAGGTTGGAACTCATACTGTTATAATAGTCAGTGGAATATCGTTAGGGAAGTTCACAGTGGGAATGGAAATTTAGAACATTTGAACTTGACAGGTGGAGGTGTGAGTAGGTGTTAGGACATGTGAAGATAATGTAAAGACATGTAAGTTGTAGAAACAAAGCCATAGAAGCAAATGATGGATTGACAGGAAAAGTGAATCATTCACCTTGGATAGATAGGCCAGAGGTAAAGTGAAGAGGAATAATAGAAGATATGAATAAAAACATAGGGTTGACATCATGGAAGGTGTTAATGATAATGAGGAGTTTGGATATTTTAAGGAAAGTAAAGCAGATCCAAAACTACTTTGAACAATGGGATGGAATGATCAGAGTATGCTTTAATGGTAATTAGAGCACTTAACAACATGCTAGATTCTGACTGTATAGATGTTACCGTGTCTTCCTAATATGCCCAACTCATCTTTTCTGAGCTCACAGAAAGATTGCACTTTTCCATCCTCTTGAAGATGGGTATGACCATGTAACTTGCTTTGGCCAATAAGATACATGCAGAAGTAATGGGTATCACATCTCGGGATAAGTGTTTTCAAGCTAATGGACAAATATTCAGGTCCTCTGCCCCAGCCAAGTCCATCATCTGAGAACGGAGAGTCAATAAGATCCATTTACAGACTTTCTGTGGGTCAGAAATAAACTTTTATTTTTACTTGTAAAAGTTTTAGAATAAAACACCTGGAGATTTGGGCTTACTTGTTACTGCAGCACTGCCTAATCTAGGCTGATTATGCACTGTGTCCAGTGCTTCCCATGTGTTAACTAAACTAAAGCTGACGTTCTGCTGATAGGTAGCTTGTATCAGTACTTAAAAATTGAATTGCTTCTGTATTTTTGGTCTGAACTTAATGTAACCTCCTCCATGCCCTTGTCTCTTCTGTCCATTCTCAAGCATGCTGCTAGAACCTCCACAAGCCAGCAATTAGAAGTTATTAGTACATGAGGATCCAGCTATGGCCCCGCATTGATTCTAATTCATTTGTACCATGATGCACCAATTGTAAAATATTTACATTATCATCTGCTTTTAAGCCTATGAGGTTTTATTATATCCCATTTAAAAGATAATAAAACTAGGAATGTAGGCTAAGAAAATTGTTCAAGTTTGCAGGTTGTCTCACAGCAGAACTCATACATTTACGTGCAGAGATCTACTGTCTCTAGTGTTAAGTGGATGACGTTGGAGCTGCATAAGAAGTGGTGCTGGAGGAAGGTGAAATACATATGAATGATTAATTAGTTCTAAGGTGAAATATGATGGACATCATTAAGGGAAAAAAGCATCTGGAATGGTAAAAAACAGCTACATGTGAAGAAACATGTGGAAGCAGTAACAACAGAACTTTAGAGTTATTTAATGAAGGGGAAAGGAGGATTAAGGTCCCCAGAGATGGCAAGGAAGCGTGTGGAATCATCTATGGAGGGAGAAATACCATGCCCAGAAGATTGATTTTCATATATTTGTCTCAACATATTATCTCCCTAGCTGAACTATTAGAGTTGGCTTTGAACAAGCAAAATAAATGTCAAGTGTAACTACCTGTCTACACAGAGAAGAATTACAAGAGAAAAACCTTGCTGCTCATACATATCCTGGAATGTATGTCTGTGTGATACAACACATTTTTTATACCCGCCCAGACACTAGCGTTTAACTGTGTTTAGTGCATATTTCTTCAGTTTAAGCACCCTCATTTCAGGCATTGGTTAGGTAAATTTCATAAACCTCAGTTATTATCACTGGAATTTCAGACACCAGATTTATGTTTGTCCTTTAGTCCGACCATTACATTGATCCTTGAGTAGTCAAGAGAATGCTATATGTTCCCTAATATCACAGGAAGACATTATTTCCAAGACATTATTGTAGGTAAAATGAGGTCATAAAAAAGACACTAGAAAAGAGGAATATGATAGGAAGTGATACATTTCCAGTATGAGGCATTAAGAACAGGGGGAGCCTCCTCCAACTGCCTCTGTAAAGGTGCCCATGGAGGAATTAGAGATGAAACCAGCATGGATCCTTCAGGAAATGCTTGTAGGATATTTGGTGTGAAGAGTCAGTCGCCAGACCCACAGCGACTCTGTGTGAACAAGAAATAAACTGCCTTACTATTAGGCCACTAAAATGTTGGAATTTATTTGATACCGCAGCAGAGCAAAACACCATTGCAAGTGATTATCTTGTATCGACCTAAAGAACTCCCACTAACAGTGCCTATTATGTTTTCAGATGGTTATTATTTTTCTTGAGAAAGTTCTTCATTTTATTGATTTACTATCTACTATGAGGTAAGTTAATGCATCAGCCCTAGTTCTCTGGTGCAATTAGAATACCACATCATAATGAAGATAAAAAACTACAGCCCTCACATGACTATTCCCTACACTGTCTTTGCTTTTAAAATTTAGTTGATCAAAGGATTTCAGGATACAAATCTGTCTTTTCAAGTATTCTTTTTCTTTTTCTAGCTCAATGGGTACTTCAGAACTTTACAAATCCAACAGCATTTTTGAGATTTCCTCGTACCGTTGGTTTCAGACTATATAGCTATAGCTATTTTTTTTATTTTTTACAGGACTTTTTTAAATGTAGAAGATAAGTCTTCACTTCTTAACTGTACCAACACCTAAGATATCATGCATATGCTATTCCAGGGTACATGATGAATGGACCTTTTTTATTCCTTTCTGAGAATTTGCCATATTGAATATACTTACTGCATACACATATCTCCCAAAACAAAACTACTTAAATTTTATAACTTTAAAAACAAAATAATAACTGGCATCTATTGAATAGTCAACAAACAAACAAAAACCCCAAAGGAAACATGTTTCCATTTTCTCCTGGGATCACAAACCAAGTCATGAAAATAAGGATAACGTTTATTAGGTGCTTCTTTACATACCAAGCACTATAAAAAGTAGTTTTACATGCATTCTTTTATTTATTCATAACAGCAACACTAACAATGTACAAACTCTTATCTACCTCATTTTATGGAAGACAAAAATCAAGTCACTAGTTAAATGACTCACCGCATGCACTCTAAAGGTAGTGAGCAGGACACGACGGATTTCCTCCCAGGTCTTGCTCTCAAACCCATGGTTTGAAAACTGACATTATACTTCCTCTCAGGAGAAGCCTGGGCTATTTGTTTGGTGGTTTGTCTCTCTTTACCATGGCCTGGAATGCACTTAACATCACAACAGACTTCCATACTTGGTCATGGTGAAATCCTGGTCCTGCTGTATCACCAGGGACTGAGCCAGGCCAATGACTTCCCTCATGTTCTGGGATTGAGGAGAGATATATGCTCCAAGATCTGCTGCACTGTTTGCAGGGGTCCACTGGGGAGTGGTCTCTCCCTTTCTGGGTGTGAAGTCACATGGTGACCAAGTTCACCTTAGAAGGCCCCAGTTCATGCTTGCAGAAAGCATAGCCTGGCAACTGTGGCAGGACAGGATTGGTTCTAGGTGTGTTTTGTCTGTTTTCCTTTGTGAGGGGTGGGGGATGGAGGTCAAAGTTCTTAACCACAAGTCATGCGAACTATAACCTTGACCCCAAGTATTAACGTACTGAGAAAGCTGCTTGCAGCACGGCCCCTTTAACTATTGGCTAGATTCAGAGACTGACTTTGCTGCAGATAGAGTCCCAAGGGAGTCATGTGCTGATTGTTAACAGCCAAGTGAGAACCCATTTAGCCCTACAGGTATTCAGGGTAACATGCCTGGAAGACCAAAGATGTAAGGAAAGTGGAATAATGAATGTCTGTATTAAGGTCTAGCTACATTTTACTCAGTGCTTCACACTCAGGCTTTCCACACAATTTATAGCTCCCCGTGTTGTTTCCAGTCTTCTTGATGCTCCCTCTTCTTGGAATGCCTTCATGTTTTAAATTTTTTTGCGAACTCCTAGTGAACCACTGGCTTTTTGGGGACTCTTCTAGAACCTTGTTTCCAAAAGTGTTCACTGGGTCCTCTCAGCACACTGTATTTCAGTTGTCTAAGCACACAGAATGGAAGTCACTCTTCTTTGCATTTCCAAAATCTCCCTAGAAGCTGGTACCAAGGAGGCACTCAATACATGAGTTAGGAATGAAAGAAAGAATGCACAAATTAGGAAAGTGACTGTTTTTTTTTATTGAAGTGTAGTTGATATACAATATTATATTGGTTTCAAGTATACAACATAGTGATTCAGTAGTTGTATTATTAAGTCCTCCCCCCAACTGGTGTAGTTACTATCTGTCAACATAGAAAGATGTTACAAAACTGTTGGCTATATTCTCAATGTTGTACTTTCATCCCCATGACTAATTTATATTATGATTGAGATTTTATGCCCCTTTACTCCCTTCACCTATCCCTGTATTCTTTCTGTATTACAGAGAGTATTCCTGCTGAGTTATGAAGACAGTGAGCACTCAAAGAATGGCATCTCACAACAAAAAACTATCCCCCAATTTTTTTCCTTTTGCAGTAGTAGCTCAGAAATGTCAGGATATGCTTGACAGACTCAGCATGGAACGATCCTATTGTGGGAAATTGGCACTCTGTGTCCAGGTCCATTTGTAATCTTAAGAGCAATAAGCTAGAGAAGTTAGAAGCTAAGAATTTCCATTTCTGTATGCTCAAGACAGAAATTCAGACAGAATGTCACATAAGAGAGTTCTGCAGCAGAATATTCACTCGGATGAAAGTTGGACCAGGGTTATGCTGGGAAACCCTGAGCCTCAGAGGTTAATTCTATTTCATTAGCTCTCAGAAAAGGTTCCAAATTTTAGTACATTTAGCAATAACAAGACTTGAGCTCTCTTCCAACTACATACCAAAGAGTACAAACTGGCAACCAGCTAATACATGGCACAAGGACCAGTGTAACATGGCAGATCCCAGGTCCCACACTTTGTAGCCTGCTTTTCTTTTTCTTAAAAATGCCCTTGGGAAATGATGCATCAGATATTCAATCAAAGCAGAATTTCTGCAGCAAAATTTGAATCCAAATAGACTATAAAATAGAAGTTTTAATCAATTCAGGAGAAGCTCCATCCCAAGAAATATGGAAAATGAATCAACAGACAATATAATTATGCAAAATAATATCACCGACAGCCTCAGCTCAAGCATTCACAAACACTTTTTCCTCCCTTCAAATGAGTTTCTGATTGGAAGGAAGAGGCATCATCAATCAGTTGTTTATCCAAAGAATGTGTGCACGTGGGAAAGTGATTAGTGAACTTCTACTCACTATCTGAACTCTTTATCTGGTAACTACCTACCTGAGAAAAGAAAAGAACTGTTTCTCCAAAACTAACCCCTTATTTATCATTTGTTAAACATTTGTAGAAGCAGGGGCACATTTTAATTTATTTAATGTTATTGAACATTTGTGAAAAAAGCTTAGTAACATTCCCATATTGTATGACCTCTATTTGAACATATCAGCTTAAATAAGAGAACCATAAAACTTTACTTATTAAATATTTATAAAATATTGAAATTGTCAAAACATCAAAGACATGATATAGAAACAGAATTTTTGTGGAGTCTCAAAAATTAGAAAAAAACACTTAGACAACAGGCTGTCAGAGGTGGAAACTGTGATATCACAAGGGTGATTAAGCATAATAAAAATCACCGAGATAATATTTATTGGTGTGAACAATTAGGTTCTTAACTGATTCAATCACATTTTAATTTATGCAAACACATTATTTTAGATAATTCTCAGTGGAATCATGAGGGGAAAATAGATCAACAGTATTCCATTAATAAGCACATATATATTTACCCCGTTTTTTTCCTCTCCTACATATGTGGACAAAATGTAAAATGCCTGGGAAATACCACAATTTTGACCTTGGTAAAGTTTCAGCGAAGAATGTATGACTATTCTTTATTCATAATTTCATTAAAGTGTTTAAAGAGATTATTTATGGATTTGGATGTCATGACTTAAATCCTTAATTATTGTTGATGATTTCTTTATATAAATGGGTATATACTATATAATTGCCTCTCTGCATCTCTGTGTTTACTAAACTATTTTCCTCTTCCTGGACACACAGGAAGCCTGAGTGCAGTTATCAGGAGGCCGAAATATGCAGTTACATATGGCCACATGACTAAGCTTTGCCCACTAAAACATGTGGTCACTGAAGTGTATCATTTTGAGACTGAAGGAGTGAAGTGCCGAGGTGTCCTCCTGGCACACTGTGTCCCTTGCAGCTGGATGTGGAGGGCTCCAGGGCAGCAGAGCCACACACGGAAGGAGTGGAATCTCCAACTCACAGCAGAGGGGACCACGGAGACGATGCTGTGAGTGACAAAGAATTTTATTATGCTAAGCTATAGAACTGGTGAGTCGGTACAGCTGCTCGTGAGCATCACACTAACAGAACTACTATCTTTTAGGAGACACTATCTGCAAATGACATGATGGTTTGTGCTTCAGAAAATGTAATGCCAAGTCTTTCTTAGTTTCTTTATCCCTATGATTACTATTCTATTATTACTTTTTATCAGAAACACTGAAATTATAGCGAGTAGAATGCTGGCTTTTATAGCAAGCTATGAAACCAAGACAGAGGGCTTTTAACAAATATATTTAGAAGAAAAACAAAGCAAAAACAAAAAATGAACAGTCCACATCAGTAGTAACAGAAAAGACCTTTAGTTCTGCCAACCGGCTATGCTCTCGTTTCTGTGATTGAGTCTGTGGGGAAAATCTATATGCCTCACCGACAAGATGATGTTCAGATATGTCTCTAACATTAGGAAAATGTAGAAGTGAAGGTAAGGATGAAGAAAATGATCATGGTAATGACTGACTAGACCAACCATTTACTGAGCGTTCACTTACCATGTAACAAGCACTTGACACACACTTTATCTTATTATTTTAGATGCCCCATATGAAAACAAAATTAGTTCCACATTTTTAAGATGTGGAAGCTGAGGCTTAAAGTCATGAAGCGAATAAATGCAGAAAGGTCAGTCTTATTCCAAAACCTGTGCTCTCAGTAACTACTTTAAGAGAAAACAATTGGAGGATTTAAATAAACCAGTCTCATCAAGTAACTTTGAGCTTAACGTAATTCTGTGCCCTCTCCCCACTGCTCTCATATTAAAGGGCAAATAGAATATCGTAAAGATCTTTCATGAGCTATCTCTCCTCAGTGTGTTACACACTGAGTGTGTAAGAGACAGGATGTGGTGGGGTTTGGGATTCACTTATATGGCTTCAGCAAAACTGAAACTTGGTCAGGAGCTGGTATGATTTTTAAAATTCATGTGTTGGTTATCCATTAACAATAGCTTTCTATCAAGGAGAGCAGTGTTGTGAGAAAATAAAGAAAGTATAACTGCCCTATTGTTTGCCTCTGGATTTTTTCTACCTGTTTTATTTCATCCATAGTCCTTAATCACACGTGAGATCATGGCCATCCATGATTTCCAAGTTTTAGCTGTCCTTTGTTTCAGTATTTAAAAAATGGAATTAAAAGAGAATACAAATATAGCAATGAATTTGAAAGTCCACAAGGAAAGAATGACATACTAGAAATTAAAAAATATGAAAATTACTGAAGGAGCAGAAAATTTAAATTACAACAGGTATTGCAGAAGAAGTTGGCAAAGTGATTAAAATTTTACTCTCTTTCACCCAAAAGGCACTAGAACAAGAAAGTTTCTTGTTCTAGCTCTAGTCTTCTTTTAAAAAACTGATTATTACAAAGGTAATTAAAATTTTACAGACTGTAGGAATAGATGGACAGATGACATCAGTTCATTTTATAAAGCCGGAATGAAGTCAACAACTGATCCATATAAAGATAATACAAAGAAAGAAAATTATAGAACTTGTTGATTTAGAAATAGATGCAGGTGTACATAACACAGTAATATTTAATAAATACTTCCAGAGGGAATCCAATAGTTATTTAATAGATAAATATATTAGGAATATACAGGACTCATTTTTAATTGAACTGATGGAGAAAATTCATACAAATTTTCAACATGTGAAAAGTTTATTAAAATTAAGTACCCATTTCTTTTTTTAAAATGAAACTAAAATAGTAATAGAGAAAATATCTTTTAAAATGAAGGATATCTCACAAATACACACACTAAAACCCACAAGTTTTTTTAAAGCAAAACACTAAAGATGGCCAACAGGCACATGAAAAGATGCTCCACATTGCTAATCATCAGGGAAATGAAAATCAAAACCACAATGAGATATCATGAGATATCATCTCACACCAGTTAGAATGGCCACTATCCAAAAGATAAGAAATAACAAGTGTTGGTGAGGATGTGGAGGAAAGGAAACTCTCATTTTGGTGTGAATGTTAATTGGTGCAGCCACTATGGAAAGCAATATGGAGATTCCTCAAAAAACTAAAAATAGAAATACCATATGACCCAGTAACTCCACTTCCAGGAATTTACCCAAAGAAAACAAAATCTTTTATTCCAAAAGATATTTGCACCCCTATGTTGTTGCATTATTTACAATAGCCAAGGTATGGAATGAATAAAGATGATGTAGTACATATAAACAATGGAATATTATTCATCCATAAAAAAGAGAAATCCTGCCATTTGTGACAACATGGATGGACCTAAAGGGTATTATGCTAATTGAAATAAGCCAGGCAGAGAATGTCAAATACCACTGGATTTCACTTACATGTGAAATATAAAAACAAAACAAAACAAAATGAACAAATCAGTAGACTCATAGACACTGAGAAGTGATTTGTGGTTAACATGGAGGAGAGGGTGGGAAGGGTGGCTTAAATAGGTAAAGGGATGAAGAGGCACAAAATCTCAAACATAATATAAATTAGTCACAGGGATGAAAGTACAGCATAGAGAATACAGTCAATCATTGTATAAAATCTTTCTATTTTGAAAGATAGTAACTACACTAGAGTGAGGATTTAACAAAGTATATAACTATTAAATCACCATGTGTATATTTGAAACCAATATATAATATTGTATATCAACTATATGACAACTAAAAATAAAGCAAAACACTAAAGCCATTCCCATTAATATCTGAAGAAAGAGGAGATGCCTCTTGGTATTGTTATTATTTAAAGTAACATTTTTAATAAATACAGATAAAGATCAGAAGAAAAATAAAACTGTATTTTTACTGAATATATATGAATAAATCTAGGTAAAACAAAATGGAAAATTATATAGAGAAATTATTTAAGGTGCTTAAATATGATATATTTCCAAAATAGTTTCTGTGTGTACTGCAATAACCAGATATAAGTGGAAATGGGAAACATTCTGTAACACGCAGAGGTATTAATTTAATTAGAAAATTTAGCACTGATAAGAAAACTTAAACCTTACTGCATGACATGGAACAGGTCTATACTTAAATAATGGCATGTCTTATGCTTAAGTGCAAAGACAAAATAATAGAAATGTCAAACATCTGAAAATTAATTTGTTTCCTAATGTATAACTCCAAATCAAATAGTAATGTTTTTTAACTGAATAAATAAGTGAATAGTCCATATCAAATAATAAATTATGAAATACAATATATTGACACATTGTATTTCTATTTATTCCTCAAAGCAAAAATTAGAATAATGACATTAACTATACAGTTTAAAGCACAAATATATGAAGATAAAGATAATAGGAAGGATGATGACAATGGACAAATTATGTCAACAAAATTTTGGAAGCCCAGAGAAGATGAAAGAGTAACAACTGACTTAGCATGCCCAACCTCATGCCATATATCAAAACATATTGCAGACGGATTAAACATTTAAATTAAAAAAAAAACTATATATACACACACACACACATATATGTATATATATACAATAACTATATATATAGCTTACATGTATGTATTTATATATTTATATATAAAACAATATATGTGTTTAGTTTGGTATACAGTTTTTATATATTTCAATATATAAAGTCTTTTCACTACTACATATATACAAATATATAAACTAAATATATAAATATATATGCATGAATATATATTTATATATAAATATATGTATTTCTTCTTTAGAAATATATTATTTTACATTTAGGTCTTTAAGAGAATTTCCATTAATAAACAGCTTCAGTGTTTTTTGATACATAAGTATTATAAAAGATGGTGTCTCTTGAAAGAAATAAGTTGTATATTGTTTTACTTGGGTGGATTTCATGCTACTACTAGGTGACAAAAGCAAAATTCTGAGTAGCATATAAAATGATTCGATATTTGTAAAAACAATGACTAAAACTCAATATGTATGCATGCAAATATGCATATTGCTGTACAAACATGGAGAAAGCTATGTGCTGCTTTACAGTTAACAGAGCAGCCATTGTCTTCCTGGGACAACCCTTGCTCATGCTGAGGCCACAGTTTCTACAGGCCGCTGTCAGCCAGTGACCGAGCACAGCATGGTTGAAAAGTAGGCCCATTCCTACAAGTTGTCAACTGGGTGCTTTCGGCTATAAGTCCCCATTAGTTTAGCCAAACTTTGTTAGAACTATACTGCAGCCTTTACCCTGTCTTTCACTTTTCCTTCACAGCAGTTAGACTGTCAAAGGCTCTTCCTAACTTCTCCTGCTTCCTTCCCTTTACCTTTCATAAGTGTTTCCCTTCATATATCTTGTTCACATGTAATTCTATCTTGTCATCTGTATCCTGACAACCCAAACTAAATGGAAGGATTTACTCCAAGAAATTAACAATGGTTACCATATATGGCTAGGAGGAAGTAGGAAGAAAGAGTAATTACAGAAAATCTGAGCTGAGAGGCACATAAGAGATTTTTCTTGTCTAATTGTCCTATGATAGAGATTAGTTGGATGAAATCAGCACTCTAGCCAAGCCTACTGACCACCAGGCTAGAACCATCTCCCCACAGCAGAATGAATACAAACTTACACTCTAGCCACCGTGAACTTCTCCAAGTGCCTCATGATTATCACACCTTCACTGCCCCTGCATTTTGCACATTCTTTTCCCTCTGCTGAGACTGTTCCTAAGCCTTGATAGAACTGTCTTGTCTTTTTTGAAGGCCTAGTTCAAATAATGCCACCCCCGGGAATCCTTCCCTGGGACCTCCCTCTCTTGAGCTCCCATATGTTCCAAACCCTCTTTCAGCTCTTACCATATTGCCATGTGGCAATGGCTCTGTCTCTTCCCATTAGCACAAGGATTCTAGAGCAGGATCTTACCTCAAAGCTAGCTCTACCACTTACCAGTCTTTTGATTTTGAGAAATATACTGAAATCTTAAACCTCTCATATGTCAGATGTAGTAGTTGTAAGGATGAAATGAGTCCATATATTACAGGGCTTAGGAACATGCCTCGCACAAAGGAAATTCTGTAACATGGTTGCTAATATTGCTATACCTTTCCTCAACACCTAGCTAAGTGCCACACACATGATCAAGAAAGATGTGTTGAGTGAAAATCACAATAGCAAAAGCATATTCTCACTAGAGGAAAGAGAAAGGGCAATGCCAGGCCACACATAACTGAAGTCATTGGTCACATATATCCCACCAGGGCTGGCACCTGTAAAATAAAATGAAATTTTGTGTTTCCCCAGGTGGTCTCACAAGCAAAGGGCTGTGTAAGCTGCAGAGACCCAAGTCAGCCTGCTGTGCTAGGCAGATGAGATGCCCTGTGCCATTTTTTCCTGTGTCACCATACTCCCAGCTCTTCACCCCTCACCCATGACCAGAGCAAAACCAGCTTGGGATACTCAAAAGAAGATAAACTGGTCTGATTCTTATACCTCTAGTAAAATCCTTTAGGAGAATAATTAGCAATTCTATTCATTGCTTCCTCTTACACATAGATGGCATCAGAATATTCACTGTTTGTTCTTTTAGAACACTGTCCTGATGTACTGATTGATATAACCTCTTCCCTGCTCCACCCCTCATTATAAAAAAAGTGTTTAAGATGTTTCCAAACAAAGGGGCTTGAAGCAGTTTATCAGAGGGTGCTGACAGGCTGCTCTCAGAGTACATCCTCAGTCAGGCACTGAACAAACTTTTCTTAAGTGAAGGATCATGTTGATTTCAGCCAACACACATATGCCCTTAACATGCCCCCCTCTCGTGGTTATAGACAGGCAGTACAGTGGTCTCTGTGAGAGAAAATGTAGTCCCTGTTGGTTTTCCAACAGCCCTTTATAAATTCAATTTATGCCTCAACTTTACTGTTGGAGGTAACAAGTGTACCAGAATGATACTTAAACACAGTACTAGAACACACGTCCCAAGTGTCTTTTGCATGCCTAAAACTCTAATCTAAAGCCCTGAGATGTATAACAAGCTGACATAGGTGAGGGCAAGAGACAAGGAAACAGAGGAACCTGTAGAATTTTAAAAATTTAAGATTAGGTAAAGAAAAACTAACCTTTAAATTAGATTATGAAATAAAAGCCTGAGAGAGGGGAAGAATCCAGAAAAGTGAGATGCAACTCAAAGACCAAAGAGTAATTCAAACAGGAGAAAGTAATCAAATGTGTCAATGAAGCTGAGGGGTTAGAAGATGAAAACAAATACGGAGCAACTGAATTTAGTGACCTTGACACGATCAGTTTTGTTAGAGGAGGTGGATAGCTACACATAAGCAGGGAGAGGGAGGGGGGCTTTGGTCGGATGCTTGCTTACATTCTACACATTCTGTACAAGCTGTTCCCCCAGGATGGGGAATGAGGGTATAGATAATAGACCAGCCCAAACTGTCTGGTTCCATCATGGACGAGAAGTTGACCCTGACTTCACCTGCAAATACATTACATACTCATTAACATAGTAGAAGTCATGCCCCTCCATCATTAACATAGTAAAAATCATGCCTCCACATGCCATGGCAGTTCTGAGAAGAACCAAATAGAGTCAAAAAACTCCCCCAACTGACATGAGGGTGGACCTGAGCTCCAGGACCCCTCTACCTGCTCCCTTGGAAACCTCTTCTCACTTAGTGAATATTCATCTCCCTTCATATAAAAAAAAACCTTCCTATTTCCTTCCACCCTCTCCTGCTGTGCCCTAACTCTCGGGAGCATACTCTTTCCTTTCTTTAAACTCAAATTCTCCAAATAAACTCTTAATGCTCAATTGCTTTTCTGTGTCCATTCTTGAATTCTCACAGCAAGACCAAGGATCCATCTCCCAGGAACAGTTTTATGCAGTGATTTGGATGAAATCCCAACTGCAGTGGTTTAAGAATGAGGAGAGGAAGTTAGTGACAGAATATATAAATGACTTTTCAAGAAGTATTGGTATGGGAAAAACAACAGGTAGAAGAAATGGGGTGGTAGCTAGAGATGTATGGGAAGCAAATTAGTGTTATTTTCCTCCTTTTGCTTTCTTAAGAATGAAAAATTCTAAACTATGTTTATAAAATGTTATCAGTGACTATTTAAGAAGGCCATATTTACATTTCTACAAAAACAGGGGGCAATCGAACTGCTGATTCCTTGAGAAAGTACAGCAGAATCTAGACTATGCCAGGCTTGGCTATTGACAGGAGGCAAGGCAATTGATTTTAACAGAGGGCAAAAAGAGAAAGCAGATGTTGAGGAAATGGATTTTTAGGTTCATTGTTGCCTAGGATTGCCAGTGGGTTATAGGAGAGAAGAGGGTGTATGAATTAGCTGTTTTTGAGAGTTTAAAACATGAGCTTACTAGATAATTGTGGTAAGACTATTATACAGGGTTGACTCATTTTGAATACAAAATGAAGCTAATCTGCTCCTTGGGTGTGGACATAAAGGAACCTGACAGTTGGGTTCAATCTGGATGGAAAATTTGTCACCCCAAACAGGAATAAGCATTTTGCATTTGAAAAGATAAGATTATGACAGTTGATCGTGCGATATTCCTAAGATAAACAGAAAGATAAAAAATGAGAAGGTATTTGTTCTAGCAAGAAATAGTGGTAGAAACGGATTGGAGAATTCATCATTTCTCTTCTAACATGGACTGGCCATATCTTAACCAGTTTATGAGATCCTAAATATTTGTAGCTAAAACTTTTAGAAGAAGAAGAACATAGGGAATGGAGGGAAGCAGAACATTCAGGAGGAGAGATCATTGCTCAGAGGCAAATTTGAAATGTAACAGCATGGAGCTTAAGGTTAGCATGTACAAGAAAATAATTCAGTTATTATATATACCATTCTTTTAACTGCCTTTTTATATAAAAAATACACATATCATTCATGTCTTAACATGCCAATAAACACAGGTCTTGGACATTGCTTTTTAATAGCTACATAATGTCTAATTTACATATGTTAAGTTAATCCTCTGTTGTTGGACATTTAAGCTTGATTCCATGTTAAATTGTGAATGGAATTGCGAAAGCCCTCCTTGTACACTTATATAGGAAGGTAATCCCACCCAGTATTTCTGGGCATCTGCGTTCCCTCAAGGGTTCTCAGATTATTCCTCTGTGTGACCATAAAAGTCTTTAAAGAAACATACATAAAATATCAAAGCCACCAGGAAAGGCCATCTGCTCCAAGAGTGACATGCGAACAGAACCTGGCTGGCCCTTTTGTAGTTTGAGATTCTATCCCAATTTTATACTATGATGTCATTACAGATACTCCAGGATATCTAGTATAATTATTTAGAGGCTAATTTTCATTCCCAAAACAATTCCACTTAAAACATACTGTGGGGTCCAGAAGTTCATCTACTGCCTAATTTGAATTTCCCTTCACATGACTTCTCAATCCCACAGTTTAAGAAGTAAAGCATGTTGGTGCATGTGTCTTGTTGATTTAAACCCACCCTTCCCATGCGTTGTGTAAAAATACACTAACATCTAACAGATCATACCCGATCCTGAGGATTTTGAAATGCAGCATGTGTTGCTATTGGAGGCAATTAAGTCTGTAGATTTGCATTAAACTGAAATATCATAACTGTCTTATGAGCTGTTGCTTTTTTTAGAGGTCTAATTAAGTCTTATAGATAAACAAACAGAAAATACCTAGGCAGGTGTACATATACTTGAGTATCATGAAGTATGGGGGATGAAGATGTGCCTTGTCTCAATATAGGAACTGGGTGATTGTGAAAGAAGATTCTATTACTTCAAGCGACTAACAAGAAACTTTATTTTAAGTAACTAAGCCCCCCGCCCCAAGTCATTCTCTGAGGTTTCCCGAGCTCTGGTTCCCAGCATATATATTAAGCTTCCATTGATTCTTTCACATACAGCTATGTAGGCATTTCTATTCAGAACATTAAAGACTATGTTTTTTCCCCTGACCTGACCAAAAATACAAATACCTTCAGGTATGCTGCTAACATTCCCAGTCAAAGAACAGGTAACTGCAGAAGTCAGCATTTAAAAATTCTCTCCAGCAAGCACTTCTGTTTATAAGAAATTTGTGCCTGGAGGGTATACAGTGAGTTCAGGTGGGCTGTATAGTTAAAGGAGAGATGAGAAGTTTATGTACAATGAGAGAAAAGAGAAAGGTAGATATATGTGGGTTCTTGTATACACCCATCTTATTAGGAAGCATTAAGAGGTGGTATTGGTGGTGGGTGGGGTGAGGAATCTCACTTGTTTTTTTCTGTAGAATAAGGGAATAAAATGATGACACTTAGGAGAAAATAAAATTGTTAAGCCTATTTTCCTCAAGGGAAAGTCAGGCATGGAGGCACTATGACCTGAGATGGACACTAACTATCCTGTACTCAGCTCCATTTGTCTCTATTTTAGAGACCTACCTGACTTGGTCTTCAGATTGCCCACATTCCTGAAGTACTGCTGCTTATTGCCAAGCTGACCACTCTTCTCTTCCCTAAGAGGCATTTATAAAACAGATTCACCCCCTAGAACTGGGGTCTGTGACACTGAGCACCTGGGTGGAGGCACACAGCTTCTCTCTCACTGCAGTGATCACACCGTGGGGAAGAACGGCACTGCCTCAAAAGGCATCAGGCCCAAGGTGAGTGTTTGCGCCTTGTTCCCCCTGAGGCATAGACACAACTCTGAACTGGTCATTAACTTCTCTGAGTCTCTGTTTCCTTGCTAAAATGACGCTAAGTCAGATTTGCTAACACACACAAATCTTATCCTAAATGAGGCCATGTCTATAAAACTGATTTGTAAACTTTTGTAAAGAACAAGATAGATTTGATGTCTACTGCAGCCTTGAATGGAGGAAATCAGGCAAATCTCTTAAACTTTTTGGGCCTCGGCTTTCTCATCTGTGAAAGGATACCTTGTAGGACTTCTGGGAGCATTCTGTGGGATGACACATATAAAGTCTTAAACTCAAAACAGTCATCAGTCAGAAAACACTAGTCAATATTACTTTCAGTTAAATATATCAGCTTCAAAGATGAGACAATTTTATCCCCTACAAGGTTAGTAACTGCAAAAGATTAAAAACTATCAAATAACGGTAATCCATGTGTTCACAGTGCCATTTTTAATGGTCATCTTTGGAGGAGGATAGGAGATATTCATTATCTTGAAAACTAGTAAATAAAGAGAAATTATTAAACTTTTATTCTGCCTTTCTTATATAAACTGCACTATTGGATAACCAAATAGGAGATGAAGGCAAGTGTCTATAGATTATTTAAACTGATACATACAAAACATAATTTGAATGTTCTCATTTTCAACCTTCAGTTATTTACTGGACATAAGCATTAAGCCTCAATAGCTGCCAACTTAAGAAAGAAAAATCACACCAACCACAGTCTCACTAAAGTGACATAAACAGAGACTAATTCAGAGAATCACAAATTCCAGAGAATTTGTATAGGGTCAAACAGGCTTGGTCTCAACAAATTTTATTTACAAAAAGCGGAAAAAAAGGAGGAGGGTGAAAATGCATGTAGATTTAAAAGGATTTAAAAGATACAGACCATCTGAAAAAATTAGCAGACCAAATTATAATGTCAAGGACTGTACACTTGAATGATAAAACTAAGAAAGCAATTACTATAAAACCAGCACAGTGTGAGGTGGGAAGTGTGTTTGGGAAGTGGCATTTGAGAAAAAGCTGCAGGTGTGGCTAGCAAAGTGATTTCTTACAGGGGTATTTGCCTTGAAACAATTAATAAGCTACATATTTGTTTTGGGTGGCTTCCTGTAATTTTTGTTTTTTTGAAGTACTACAACATATTTTAATGAAAACAAAAAACTCTAGCATCATCATCCAATCCAATTTATAACCAACTCAGGGAAAATCACAAAAAGGAATTTGCTTTCAACAAAGGTTTTATTACTAGTAGGCAACTTCATCTCACTTCATACTACTACAGCCAGAGTTGTCTCCTTGAAATATTTACAGACTGTTTTTTCCCCTACTCTAACTGAATTAGAGAAAGATTTTTCAAGATACTTCTTATCCATGAATGACAAATTTCTTTAAAAATACAGAAGGGACGCACCTCAACAAATAAAAAGCAAATAATCCAGTTAAGAAATGGGCAGAGGATATGAATAGACACTTCTCCAAAGAAGAAATTCAGATGGCCAGCAGGCACATGAAAAGATGCTCCACATCGCTAATCATCAGAGAAAGGCAGATTAAAACCACAATGAGATATCACCTCATACCAGTGAGGATAGCCAACATCCAAAACACAAACAACAACAAATGTTGGCGAGGATGTGTAGAAAAGGGAATCCTCCTACACTGCTGGTGGGAATGCAAATTAGTTCAACCATTGTGGAAAGCAGTATGGAGGTTCCTCAAAAAACTCACAATAGAAATACCATTTGACCCAGGAATCCCACTCCTTGGAATTTACCTTAAGAAATGCAGCAGCCCAATTTGAAAAAGACAGATGCACCCCTATGTTTATCGCAGCACTATTTACAATAGCCAAGAAATGGAAGCAACCTAAGTGTCCATCGGTAGATGAATGGATAAAGAAGAGGTGGTACATATACACAATGGAATATTATTCAGCCATAAGAAGAAAACAAATCCTACCATTTGCAACAACATGGATGGAGCTAGAGGGTATTACACTCAGTGAAACAAGCCAAGCAGAAAAAGAGAAGTATCGAATGATCTCACTCATATGTGGAGTATAAGAATAAAGAAAAAAACTGTAGGAACAAAACAGCAGCAGACTCACAGAACCCAAGAATGGACTAATAGTTAGCAAATGGAAAGGAACTGAGGAGGATGGGCAGGAAGGGAGGAACAAGAGGAAAAAAGGGGCATTACGATGAGCAGATGTAATGTTGGGGGGGCGCGGGGAGGGCTGTACAACACAGAAGAGATAAGTAGTGATTCTATAGCATCTCACTATGCTGATGGACAGTGACTGTAATGGGGTTGGTGGGGGGGACCGGATGAAGGGGGTAGTTTAATAACCATAATATTGCATATGTAATTGTAGATTAATGATACCAAAATAAATTCAATTCACTCAGAGTGCCACTCCTTCACCCTCCTCAACTTTAGCTCCTCTTTTTTCTATTTTAGCATACATAATGATGCTTAGAAATTCCTAGTGCTCTGTGAAATAGTGACCATAGCTGCTTATCTATCTGTCCTAATTGCACCACCACATTTGTATCTCCATTGTAGAACTGAGGAAGAACTGGGGTCCACTCTGGATCTAGGTGGGAAAAAAAACAGCCAATATAGTGTACTGGCTCCAGTAGAAAGCTGGGAAATGCATGTACATGTGCATATATGCATATGTATATATATATATATATATATATATATATATATATATATAAGCATATAATGGATATATATGTCTATGTAGGAGATCTAGATCTTCTTTATCTGAAGATTACTGGTACCGAGGCACTTAAAAGAAAAACCAAGTAAGAGGCAAAATTTCATTTAAGACGAAATAAAAAATGGGAAGAATGAAACGGTGTATACAAATATGTATCCCCCTTATATTAAATAAAATTTAGGTTTTAATTGATGCAAGTAGTAATGATATGAATAAAGAAAGTATGGATCAAGTTTTGACATTTTTTGAGCAATTTTTCTTTATAAATTTTATGATTGCATGATACATCTTCACTTCATACCTGCCTTTTCAGCCTGATCTTAAGGAACCCATACTTAAGGTAACAAAAACAATTAGCAGGGCCACAACTTGCCAAAAGCTTTGCTTAAGCTGTTAGTATTCATTCCTTTTCTTCTTCAGCATATGTCTTATTATCGTCATTATTGTTTTGCTGTCTCCTTCTCTCCCTCCATCCCTTCCCCTTCCCTCCCCCACACCTCCCTTATCTTCCCTTTCCTCAAATACTTGATGCTGAACAGTTTGGGGTGGGATAACAGTAATTCTCCAATATTACTAACAAGGATCCATGACATATTGCCCACTCTGAAAGATCTATAATTCCATTTTCTGATAGAGTTACCTTGCATTTATATTGTTTTGGTGGATGCAACATTTAGAAACCAAGTAGAGATGATTTACACAGATAGGATGATTGTGTGGAAAAGTAAAGTTGAGGTGGGTGACTGAATGGAGGCTGATTTTATATGTATTTAGCACATTAGTGAAAATTTTCATGTTATAAAGACTGACGTCCAAATATATCTTCCTAACAATAGAGTCTTGAGTAATGAGATGTAATTACATATCATTTCAAAATTAGAGTATAAACACTATCCTAGCTCACCATTTTCGCTAAACACAAGTCATAGACATTTTCCATATTAATACATAGAAAAAAAGGCAAGGATCAGAAAGGTAAAGTACCATGAACAAAGTCACACAGCTTGTTGCCAACAGAGCCAGGCAAAGGCAGCCCAGCTCCTTGTCCAATATTAAAAAAAAAATTAATCCATGTTTACTACAGGATTCAATTTAAAAAAATAAATTATCCTGGTATTTATTATGTAAATTACTTATTCCCCATGATTGCAGTTCTTAATCATGCATTGGTAAACAAAGAAATTTGGTGCAGTTCAAATTATATGAGCAATTCTGTAGTTAGAATGCAATTGCTAGGAATTAGGAGTTTAGTCAGAACACCAGATTTAACACCTGCTCTGTTTTAGAACTAGATTTCTTTACTTTCAAAAGGAGGACTGCAACATTTATGATTCTGCCTGCAATGTGGCCATTCAAAATGCATTACTGAGGAAGGGGATTTAAAAGTTTATGTTATATTTTATACTCAAGGAAAATCTCATCTGTTTTGCTGCTATGCTAGAAAGATAGCACTACATGGAGGGTGCATAGAAATTTAAAAAGTGTTTTTGGGAAATTACGTCTAAGATGGAAAGGGAGATTTACATCATTACTTATTGTGATTACAACAACCATTGAAGAAATGCTAAAGTACAATATTATTAGAGGCAAATAAGACACTATAAAAATTATACTGAGAGGACTTCCGGGAAGATGGCGGCGTGAGCAGGGCTGCAGAAATCTCCTTCCAACACTGTATTTATCTATGTATTTATCTATGAAAATACAGCAAATACAACTATTCCTAAAAAAGAGACCAGAATACACAGCAAAGCGCACAGCGTGCAGCTACACCCAAGAGGACTCGGCACACCAAGAGGCGGGTAAGATATGGAGCCCCGACCCGGCAGGACCCGAGCACTCCCCTACCCCAGCGCACCGGCGGGAGGAGAGGATTCAGAGCCAGGAGGGAGTGGAAGTACACCCCACGAAGAAGCCAGCCCAGGTGATCTGCACAGGGAGGGAGCGCTGACACACATCACGCAGTGCAGCAGGGATTGGAGAGACAGAGGCGCAGGATCTGAGCAGGGAACGCGCCAAGGTGCTTGCAGCCGGCTCCCGGGAAGGAAAAAAAAAAAGCATGCGCTTTCTTCAGCGGTCTTAAAGACACAGGAGCCCAGCACAGGAGCCGGATCGCCATGGCACACTCAGCCCAGCCGGCTGGGAGTCCTGGGGAGTTTCCGACACCTTAGCTGGCGACTGGGGAAGCGTGGCGGTACTTACACTTCTCACTGAGATCAACAGCCTCCCATTCGTTCCCACCCCGGCCAGAGCGATAAAGGGCCCTGTGAAGCAGCACAGCCACGGCTGCAGAATAGTGGGGCAACAGCGCCACCTACAGAATCCCCAAAGAATCTACTCTCGGTGGGCGTTTGTTTTTATTTTGTTTTTTGTTTTTTTGTTTTGTTTTGTTTTCTGTTTTTTCTTTTCTTCCTTTTTTTTCTCTTTTTAAAGTCTTAAAGAGACCAGCTGACATAATAGGCAACTACTAGCGACCAGTTCTACAGCCATGAAAAGACAGAGGAATATGGTTTAGACCAAAATCAACCAGACAACCCCAGAGAGGGAGCCTGAAGGGATGGAAATGCAAAGTATTCCTGAAAAAGAATTCAGAATAAAAGTCATAACCATGTTGATGGACCTACAGAGAAATGTGCAAGAGATGAGGGAGGAAGTGAGGGAAGTGAGGAAAGACAATGCAGAAATCAGACAAGCGATCGACGGACTTAACAGCAGACTGGATGAGATGCAAGAGACTGTTAATGGAATAGAATTCGGAGAAAAGGAATACAGAGAACAGAGGCAGGGAGAGATAAAAGGATTTCTAGGAATGAAAGAATATTAAGAGAACTGTGTGACCAATCCAAACGGAACAATATTCACATTATAGGAGTACCAGAGGAAGAAGAGAGAGAAAAGGGGATAGAAAGTGTCTTTGAAGAAATAAATGCTGAAAACTTCCCCATGCTGGGGAAGGAAATAGTCTCACAGTCCACGGAAGCCCACAGATCTCCCAACACAAGGGACCAAAAGAAGACAACACCAAGACAAATAATAATTAAAATGGCAAAGATCAAAGATAAAGACAGAGTATTAAAGGCAGCTAGAGAGAGAAAAAAGATCACCTACAAAGGAAAACCCATCAGACTATCATCAGACTTCTCAACAGAAACCTTACAGGCCAGAAGAGAATGGCATGATATATTTAACGTTATGAAACAGAAGGGCCTCGAACCAAGATTATTATATCCAACATGATTATCATTTAAATATGATGGAGGGATTAAACAATTTCCAGACAAACGAAAGTTGAGAGAGTTTGCCTCTTATAAACCACCACTACAGGATATTTTAAATGGACTGCTCTAGATGGAAGGACTCCTAAGGCTAAAAAGATATCACCAGAGAAAATAAAATCATAGCAAAGAAAGCAGACCATCCAAATACTAACTAAAGGCAAAGAATAAAACACCTAGTATATAAAGAATGGAGGAGGAGGAATAAGAAGGGAGAGAAATAAAGAAACATCAGACAGTGTTTACAATTACTTAACAAGATAGTTAAGTTAGATTGTTATATAGTAAAGAAGCAACCCTTGAAACTTTGGTAACCATGAATCTAAAGCCAGCAATGGAATAAGTACATATCTATGAATAATCACCCTAAATGTAAATGGACTGAATGCACCAATCAAAAGACACAGAGTAACAGAATGGATAAAAAAGCAAGACCCATCTATATGCTGCTTACAAGAGACTCACCTCAAACCCAAAGATACACACAGACTAAAAGTGAAGGGATAGAAAAAGATATTTCATGCAAACAACAAGGAGAAAAAAGCAGCTGTTGCAGTACTTGTATCAGACAAAATAGACTTCAAAACGAAGAAAGTAGCAAGAGATAAAGAAAGACATTACATAATGATAAAGGGGTCAGTCCAACAAGAAGATGTAACCATTATAAATATATATGCACCCAACACAGGAGCACAACCATATGTGAAACAAATACTAACAGAATTAAAGGAGGAAATAGACAGCAATGCATTCATCTTAGGAGACTTCAACACACCAGTCACTCCAAAGGACAGATCAACCAGACAGAAAATAAGTAAAGACACAGAGGCACTGAACAACACACTACAACAGATGGACCTAACAGACATCTACAGAACTCTACACCCAAAAGCAACAGAATACACATTCTTCTCAAGTGCACATGGAACATTTTCCAGAATAGACCACATACTAGGCCACAAAAAGAACCTCAATAATTTCAAAAATATTGAAATCCTACCAACCAACTTCTCAGATCACCAAGGTATGAAACTAGAAATAAATTTTAGAAAGAAATCAAAAAGGCTCACAAATACATGGAGACTTAACAACATTCTCCCAGTTAATCAATGGGTTAACGACCAAATCAAAACAGAAATCAAAGAATATATGGAGACTAATGACAACAACAACACAAAGCCACAACTTCTGTGGGACGCAGCAAAGGCAGTTCTAAGAGGAAAGTATATTGCAATCCAGGCCTATTTAAAGAAGGAAGAACATTCCCCAATGAATAGTCTAAAGACACAATTACTGAAATTGGAAAAAGAAGAACAAATGAGGCCCAAAGTCACCAGAAGGAGGGACATAATAAGGATCAGAGAAGAAATAAATAAAATTGAGAAGAAGAGGCAAAGACCTCACCAAATAGAAAAAATCAATGAAACCAAGAGCTGGTTCTTTGAAAAAATAAAAAAATAGATAACCCCCTAGCCAGACCATTAAGAGAAAAAGAATCTACACACATAAACAGAATCAGAAATGAGAAAGGAAAAATCACGACGGACCCCACAGAAATACAAAGAATTATAAGAGAATATTATGAGAATCTGTATGCTAACAAGCTGGAAAACACAGAAGAAATGGACAACTTCTTAGAAAAATACAACCTTCCAAGACTGACAAAGCAAGAAACAGAAAAACTAAACAGACCAATCACCAGCAATGGAATTGAATTGGTAATCAAAAAACTACCCAAGAACAAAACCCCAGACCAGATGGATTCACCTCTGAATTCTACCAGACATATAGAGAAGAAATAACACCCATTCTCCTTAAAGTTTTCCAACAAATAGGAGAGGAGGGAACACTTTCAAATTCATTCTATGAAGCCAGCATCACTCTAATAACAAAACCAGGCAAAGACCTCACTAAAAAAGAAAATTACAGACCAATATCCCTGATGAACGTAGATGCAAAAATACTCAACAAAATATTAGCAAACCGAATTCAAAAATACATCAAGAGGATCATACACCATGATCAAGTGGGATTCATCCCAGGGATGCAAGGATGGTACAACATTCGAAAATCCATCAACATCATCCACATCAACAAAAAGAAGAACAAAAACCACATGATCATCTCCATAAAAGCTGAAAAAGCATTTGACAAAATTCAGCATCCATTCCTGATTAAAACTCTCAACAAAATGGGTATAGACGGCAAGTACCTCAACATCATAAAGGCTATATATGACAAATCCACAGCTAATATCATACTTAACGGCGAGACGCTGAAAGCTTTTCATCTAAGATCAGGAACAAGACAGGGATGCCCACTCTCCCCACTGTTATTCAACATAGTACTGGAGGTCCTTGCCTCAGGAATCAGATAGAACAAAGACATACAAGGCATCCAGATTGGTAAAGAAGAAGTCAAATTGTCGCTATTTGCCGATGACATGATACTGTACATAAAAAACCCTAAAGACTCCACTCCAAAACTACTAGAACTAAAATCTGAATTCAGCAAAGTTGCAGGATACAAAATTAACACACAGAAATCTGTTGCTTTCCTATACACTAATGATGAACTAACAGAAAGAGAAATCAGAAAAACAATTCCATTCACAATTGCATCCAAAAGAATAAAATACCTAGGAATAAACCTAACGAAAGAAGTGAAAGACCTGTACTCTGAAAACTACAAGACACTCCTAAGAGAAATTAAAGAGGGCACTAACAAATGGAAATGCATCCCATGCTCTTGGCTAGGAAGAATAAATATTGTCAAAATGGCTATACTACCTAAAGCCATCTACAGATTCTATGCAATCCCTATCAAACTACCAACAGCTTTCTTCAATGAACTGGAACAAATAATTCTAAAATTCATATGGAACCACAAAAGACCCCGAATAGCCAAAGCAATCCTGAGAAGGAGGAATAAAACAGGGGGCATTATGCTCCCTGACTTCAAGCTCGACTACAAAGCCACAGTAATCAGGACAATTTGGTATTGGCACAAAAACAGACCCACAGACCAGTGGAATAGAATAGAAAATCCAAACATTAACCCAAACATATAGTCAATTAATATTTGATAAAGGAGCCTTGTATATACAATGGGGAGATGACAGCCTCTTCAGCAGCTGGTGTTGGAAAAACTGGACAGCTACATGTAAGAGAATGAAACTGGACTACTGTCTAGCCCCATAGACAAAGGCAAACTCAAAATGGATCAAAGACCTGAATGTAAGTCATGAAACCATAAAACTCTTAGAAGAAAACCTAGGCAAAAATCTCTTGGATATAAACATGAGCAACTTCTTCATGAACATATCTCCCCGGGCAAGGGAAACAAAAGCAAAAATGAACTAGTGGGACTATATCAAGCTGAAAAGCTTCTGTACAGCAAAGGACACCATCAGTAGAACAAAAAGACATCCTACAGTATGGGAGAGTATATTCATAAATGACGTATCTGATAAAGGGTTGACATCCAAAATATATAAAGAACTCACGCACCTTAACAAACAAAAAGCAAATAATCCAATTAAGAAATGGGCTGAGGACATGAATAGACACTTCTCTAAAGAAGAAATTCAGATGGCCAACAGGCACATGAAAAGATGCTCCACATCGCTAATCATCAGAGAAATGCAGATTAAAACCACAATGAGATATCAACTCACACCAGTGAGGATGGCCAACATCCAAAACACAAACAACAACAAATGTTGGCAAGGATGTGGAGAAAAGGGAACCCTCCTACACTGCTGGTGGGAATGCAAATTAGTTCAACCATTGTGGAAAGCAGTATGGAGGTTCGTCAAAAAACTCACAGTAGAAATACCATTTGACCCAGGAATCCCACTCATTGGAATTTACCCTAAGAAATGCAGCAGCCCAATTTGAAAAAGACAGATGCACCCCTATGTTTATCGCAGCACTATTTACAATAGCCAAGAAATGGAAGCAACCTAAGTGTCCATCAGTAGATGAATGGATAAAGAAGGGGTGGTACATATACACAATGGAATATTATTCAGCCATAAGAAGAAAAGAAATCCTACCATTTGCAACAACATGGATGGAGCTAGAGGTTATTATGCTCAGTGAAATAAGCCAAGTCGAAAAAGACAAGTATCAAATGATTTCACTCATATGTGGAGTATAAGAACTAATAAAAAATACTGAAGGAACAAAACAGCAGCAGACTCACAGAACCCAACAACGGACTAATAGTTACCAAAGGGAAAGGGACTGGGGAAAATGGATGGGAAGGGAGGGATAAGAGGGAAAAGGGGGTAATACAATCAGCAGATGTAATGTTGTGGGGCACGGGGAGGGCTGTACAACTCAGAGAAGACAAGTAGTGATTCTATAGCATTTCACTACGCTGATGGACAGTGACTGTAATGGGTTTGGTGGGGGGGACCTGATGAAGGGGTAGTTTAATAACCATTATATTGCACATGTATTTGTAGATTAATGATACCAAAATAAATTATATTAAAAAAAATTATACTGTAAAGAGATTTAAAATTAAAAATCAAACACCTCCACCATCCAGTCCCTAAAAGGAACCCAAATGCCAGAATAGTAATGGAGAGGCTCCATAAGGACTTAACTGTTTTCCCTTACATGTAGAATCCTAGGTATGCACAGGTTTGGTTAGCTCTTCATTTTTATATTGAGCCTTAGATGTGTCTGCAATGGGATAGATTTCAAGTAAAAGTTCAACACTGGAGTCTGCTGAATAGTTGGTACTCTATTTCCTAGTCCATTATTTCTAAAATGTAGTCTCTAGTTGCTCTAGGAAAATGGGATTCTAAAGGACATGCTCAAAATGGAAGGTAGCATATGTAAAAGTACTTTTGGACCCTCTGGTTTTATCTCAGAATTACAGAAATTTCGCCTTCTACTTTGTATTACATATGTATACCTTAATGTAAGAACAAAGTATTGCTTGGGGTCTTTAAATAATAAATGTTACTGAGCTCATCTCTTTGTGGGCAGTAAATTAGCTGGTCTTAGCTGCTTCAGGACATACTCTTACCCTGGGTGTCAGTTAATCTACAATGGCAATAAGGAGGGTACCAATCAAACATGCGCGGATTTGCCCCACTCCATAGCTTTCATCTCTGCCCTGGGCCTAGCTGCTACCTGGGTACCTCCTTCTTATGGTGAAGGGAGAGGACAAGTAAGCGCAAGTGAGTACCAGGAGTTTATGGATTGACCCATCCATGATGAAGGATTTATTCCTTTGTTTTAATTTATACCCTACTTGTTAAGATAATTCATACCTGTAAAAGAGTATCATTATGTTATGTCAATATAGCACTTGTACAGGTGAAAAACAGTTTTTAACTCATCTCCTGTATTCTTTAAACCACTTAATGCAACAGTAGGCCAGGTGGTTGAACGCATTGTAGGGATAAGGGTCTCTGAATTTTTGAAAAGTCACAAAGAAGAAAAAGCAACTGACACAATCAAGGACAGTACTGACATTTTTGAATGGCCAACCTGCATCTCTTACCACAGAAATGTACTGACTCCTTAGACTATGTGTCAGAGGTGGTTGCTTGGTTCTCACATCCTTAGCACTGCAAAAAATTCCCAAAGAAGCTTACTGTTTGATTGAAATTTCTCCCTCAGAGATAGGTGAAGTCACCACGATTTACCAGAAAGAACGCTAGACTACAGGAGGCAATGAATTCTGAACTCAGACATGCAGGAGTTAAATCTTTGACCAAGTCATCCAAACTCTTGGGGCCTCATCTTCCTAATCAGTAAAATGTGGGTACAACACATGCCCCTTGGAATCACAGTAAGTTTAAATAATGTAATGTGGATGAAAAAACCCATCACAGTCCCTGCAACCTACTGGGACCTGAATTTATCTTCTGTAAATCCCAGGTAACATTCCTCTATAAACCTGGAAATTCAACATAACACTAAATCTGAGTTCAAGAACATTGGTTCTGATTTTAATTTTCTCTGTAGGAAGATTGCTGGATAGATGGAGAGAGATTAAATGTGTTGTACCAGTGTAAGTGACTTTTTACTTTTTTGTTTTTAAATAATTCCAAATTTGCAAGAAAGTTGCAGAAACAGTACAAAACCCTCTTTTTTTAAGCCATTTGAGAATAACATGTTGACATGATGTCCCATCATGCCTGAATAATATGATGCATTTTCCTACAAAATGATATCAAAATTAATATTGATACATTACTACTACTTAACCCTCAGACCCTATTCAAGTTTTACCAGTTGTCCCAATAATGAATTTATGGTAAAAGTATCCAAATCAGGGTCATGCATGACATTTCTTTGTCATGTCCTATGAATGTCCTTCAATCTGTAGAAATTTCTGTCTTTTCTTTGCTCTTCTAGCCCTGACACTTTTGAAGATGGCCCACCAGTTATGTGATAGTACGTCCTCAATTTGTGTTTGCCTAATATTTCCTCAAAATTATCTTCAGTTTTTATGCCTTTGGCAAGATGGTCACAGAAGAGATGTTTTTCTTGGTTCATCCTTTTGAATCAGATATTGCATGATTTTGATTTGTTCTATTACTGATGATATTAACTTTGAGCACTTGATTTAAGGTCATATCTACTGAGTTTTCCCACAGAAAAAAAATTAGTCACTTCTGACTCCTTATAATTAATAAATATTTTGTGAGGAGTTACTTTGGAATGATGTAAACACCAGATTCCTTATCAACATTTGATTTGTTCCTATATTAATTTATATCAGTTTTGACTCAAGATTTCTCTTTTGTTATTCACTGGGGGATGCTTTAAATGTTCCTAGTGGAAACCTCAAGGAACTGGCTCTTCCTTATCATGCCCCTATTATTCTTTGAACACTCTCTTTCTTTTTGACAAAACAAAATGTTTAAAGCACATCTTGTACTTTCCTTGTCCCCCTCCAGCAAACAGTTATTTCTCTAAAAGCCTGATTCCTTTCAGTGGAGAACAGTATTTAACAACCAAGGACTGCATACTTAGAAATCAAGTTTTTCTCATTGTTATTTGGAAGATCTCTCTCTGTGGACAGGGCTAGGCAATATATATACACAGAGTCATATATATATATATATATATATCTGCAGATTTATGTCTAAATTTTTCCCCACATTTACATCCATTTTATTTCCATATGTCTATCCATTTACCTGTGTTAGTTTTCTAGGACTATTATAACAAAATGCACTGACTGAGTGGCTTAAACAACAGAAATTTATTTGTTCACGGTTCTGAAGACTGGAAGTCTAAGAGCAAGGTGTTTGCAGATTTGTGTTCCTCCGAGTCCTCTCTCCTTGGTTTGCAGATGGCCTTTGCTCTGTCCACATACCCTCCTGACTCTGTCTGCGTGTCCAAATTTCCTCTATTTATAAGGACTCCAGTCAGATTGGATTAAAGCCCACTAATGTGACCTTTTTTAACCTTAGTTACCCTTTGAAGGCCCTGTCTACAAAGATAGTTGCACTCGGTGGCATTGGGGATTAACACTTCAACATAAGAATTTGGGGGACACACAGTTCAGTCTATAACACTATCAATCTAATTATGAATTTACAGGTACCATAAATCCCAAGACAAAACCACATGGTTTATTCTAGTTTTCTCTCCTTTGGTATTTTGCAAAGATTTTCTCTTATAGAAATCTGATTCCATTTATATTCTATATGTTTACATATAAGATTAATCCTCTTAGTATATAACAAATCTTCCATCTCATGTTGCTAACAACTTGCCCCCTCACCCCCTGTCCTTCCCTGGGCAGATGTCCTCCTTACTTCAGGCCCCAGCACTTGGCTGGCACTTGGCCTGAAACTACAGTGGCCTCTTTTGAGCACATGCCTTCCCATTGCTGCTCCCAAGACCTCTCAGTGGACAGAGCTAGGCAATGCTATACCACCTGCCCCCCATTAGCCAGTACATACACACACACACATATGCACACACATGTGCACACACACACAATACCTAATTTGTTTGACCACAGCAATAGTCTATGGACTGAATTGTTCTGAAAGGAGGCAAGAAAAAAAGAATGAAGTGCCCTCTCATTTTAAAAGTAGGCTGAAACCATTTTTTTCCCCAAAATCTTCTGTATTTCCCTATGTAAACAAGGATAACCAAATAGGAATTTTTGAGTAGAAAGATGATAAATTATAGCATGGATATATTATCAAGCTAAACAAAGAAACTGGGTGGAAATAACAGTAAACTTACCCGGCTTCCAAATTCAAAATAAGAAATATAAAGTCATCTTTCCAGAGCTAAGTCAATCTACAAAGGCAGGTTAGCTGAGTGACCTAGTCAAAAGTAGTTGAAGGCATTAATATCAAAAAGAATAATAAAGGTCAGAATGGAAGCCGGTTAACAATGAATCTTAGATTTAAAAATAATAATTACAGAGGCATTTATGTGCAGACACAACCAAGTACTGTCCTCAGAGGTATGAGTGCCCTGACTGACTCATTCAAGTTCTTGGACTAGTAGGTCGAGCAAAGGATATATCTGGATATCATTCACTGATGCCGTAAAGTTAAATAAATAAAAGAATCACCTGTTAGCATCCCAGGAATCCCAAAGCACATTTCTGTTTATAATGGTGTTTTCTTTCAGATTTTCTGTAGCAGTAGTAAAGTCATAGTATTATGTTAAAGGATCCTTAGGAGAGACTGGGTAGATTTAGAAATGTACAAAATCTCATCATGCACTCCACAGAGGTGTTCCTCAATATTGGAAGTGGTGCATGCCTCTGGCCATATATATCATATTTTTTCAGGCAGAATAATATCTGTGAACTACTGTTCTAAATGATCAGCCAATGAACCGGTCAGCTGGTAGTTGTAACTTGGTAGCTGCAGTTGCAAATATGTTAAGTGGTTGTGAATTGAAAGTTTCTCTTGCAGTTGAATAGAGTAAATCCAATCCTAAGAGATGATACTTCTCAGGGTCGTGGGTCAAGGTTTGAGGCCTCAGAAATGAAGACCAGAACACTGGTCTGTCCTGATTCTATCAAAATAAATACCACAGCTGAGGACACAGGGAAGCCCCTTGTTTTTCTGCCTGCTGTCCTCTAAATGGTTGGTGGATCCTCTCCACATTTATCTAAGGCACGTCTCCTTTATCTACATGGTCTGAGTAACAGTAACATCAATTTGTTTAGAATGTAGTTTTCAAAGGGAATATTTTACTGAATTTGTTACTTCAGATATTTCTGTTCTCAGAATCCTGCAAGGAAACCCATTTTATTTTCTTCTGGTGCAAAATGTGGAGACCCCTTGTTAGAATATGAAATTCATTTTATACTTCTCAGAGTGTCTGTTTGGCTTGCAGGCCCTTTTGCTGTCTACTGTTGTAGATTTAGGTGTTCATAGGCCTTACCTATGGACATATATTACAATCAATGGAAGAATGAAGTACTATAAAAATACACATTAATAACAGGGAAGTAACCTTATTACTCATATAGGGTTAGAATCTGATCAATCATGTGAAGACATTTCAAAATGAAAAAGCAGACAGAACTCAGCCATTAATTATTGGTTGTTATTTTGTATTGTTTTCAGACAAATCTTATATAGTTAACTTGTGTAATCAGCATATTATATAATCAAAACAGGTATATTTAGGATAGAAACCACAGCTAGAAATAGGCAGAGAGTTGTAAAGGTGAATAGCACAAGTTCTGAAGTCAGGCTTCTCCAGGTTCAAACTCTAGCTCAGTCCTTTCTGGCTGTGAGCCAGGAAAAATCATTTGAACTTTAGTTTCAATTGAAAACCTGGGGTGATAAAGTAAGATTTCACTAGATGAGGATCAGATGAAATAAATGCACACCATACTTGATTCAAATAGTATTAAAAGCCCTAGCCACAGCAATTAGGTAAGAAAAAGAAAAGAAAGACATCCAAATAGGTAAGGAGGAAGTAAACCTGCCATTATTTGCAAAGGACATGATGCTATTTAAAGAACCCTGAAAACTTCAACAAAAAAAAGTTAGAATTAATAAATGAATTCAGTAGCTGCATGATACAAAATTAAGATACAAAAATCCATTGCCTTTCTGTATACTAATAAAAAACTATCAGAAAGAGAAATTAAGAGAACAATCTTATTTACAACTGCATCAAAAAGATGAAAATACCTAGGAAGAAATTTAATTGAGAAGGTGAAAAACTTGTGCTCTGAAAACTGTAAGACATTGATGAAAGAAACTGAGGAAGACACAAATAAGTTGAAAGATATTCTGTGGTCATGGATTAAAAGAATTAATATTGTTAAAATGAACATACTACCCAAAGGAATATACAGATTTATGGTAATCCCTATCAAACTTTTGATGTCATTTTTTACAGAACTAGAACAAATAATTCTAAAATTTGTATGTAACCACAAAACACCCCAAATAGTCAAAGCAATTTTAAGAAAGAAGAACAAAGCTGGAAGTAATATGCTCCCTGATTCCAAACTTTACTGATACAGTAATCCAAACAGTATGATATTGGCATAAAAACAGACACAGAGGTCAATGGAGAATAGAGAGCCCAGGAACAAACCATGTATTTATGGTTAATTAATTTACAACAAAGGAGACAAGACTATACAGTAGGGAAAGGACAGCTTGTTTAATAAATGGTGTTGGGGAAATTGGACAGCTACATGCAAAAGAATGAAACTGGATCACTGTCTTAAACCATATACAAAAATTAACTCAAAATTGACTGAACACTTGAATGTAACACCTGAAACCACTAAACTACTAGAAAAAACCCATAGGTTTTAAGCCTCTTGACATTGGTCTCAGCAATGATTTTTGGATTTGACTCCAAAGGTATGGGAAACAGAAGTAAAAATAAACAAACAAAAAATAAATGAAAAAAAAAGAGAAGTAAAAATAAACAAAAAACTGAAAAGCTTCTGCACAGCAAAGGCAACAAAAAAATAAAAAGGCGACCTACTAAATGAAGATATTTGCAAATCACATATCCAATAAGAGGTTAATATCCAAACTAAAGAAAGACCTCACACAATTCATTAACAACAACAAAAAACAATCCTATTAAAAAAATGGGCAGAGGATCTGAATAGACATATTTTTCAAAAGAAGACATACAGATGGCCAAAAGATTCATGAAAAGAGGCTCAACATCAGAATCATCAGGGAAATGCAAATCAAAGCCACAACGATTTGCATATCCCTGATGCCTGTTAGAATGGCTAGTATCAAAAAGACAAGAAATAGCAAGTGTTGGAAAGGATGAGGAGAAAATAGAATGCTTGTGCACTGTTGGTGGGAATATAAGTTGAAGCCTTAGTGGAAAACAGTACGGAGGTTTCTCAAAAAAATTAAAAATAGAGCTGCCATTCCACTTCTGGGTATCTATCCAATGGAAAAAACCCCACTAATTTAAAAATATTTACATACCCACTTTGTCATTGCAGCATTATTTATAATAGCCAAAGATGTAAACAACCAGTGTGCCATCAAGAGTTAATGGATAAAGGAGATGGAATATGTATATATAATGCAATACTGCTTGGCTGTCAAACAGAATGAAATACAATGAAATCCTTCCATTTGCAACAGCATGGATGGGCCTTGAAGGTATTATACAAAGTGATACAGGTCAGACAGAGGAAGTATATGATTTCACTTTCAAGTAAAATCTAAAAAACAAAACAAACGAACAAAACAAAACAAAACAAACCCCAGACTTACAGATTCAGAGGACAGAATGGTGACTGCCAGAGAGAAAAGAGGTAGGGAGGTAGCAAAACAGGTGAAAGGGATCAAGAGATACCAACTTCTAGTTATGTCATACATAAGTCATAGAGAATATCACGGGCAGCATGGGGATTAGTCAATATTTTATTAACTTTGTATGGTGACAGATGATAACTAGATTCATTGTGTGATCAGTTTGCAATGTACACAAATATTAAATCACTATGTTGTACACATGAAACTAATAGAATATTTTATGTTAATTATACTTGAATAAAATTATAAAGGAAAAGAAAAAGATCCCAATTTACAATACAATAATAACAAAGATGCAAGTCGTTTTCCACCTTCATGTTCCTATCTGGTCTATGTAAATGCCGGGTCCTACTTACCATTTTGTTTTTAGAAGTGTTGATATATACAAGATCATCATATGCCTTGTCCATTCCATGAAAAGGTAGACAAACCCTATCATCATTTCAATGCTACAGTTTGCAAATGAGTGTATATATACATATGGAAATTCTGCTAACCCCCAAGGTTATGCTATTAAGAGGTGGTGTCTGTGGGGGGGTAATTAAGTCATGAGGGTGGAGACCCATATAAGATGAAGGCCATTTGAAAAGAGACCTCAGAGAGTTCCCTCTGTCCTTCCAAGTGAGGACACTGGAAGAAGGAGGCCATCTATGAACCAGGAATCAGGTTCTCACCAGATACCCTATCTTCCAGCACATTCATCTTGGATTCCCAGCCCAAGAATTATAATACATTTTTGTTGTTTATAAACTACCCAGTCTATGCTATTTTTGTTATAGCTAAATAGATAAAGATTGCATCTAAAATACTAAAATAGATGAAGATTGCATGCATTTTACAAATGAAGAACAGAGGCTCCAAGAAGATTTTCACAAGATTATCCTGCCAATCAGTGTAGGACCCTACATTTTTTTCTTAAGTCTCCTGACTCTAAGTTTAAAGTGCTTGCTTCTCCATCACAGTTTTCTTTTTTGTCTGGGTGTCATTAGTGGTTATTTAATAACACAATTTAATAATTCTTAATTATGTAATAAATTTATAACTAGTGCATTTAATACTTTAATAAAATAAGTTTATAATTAATTGTTCAATAATTCTCATAACTAAGGACTCTTGAAGCTCAAACAATATTCTGGTGATGTTGATGCCATCCTCTAACTAAGCAGCAAGCCAGCCTAGACCCTGATGAATCCTCTGTGAATTACATCATCTTCGGGTCTTTAGATGAAAAAATTTATGCTCCAACAACATGGTAAATTATTCCGTCAAAATTTCATGGCAGGAAATTAAGCACTAGTCTGTTATCTCTGGATCCAAACAAGGGAAAACCAGGTTTCTACTAGATTAGCAAAATTTTAACCAGTTGGAAAGCAGAAAAGCGCAAAAAAAAAAAATCACCATAACCTTTTACTTACAAGTCAAAATCATCCTCTTTGGTTTGGCCAAAATATATGTTCTCACAGAAGTATAAAAACAAAAGAAAAATATGCTGTTGAAGAGTAGAGAAATTTTGACCCTGAACTCTATGGGAGTGAAACAAATTTATTTCCTATGACAAAGAGAACTCTAGTCTGAGTCAGCCTTGTCTAATGCAAAACAATTTCATTCCTGTTTTGGGGGGTTTTGTTTTTCTCCCCCTGTTCCCTGGCTAGTTCCAGTGAGCTCTCTTCCAGCTGAAATTTCTCATACCTCTGGTATTTTTATCAAAGGCTATTTTCTATCCTGAAGTAGACAACACGTCATTTTGTTTGTCTTCTTGAATCCATCAAATCCTCAGTAGATCCAGACTTCATGAAAATAGTGCTAGAAAATCTTTTTGAGTGGTAGGTCTGCTTTGTGAGAAACACAGAAAGGCTGATCAATTATTAGATTGTGATTGATTGCTCAGCAAAATAAGCCCACAGAAGACCTGGAGACAGACTGTACTGAGTGGCTAAAATAAGTTGAGCCTGGGATCAACATCTACAAAGCAGCCATAATGCCACTTGAACATCACAGATTAGGGAATTTACAAGATGATTTAAGTCCAAACTGTACTTGCTAATACAAGAGTGCTGTAGAACTTTTGTGAATGTCCGTTTATAAATATATATATATTTATAGTATGTATATTTATAAATATATATACTATATATAAATATATACACATTTATGATATATACATACATTTGCACACTGAAGTCTTGTAAGTTATATTTAGGTTAAGTGAAGAGTGGTAGGGCTCCATATTTAAAGGAAAATGTGCAGGGGCCTTGTAGAAAGCAATATGTTAATCTTGCAATACACATAATTCCACTAAAATTATGTTTAAATATTTAACTATTTTTCTATGAGGGCTCAGCTCTATATAAAGACCAAACCCCATATAGATTCTTTTTTTGGAATTTGTCATCTATAGAAACTCTCACCAGACTTTTCTCCATCCCTGTTGGTGTGACTAAGAGTAAAACAATTCTAGTTCTTCACTGCTTCTCTCCAAACATTAGTAGTTTTCTCTAACTGCAGTTACGGTGTCTAGTTTTAGGTGGGGAACTCAAATACTCTAAAACCTTCCAATAAGAACTCTGTACTGCTCACCATGCAAACTCTTATTTATATTCACTTACCAAACCCCTTTAAATACTCGCTTCTATTGAGAGTAGGATTCTCTAAAAAGTCTTTGGTAACCTGCTAGTTCCATGAGATGCTCCCTAAAGAAAGTATTCTGTGCTGAAACAAGAAGTCTTCATACAGGGATGGCAAAGACTGAAAAGTTTTGCTAGAAAAACAAAAACAAAAACAGACAAGAGATTAACTTATCCTTTAAATTTTTATTAACAAGCTAACCCACATTTAATGTGACAACAGAACCATAATATTTTATTTTTATAGGAAGGACTATTATTACTCTATTGAATTAATGTTTCTAGAAAACACACTTTGGTAAGAACACACTTCCTGAGCACGTAAAAAACACATGGTCTACAGCCAAGTATCACACACAGCACCCTACAAGACATGAGCTCCTGCTGTTTCCCCAGTCTGCTCTTCTAATGCCAAGTACTTTCCATTAAATATATCAGGTTATTGTACAACTGTTACTTTTATCCATGATAGTCTCACATCTGCAACTGCCTTGTACAGTTTAAATATCACCTCAGCTAACACCTCTTTCCCTGGCTCCTCATTCTCCTTGAAGAGTTAATAATTCTATTACCTGAGAGACAGTTACACTCAGCACAGGCTTTTATACAGCACTTAGCCCGCTCTTATAAAATGGCTTCTCTTATGTGTGTGTGTGTGTGTGTGTGTATGTGTGTGTGTGTGTGCGTAATATTGTGTCAGTACATAACTTTGTTGGTGTATAACTTTCTCCAACAGATTATTCTTTGACAATAAAAACTGTATCTCATATTCCTACCTTTTGTATAAGGCTTGGAACTTCCTAAATAATCCATGGATATTTGTTAACTTAAAGAATTAATGAAGGATGAAGTGCTTGGAATCCGTTGATTAAGATTAAAGGTAGAGATGAAAATATAATAGTTATTTAAAATGCCTTATTTATTGAGAGTGCATGTGCTCCTGTGTGTATGTGTGGGTGTGGACACAAACCATTCTGTCATTATAATCAGAGAGTGATGACATGATTTAATGTGCAAACTGAGACATTTCTGAGCATGAAATGTGTGCAAAAATAATAAAACCATATATTTGTAATAATTATTTATTAACTAACAATTGGTTTTTAATATTGGTAGACAAGATATTTCTATTCAAAAACAATGTTCAGGAGTAAGTCTTTATAAGATATAGGAAAAAAGCTCCTCTTGTTATATAATAAAAACTAAAGCAAATTAAATATGTTTTTAAAATGATGATATTTTAAAAATAATACATCACAATAATAATTTATTGCATATTAATAGAAATTAATCATTGTTGATTAATATCTCCAAAACCATCTCACTGGTATACTGAAAAATGTATCTTTGAAAAGATGTCATTGTTTTAAAATTACCTATAAGCATGTATGAATTGCAATTCATGGATAATTGCTTTCAAATTGTGATACTTTCAACTGACTCTCCTCTATGGACCACCATTATGTCTTTAATGGGGAAAATACTTTCATTGAAGGTGCTATAGTAAGTTCAGAGTCAATTCTTTTACGTGGAGGCTATTATTTTTCTTTTCTAACGAAATGTACAATTGTATCAGCCCAAACATTTTCATTAGTATATTTTTGATTCAATTCACAGTATCTTTTGTTTGCTAATTCTTTTTATAAGATAAAATTTAACATATTAAGTTGTTTCTCTCTGTCATTCTTTTAAACATTTAACTAAGTTATGATATGGCAAAACTTTAGGCCTTCTCAAATTCATGCCATCATAGTATACAATATAAATCCATCCAATTAAAAGTGAAACTCCATAAAAAGGTATTTACCCTAAGTTAAGATACTGCACAAATCAAAAACAGAATTCTGTGATTCAATCTTATCTAACCTCTGAATTCCTATCCATGTGTTCAACTGTCCACTTGGACACATTTCAATGGCATATTTCCTGTGAACTCTGCATTCAAGACGGACGTTTATGGAAAGAAAAATTTTATTAAAACTTTCCAACTGACTTTTTAGGTAAGAAAATGCTTAGAAGATGTGCTTACTAAAAATGCTTGATTTAACTGAAAGATACTGAGGTTGGTTTACAAAGTATTTCTTTAGAAGCTCAACATTTCTAAAAATGATTAGTGATGAATATTATAGGGAGAAATCAAGATGGTCAGCTAAAATATGTACTTGATAAAAAGTATGATCTTTGCCAAGAGCTGCTTCTTAAAGAAAATAAACAAAATAGATAAACCCCTAGCCAGACTAATCAAGAAAAAAAGAGAGTCTACTCACATAGAACCAGAAATGAGAAAGGAAAAATCACTACCAACCCCACAGAAATAGAAAGAATTACGAGAATATTATGAAAAATTATATGCTAACAAACTGGATAACCTAGAAGAAATGGACAACTTTCTAGAAAAATACAACCTTCCAAGGTTGACCCAGAAACAGAATATCTCAACAGACCAATTACAGGCAATGAAATTGAACTGGTAATCAAAAACCTACCTAAGAACAAAACTCCTGGACCAGATGGCTTCACTGCTGAATTTCATCAAACATTTAGTGAAGACCTAACACCCATCCTCCTTAAAGTTTTCCAAGGGGTAGAAGAAGAGGGAATACTTTCAAACTCATTCTATGAGACCAGCATCACTCTAATACCAAAACCAGGCAAAGACACCACAAAAAAAGAAAACTACAGACTAATATCCCTGATGAACATAGACGCAAAAATACTCAACAAAATATTAGTAAACCGAATTCAAAAATACATCAAAAGCATCCATCATGATCAAGCAGGGTTGATTCCAGTGATGCAAGGATGGTACAACATTTGAAAATCCATCAACATCATCCACCACATCAACAAAAAGAAGGACAAAAACCACATGATCATCTCCATAGATGCTGAAAAAGCATTTGACAAAATTCAACATCCATTCATTATAAAAACTCTCAACAAAATGGGTATAGAGGGCAAGTACCTCAACATAATAAAGGCCATATATGACAAACCCACAGCCCACATTATACTTAACAGTGAGAAGCTGAAAGCTTCTCCTTTAAGATCGGGAACAAGACAAGGATGCCCACTCTCCCCACTTCTATTCAACATAGTACTGGAGGTCCTAGCCACGGCAATCAGAAAACACAAAGAAATAAAAGGCATTCAGATTGGCAGGGAAGAAGTTAAACTGTCCCTGTTTGCAGATGACATGATATTGTACATAAAAACCCTAAAGAATCTACTCCAAAACTACTAGATCTAATATCTGAATTCAGCAAAGTTGTGGGATACAAAATTAACGCGCAGAAATCTATGGCATTCCTACACACTAACAATGACCTTTCAGGGAGAGAAATCAGGAAAAGAATTCCATTCAAAGTTGCATCAAAAAGTAAAACACCTAGGAGTAAACCTAACCAAGGAAGTGAAAGACCTATACTCTGAAAACTACAAGACACTAATGAGAGAAATTAAAGAAGATACCAATAAATGGAAAAACATCCCATGCTTATGGATAGGAAGAATAAATAATTGTCAAATCATTTATTGAAAATTGTCAAAATGGCCATCCTGCCTAAAGCAATATACAGATTCAATACAATCACTATCAAAATACCAACAGCATTTTTCAATGAACTAGAGAAAATCATTCTAAAATTCATATGGAACCACAAAAGACCCCGAATAGCCAAAGTAATCCTGAGAAGGAAGAATAAAGCTGGGGGGACTATGCTCCCCAACTTCAAGCCTTACTACAAAGCCACAGTACTCAAGACAATTTGGTACTGGCACAAGAACAGACCCGTAGACCAATGGAACAGACTAGAGAGCCCAGATATAAACCCAACCATATATGGTCAATTAATATATGATAAAGGAGCCATGGACATACAATGGGGAAATGACAGCCTCTTCAACATCTGGTGTTGGCAAAACTGGACAGTTACATGCAAGAGAATTAAACTGGATTATTCTTTAACTCCACACACAAAAGTAAACTCAAAATGGATCAAAGACCTGAATGTAAGTCATGAAACCATAAAACTCTTAGAAGACAACACAGGCAAAAACCTGAATATAAGCATCAGCAACTTCTTCCTGAATGCATCTCCTTGAGCAAGGGAATCAAAAGCAAAAATGAACTCATGGGACTACAGCAAACTAAAAAGTTTCTGTATGGCAAAGGACACCATCAACAGAACAAAAAGGCATCCTACAGTATGGGAGAATATATTTGTAAATGACATATCCAACAAGGGCTTAACATCCAAAATATATAAAGAACTCACACACCTCTACACCCAAAAAGCAAATAACCTGATTAAAAAATGGGCAGAGGATATGAAAAGACAGTTCTCCAAAGAAGAAATTCGATGGCCAACAGACACATGAAAAGATGCTCCACATCACTAATCATCAGGGAAATGCAAATTAAAACCATAATGAGATACCTCACACCAGTAAGGATGGCCACCACCCAAAATACTAAGAACAACAAATACTGGCGAGGATGCGGAGAAATGGGAACTCTCCTACACTGCTGGTGGGAATGTAAGCTAGTTCAACCATTGTGGAAAGCAATATGGAGGTTCCTCAAAAAACTAAAAATACAAATGCCATTTGACCCAGGAATCCCCTTCTTGGAATTTACCCAAAGAATACAACATCTCAGATTCAAAAAGACATATGCACCCCTATGTTTATTGCAGGACTTTTTACAATAGCCAAGATATGGAAGCAACCTAATTGTCCATCAGTAGATGAATGGATAAAGATGTGGTACATATACACAATGGAATACTACTCAGCCGTAAGAAAGAAACAAATCCTACCATTTGCAACAACTTGGGTGGAGCTGGAAGATACTATGCTCAGTGAAATAAGCCAGGCAGAGAAAGACAAGTGCCAAATGATTTCCTTCATTTGTGGAGTATAACAACGAAGCAAAACAGAAGGAACAAAATAGCAGCAGACTCAGAGACTCCAAGAAGGAACTAGTGGTTACCAAAGGGGAGGGTTGTGGGAGGGCGGGTGGGGTGGGTGGGAGAAGGGGATTGTGGGGTAGTATGTTTAGTACACATGGTGTGGGGAATCACGGGGAAAACTGTGTAGCAACAGAGAAGTCAAAGAGTGAATCTGAGTCATCTTACTACACTGATGGGCAGTGACTGCATTGGGGTATGAGTGGGGACTTGATAATATGGATAAATGTAGTAACCACATTGTTTTTTCACCTGAAACCTTCATAAGAGTGTATATTGATAATACCTTTAAAAAAAGTATTAGCTTTGCCTTTAAAGTTACTTTAATTAAACATACCTGCAAATGTTGGTATTTTTATCTTCTTTTTCCACTGGTAGATTATTGAATATTATTTGGATCCAGTTATGAATTTTGTGCATACAACAGCCTATCCCTGCTTCATAGATTTCATTATTTAATAAGAACATTGCTTTTACCATGACACAAGACTCTTGAAATTTGTTGTTGCATTACCACTGTATAAGGAAACAAGTCGTTTATTTTCATTATTCAATGTTGAACTTTTGTAAGTTGAATTTCCTGTCATTTTCAAATTACTGTGAGATGATTTACCTTCATTGGAAGGATCTTCCAAAAATCTCTAGTTTGATTCCATGAATTGGATGAAATTCCATTATTGGTAACTGACTTTCTCTTATAGCACCTGGTGGCATAGATATAAAACTGGCATCATTAACTGTTTGCAAATTGTCTCTGCTGATAAAGCCAAGACATTTACAACTACTATGGGTTCACTTTTTCATATATGCATGGTAATACTTGGAATAGAAAATGAGTGAAATTAATTTAAAAGAATAATCATTTGACATAAATAAGAAGCTCATCATGTTAATTTGTCATTTTTGTGCACTCTCTTAGCAGTTTCCTTAGCAGATTTGAGTTTCCTGACTTTTGTGTTGTCAGTGATACTACTACGGCTCCCCTGGGGGATGGTAAAGGTAGACCAACACTTTGTACAATTTACACGTTTATCACCAACTTTCTTAGGGATTGGACATTCCTCAAGCAGGAACTTTTGGCTGATTGCTGCTACAGTGACTTATTTTAAAAACACTCATTGCCAAACAATAAAGGAAAAAACAGTTATAGATTTAAGCCATAAAATAAATAACAAAACCACATGTCAACAGTGGTCATACTACATTCTATACATTCAACAGCTGGAATGCGCAGATGCTATTACTCTCCCCTATTTCACAAATTCCTAACCAATAATTTCCTGAATTTCATTCTGACCCACCTCACATTTATGACCTCGCATCTTCCTGCTCCATGCAGACTTAGCACTCTGCACAGAACTATTATAGTTGACTCTTGAACAATACGGGTTTGAAATATGCAGATTTTTTTCAGTAAATATATTGGAAAAGTTTCCAATGGAAACATATTGAAACTATTATTGGAAATATATTATAAAATGACATTCAAATTACATGCTAATTGACTATGTTACTGGTAAGGCTTCTGATCAACATTAGGATATTAGTAGTTACGTTTTGGAGGAGCCAAAAGTTATATGTGGATTTTTGAATACGCAGGGGGTCAGGACCTCTGAGTTCCACATTGTGCAAGGGCCAACGGTACCCCAAATGGCCAGCTGGGGCAACTCCACCCAGTTCTTTTCCCATGCATCTGAATCCAGAGGAGTTTGCAGTACTTAGTCATTCATGTCCGGGAAGACTTTGCTGTATCAGCAAGCACCCTGCCTTCTGCCCTTCAGAGAAAGAGTTATTTTAGCTATGTTGCATTTGGAAGGAACCAAGAAAACAGAGATGAATAATATCTGGTCATCATTCATGTTTAAGAATGTGATAAAATGAGAATTCAGCTCACTGCACGTGCTTCTCATTCCTAGACAAGCCTATGTTAGAAGCTCAAAGTCAAAGTGGAAATCCACTAAGCCATTTCAGATTATTTAAATGTCTTTTTAAAAGTTAAAAAACAAAACAAAACAAATGCTAAGCCAAATGGAATGCACAAAGAAGGTAAACCAGGTCCTCCCCCAAAACAGAGGTGATATTTAGTCAAATATGAGTTGATAAAGTTAAGAGATAGTCTCCCTGTGCATTTTTCTGGAATTGGCAGTACTTTATTTTCTACCTCCTAGAAAAAGTCAATCTTCTTTTCTCAAATAAGTAGCAGTTACATGGCTCAGAAAGGCTAGACAAATGAAAGTGTATTTTCACTCAGCCCTTGGTTTGAAGGCCATAAGCAATCAAAAAACTGCTGAAAAATCCATAATAGCATACTTGTCTCCAAGATAGCAGAGAAAGATGCTGGCTTTTAACTAGCAACTGTCTCTGCCAAGTTTAAGAGCCTTCTATTTGAAGGTCATACTCCTGACAGTACAGGAGGCCCTGGAAGCCAGACCCAGAAACATCCATGGATTACGGATACTCTCTGCAGTATTCAGTGTAGCTTCTGCTGGGAAACTAACCATCATGTAATTAGAATTACAAATCATTCCAATCAATAAAATTTTAAACAAATTCCTATGAATTGTAATCTAGCTGATCAAAATTTCCACTCCACGTTCATCATCTAGACATAGCAGAATAGGTAGATCTCCCCTTAATGTGTCAGACCTTCAAATCTGTGGCCCCCCCCCACTCAAGCCCTCTCTTCTCAAACTTATTACCTATATACACTGCCTGAGTATGCACTCATTTATTAAATAAGCAGCCACTAAGGTCTTATTTTGCCCACAACTCAGTCAATTGTTCCTAACGTGGGCAACTTTGCCAGGTGACACTGAGCAATACCTGGAAACATTTCTGTTATCATGACTGGGGTTGGAGGTGCTACAGGCATCTAGTGGGTAGAGAACAGATACCCTGCAATGTATAGGACAGCTTACTACCCCGTATCACAGACACACAACAAAGAATTACCCAGTCCAAAATGTCCACAGTGTCTGGGGTGAGAAACTCTTTTATATGAATACATAAAATTGCTTCCCAAAGGATCATAAATCTTGTAATTTGCACAAAATGGAGCGAAGGAGAAAAAGAAATAGTAAAATTAGCTCATGCAGATCAAGCAGAGTGAGATTTAAAATTTCTTTGGTCTAAACACTGTCCAAAGCAGGAAATGTATATAGCACAGTGGTTGACCTGAAAGGGTTACAGAAGAGGAAAACTGACTTCTCCCAGCCCTTAAGGTAGTCAGGCAAAAGTCAGAGCTCCTTTTCAGCTGAAAGCAACTTCTCCTTTTATATCTATGGTCTCTAAAATATCATCAAAGTTGCTTTTTTTTAAAGCCCTCTTATTTTTCAAATGTCACTTACAAAGAGAAGACAATATAAAATGCAAATGTTTACAAAATGTTCAAGCAAACATCAGTATAATTATTTTTCCAGGTTAAGCAATGAAACACGGCTAATATCTCCCAAGCCTTTTATATTGTCCTTTTTCCAAACACAGCCACCCTTCTTAGTTTTGTGATATGTATTTTCTTTCATTACAGTCTTACCATTTATGTCTGAATTGCTAAATGTAAGTTTACTAATGCCTGTTTTTTGGACTTCACATAAATGGAATTATACTCTATGGATTATTTTGCATGTTTCTTCATTCACTCAAGATTTGACAGCATGATCAATCCATGTTCAAACCTGTACATCTTATTTTCATCGGTAAATAAAATTCCTTTATACCGATATACTAGCTTATCTACCCATTCTACTGTTGGTCGACATTTCATGTGTTTAGAGCTTGGAGCTATTAAAAATAGTCTCTCCCTGAATATGTGGTCTGATGGACAATTTTATGGTTTACTTTGGAATATTTATCAAGTTGTGAAACTTCTGGTTCAAAGACATGTGTAATTCCAAATATACTAGAAGTTGTTAAACATTTCCTAAGTATTGTTACCATGCCAGGGAAATGCCTAACACATCATCAGTGTTGTGATTGTTTCATGTATGCTTAAAAATAATTTATATTTTTCAGTTGTTAGGTGTGGCATTTTATTGTTTCAATCTTCTGTATCTTACCTGATCTTTTTAGTCTGCTTTTTCTCTCAGTTTTTGAAGGAGCCGTGTTAAAATCACCTACTAGAAATGCAGTTGTTTCTTATCAATTTTCATTTTATACATTTTAAGATGGTTACCAGGAACACATAAAATTCAGAATGGTTACATCATATTGGTAGACAAACAGTTCCATGATTATAAAGTGACTTTCTTATTTAGCTTTTGTCTAAAAATTGATTTTTTTAATGGTATTTATAGCTAGACACCTTTCTCTTGGTTAGGTATAGGGTATTAATTTCATCTTTTTCACACTTTTTTCAGTCTTTATGCTTTAAGTGTGTCACTTGACAGCACATATATCTTATTAACAAATCTATATATTCAGTCTGTCAATCTTTGTCCTTTATTAGAGCATTTAATTAATATATTTAATTTTTCTACTACCTTCTTTTGTATTTTCAAATCTGTAAGTTTCAATTTGTCATATTCTATTTCTCCGTTTTATTTTTTTTGGTTGATATTTTTCCTCATTCAAACTTTGTGATCTATGAATTGTAAAGTTAATTTCTCTATTTGTGTTTTTTTAGTAATTATAACAAATTATATCAAAGTACAAAATAAAGCAAAACTTGGACTACCTAACAGAAAATATGAGGCAATCAAATGCTTTAACTGAATTCATAACCTCTCAGACATATATTAGATTGTATCCTCCTAAACACCTAAATATATTTTATAGTTTCAAATTTTTTCCGTGCAATCTCATTTATAGATAACGTTCCTAACCTTTCCTTCTGATATTGTCTTCAGCCATGTCTAATCTGCTGTTTAATTTATTCAATTAATCCTTGACTTCAGTTATTATAGTCTTCATTTCTAGAAGTTTTGTTTTGCAAGTTTTTAAATCTACTCTGCAACTTTCTTATAGTTTCCTGCTTCTAGAACATGTTTTCAACTTACTTTTTAGTTCTTTAAAAATAGTAATTATGGCTCTTTTATGATCTGTATCTGATAATTCCCATATATGAAGCTCTTTGTAATTCTATTTCCTGTTATCTGCTGTTTTTTCTGGTTCTCAGACATGGCACCTCATTTTCTGTCTGTTTCATCATATTTGCTAAGCGTGATTGTGTTTGAATAATGTTCTTTACCCTAGAAAAATTAAAAACTACAGTGTTAACTGGAGGATTAAGATAAAGTTGTAGTACTTGTAGACACTTTCTCTGTTTTACTACCTAGGCATCCTGGCAGTCTGCTTTTTTTGAAATAAATTTTTGTGCTTTTGAGCTTCTAACTGATGTCAAAGTAAGCTTGAAATCAGTGTGAAGCTAAATGTCTTTTAATTTATTCTCAAGGATTAGCCACTTGAGATCCCAGCTTTATGGTAGAAGGATTTCCTCTTAAACTCTTCAGTGTTTGATGTGTCCTAGAGTTGGACTTCTCACCCTTTTAGGCAATTAGAAAAAAAAGTCCAAACTGGGCTAGATGGGTAAATTCTTTCACGTCTCATGGCTCATGGCAAAAGTATTTACTATGTTCTCCTGTCTTTTCTAGGTACCCTTCTCTCATCAGTTTAGGAATGATAATGTCTTACTAACCTTTTAGATTTGTTATGCTTTTTAGAAGTTTTTGAACCAGGCTTTAAAATTATCAGGAATTATTAAATAATGATTGTTAAATTATTATTTGATCCAAATAACCTTATCCAACTTTAATCTAAATGAACTTCCAATGCTATCATTTTCTGTTCATCATGATATAAGAATAGGTTGGGAAACAATACTATGTATCCTTCATTAGCTCATTCTGAAAGTAGGAGGAGAAATGCAATTCACCATGAAAATGTTAAGAAACTAATAACTACAGAAACCTGTAGAAAATGGTTAAGTACCAAAGGAGGGGCTCAAACAAATTGCTCTAGAGATCTATTAAGGAACAAAACACTTCCAGGGTGATCGGAGAAGCCTGCTGGAAAAGGAACATTTGTAGGATATATAGGATTTGAACTAAAATTTTCAATACTAAAAAGAACATGAATTTTGAAGAAAGACTGTTCTACATTTTAAGGCCAGCTCTAACATTACCATTTATATGAATGTGAATATGTAACTCAGACTCTATGAATATTGCTATAGTCTAGCCATGATAATATCTAATAGAGAAGATGAGGCAAGTAAGTGAAATATTATGGGTTAACTTTCTTAAGCAATGATTAAGCTCTTTCTAGATGGTTAGTAGTTATTGAATTATTTCAGTGTGCAGATGTATATTTCCTATTCCAGTAAATTATTCTGGGGGACTTAAAGTTAAGTCTTTAGTAAGAACAAAGACCAAATCAATGTTGTTCAGCACCTAATGAATCTCTTGTAATGGCAGATGTCTTCACATTAATTACCTTATAGTTTCTTTCATTAATTTTTTCTGTCATAAATACACATATTCTTCTAAATTAGGCAACAACTATATCTTTTCTTTTTTAATCACTCTGAAATTGCTATTAGATGGCTGATTGGTTGTTATTGGAGGAAAATCATAGGAGATACATTTTATCACTTTATAAGGTATCTTCAATAGGTCATTTCAAAAATGCCTTTTATTTTGGCTCCTATGGAAAAAGAGCTTGTCTGCTGGTCATGCATGTGAAAAGTTCAAGAATAATTGTGAAGATCACTTATTATCACTACCCCGGCACTTTAACTCACTAACAACTTTGAGGACAACATGATTTCCATTCTTGGTGGACCTTTATAATGAAAGGGATTCACAAAAAAGGGCTGACAATTGCATGATTAATGAGGGCATGCAGACATCTAACCAAAACAAACAAAAAATAATAAGGTTACTTTAAATATTGGCTACAGCCAGAGCCAATAAGCCTGGGAGGAAAGCATAATTCCTTTTAAGGAGAGAAAGGCTCCTCTGGGAAAAAGAAGTATAGGGCTTTTGGGGTTATATAAGATAAATAGAGTATAGAATTTGTTATAAAAAGAGAAATAAAATTTAGCAAATAAGAGTACAGAATGACACTCACAAGATGGGAGAATCTCTGCAAATCATATAATCTAATAAAGGACTCATATGTAGTGTGTATGTATATACACTTGCATGTTGTATATACATAAATACTTGCATGTGTATATACTTGCATGCAATATACACACATATATATGTATTACGACTCAGTAATATGAAAGATAAATAACCCATTTTTTTAAAAGAGGCAACAACTATATGACAAGATGCTCACCATCATTAGTTATTAGATAGACATAAATCAAACCATGATCAAAAAGAGGGACAATAACAAGTCCTGGAAAGGATGTAGAGAAATCAGAACCCTCATACACTGCTGGTGGGAAGTTACAATGGTGTAGTTTTGGAAAACAGCCAGGCAGTTCCTCAAACTGTTAAACATAAAGTTACCATATGATCTAGCAGTTCCACGTATAGGTATATAGACAAGAGAAATGAAAGTATATATCCACACAAAAATTTATATATAAATGTTCAGAGCAGCGTTACTCATAATAACCAAAAAGTGAAAATAACTCAAGTGCCTACCAAGTGATGAAGTCATAAATAAAATACAGTAGATCCCTACAATGCAATATTATTCCAGAATAAAACAAATGAAGTTCTGACATCTGCTATAATAAAAATGATAGCAATCACAAAGCTGCACAAATTGTATGGTTCCATTTTTATAATGTCCAAAATAGGAAAATCTGTAAAGAAAGAAAATAGATTAGTGTTTTCCTGGGTCTGTGGGTGATGGTGGGGACTGAGTGAAGACAGCAAACTGGTGCAAGGTTTCTTTTTGGAGTAACGAAAATATTCTAACATTGACTATGGTGATGGATGTACAATTGTGAATACACAAAAATCTATTGGATTGTGTATTTAAATGGATGAATTTTATGGTATGTGAATTATATCTTAGTAAAACTGTTAAAAATAGAGGGCATCCTATTAAATTTGAATTCCAGATAAACAATGAATGATTTTTAATATACTTATTTAAGTATGTCTTATGCTGGATTCTTGTACTAAAAAAATTGCTGTTTATCCAAAATGTAAATTCAATAGAGTCTTTTGTATTTAAACTGGGAATTCTATATAGAATAGATATGACCAGTTTTGATAGAAAAAATTAGAAAGTCTTCCTAATCAAGTCTGAGAATTCTGGAGTTTATCTCCTGAAATCAAAAGAAGGTTGAAATCTGGAAAAGGAGGTCAGTGAGGGAGTAGGGATGGGATTGATTAGGGACAGAAAAAGCTTCTGGTATTTAAAGGTAGTCCAAAGTACTTTAAACATTTTGTCCACAGGGATGTCCAATATTCGGTGGCTCTCTGCCTATGCTATAATCACTTCCCTTTATCCAGTAAAATCATTTGACAACGTTTTCCATACAACAGCCTTGGGTTATGGGTCTTGGGGAATGAAGGAAATGGTGGCACAGAATATGGTTTGGGAGGACAGTCAATCCAACAGGCCTGAGGCAGAGCTCAGAACCAAGATTCAGAGGCGAGTTGTAGGGGGAGACGGTTGGGTATGAGAAAAGGGTTTAAGAAAAATCATCCTTTCACTCTCCCAGGAAAATACTAGATAAAAATAATACCTACAGGTTTTTTCTTTTCTTTTTTTTTATGAGAAAGAGGTTGAAAAACTAGGTCCTTCTATTTCTGTGATAGTGACTTCTGTTATTTTATTGAGTTATAAAACAGAGACCAGGGAGGCTTGGGAACATGGACTCAGTTGCACTGAAACATTGGAAAGGTTTTCTAATGCCCTTTTTCATGCATCCACTGTGACCAATGCACACCATAATGATGTGGACACAAAACCACTTTATTCTATGTAGTCAACATTTACAGAACTCCTATTAGATGCAAAGTCCATAACTGGCTTTGGAGGATTTGTAAGTGAATTTAGAAAATCCATCTTCTCAAAGATATATGTCCAAGCATGGTGAAAATGATCTATCATCATAATTATTTTAAACCCTGACTCTCTTAATTTAGGTCCTAACTATTTCCCTTCTGGAATTTCTATTGCCCCCTTATAGGTCTCACTAATAGTGATCTTTCAAAAACATAGTTTCAGCTATGGCTTCACTTTCTCTAAGATTCTTCACTGACAAACAGAAAAAGTTCTAATGCTTCACCACTGCCAGCTAATCCTTCCCTAGTTTGGTTTCATCCTACCTCTCCAGGATCAGCTCTTAGCTCTCTGCCCAAGTACCTTAGGCTGTATTATGCACAGGGCTTTTGCAATGTTAAAACAATTGCATGCTTACTTAAAGCCACATATCCTCTGAGCAAGGGGATTGTATTAAACAAGACTGTTGTTCTTCAGATCATTCTGATGGGTTTGAATATCTAACAGAGGGCCCAGGAGAGAAACAGTATAAGGATGAGTACTAAGGACATGGAATGAAGCTGCTGTGGAATATCCCTAGTGGACGGATGGGCAAAGGAATTTAAATAATAGGGATGTTTGAAGTGAATGTGATGGTGTTTCCATTGTTACCATGTAAATTCATGGTCTCACTTCCACCCCAAAACCTTGCTAAACCTTCAGTAGAACCTACTGCATTCAAATAGCTTTTGAGATTGTGGGTGGGGACACTGAAGAAGGGATGAATAAGACCTTTGAGTCAACTCAAATTTAGAGGAAGCCAAAGTCTGGAACCAGAAGTGACCTTGACACTATAAATCCTCCTCAGAACACTTGGGGGTGCTTTGTATAATTTAGGAGAATGGGATGGGGAACATGAGGCTATTTCATCAAATCTCAAGGGGTAAAGGGACCTGATATATGAACTATGCCATTATACCCATAAACAGTTTTACAGTGCCTCAGGTTAGCGCTGAATGGTTCAATAGGATTCATAGGAAAGTCACTGAGATCACACTGTGGCTGCACATGCCAGGAGTGACCATCTGGGGAAAAGCAATAGGATTACATTGATTCATAAGGGAGCACACATAATATCATTTCCCCTTGACCTCTATTGAGCTGGCTTCATTATCAAATCTCTTGCTGTTATGGGAGGCATTAATTTCTGAACTGTTCAGGCTCCTATGTGGATTTTTAGTATCAGGTGTCATCTATTATTCCTCACGATGGGATTTCTTGAACATGAGCTTGCTGATAAAATCAAGGATCAATCCAACAAATGGAAAATTGCCCATTCAGACCAACCTTCCATCTACCTCTGGAGACCTTAATGGCCCTGTCACTGGTTGTCCTTGAAGAGAAAACCTCTACCAGTGTTAACTTGAGCTGTGTAAATTTCCCCATATGTCATAATTAAACTACAAGCCTAATCAGGAAAAAATTTACAACCATTACAAAAATACTTTTAAAGGAAATGGTAACTTTTAATGCTTATCATTCCAAACATCCACAAATGAATAATTATGTGTGTGTGGAAACATTTCTAATGAAAATGCTATTTTGACAGCTTGTGATTCGCTTATTAATCACTAGATCGCAAGCTTGATGATGAGAGGGATTTTACCTAGTTTGTTCACCAACATAGCCCCAGCACCAGCCCCTGATACATGATAGAAAAATAATATTTGTCAAATGAATGATCGAGCAAAGGGCATTACTGTCTAAATTACTCTGTTGGTCATTTCCTTTCCACCAGGTAAGCAATTAGGTTTCAAAGGTTCATTTCAAAGAACATGATCACAAAAATCAAATGATATAATTAAAAACAGTATTTGTGAATATTTATTGTTTCCTATGTGCACTAGGTGCATATTTAGGTATATTTATCTCATTTCCTCTACTCTGCATTTTATATATGTATCCCACAGAATTGAGTCCCTGGGAAATGATATAGAAGTTGTCAAGGTGTAAGTCTCTGCTTAATACTATATTTTCTTTTCATTGCCCATTATGGACCTTACATAAAGTTTTGCATAAAAGGAGATTATTTATGAGCCAAATCTATACATTTGATCAATGAGGAGCTAATAATGTGAGTCCTGGAGTAAGTGCTTCACATTTGTTTTTCTAGCCACTACATCTCAGTTTAAAGCAGGATTTATTCTTAACCCTCCACTATCTTCAACTCATAGATTGAAAAGGAATGAAGATTAGCGATGTTTGAGAACATGATCAAATTTTGCTTAAGAAGATTTCTTGTTAACATTATGGACACACACTTGGATACCACAAGGTTATATATTCCTAGACTAAATCCAGCAGTGCCTATGGCAGTAATTTTAGTTTAGGGATCACTGGATGCTTACTTAAGTAACATTCTTTGGACAATGTTCAAACGTAAAACTTACATTCAGTAAATCAAATGAATAACCATGAATACTTTCCTTAAATGACAGAATGTAAGTGCCAAGCTTATTTAACACATACACTTTTCCCCCTTTATTTTTACATTTCAGTCCCAACAATGACTCCAATGGAAAAATCCAAATGCAAAGAAAAACAGAGTGTGTATAGAAGCTGCTGGAATCTCATTAGGCCAGATGGTATCTATAAAAGGGAGAAATTTTCACAGAGACCTAAGAAGAATAACCAGACAAAATCAATCCAATGTTCTGTTAGAAGAATCTGTCAGCAAGAAAGAATGTGATGATTCTGGGAAAAAACTGAACACTTTTCTCCCAAATTAATTACTATGTAATTAATTTACACAGGGAGTTTTGGAGATATAATGAGATTTTCAAACAATTTAAAAATTCATCAAAAAACATAATGACTGAGAAAGAGTGTTGTTTCTATATGTGTTAGTGACAATTTTTATTCTAATTTTTCCTATCAGACTGGGTTTCAGTGATTAATATCTGATTTTTAACATTAAATGGGAGGTGTTTGTCACATATATTTTTCCTTTGGGATAACCATTGGCCTCTTGGTCACTCTTGCAAAAAGCATTTGGAAATAGCTTTTGCTTACTATTTGGAAAATGCTAAAAAAAAGAGAATGAAATTTAGACATGGCCTTGTAGTTTCTGAACCAAAAAAAGTAAAGAAGTAAAGAATCATCTTGGTGTAAAGATACATAAATCTGATAAAGAAAAGGGGAATTGTTGGTTAAATAAAATTTTTCATTGAAGACCATAAATGATACAAGAGGCATTGCTATGTGAATTATTTTATTATGCCTTTTGTATTTTTTGCAACCTCTACTGAGGTTTTACATTTTCATTCATTTTAATCTACCTCTAAGGTCACTATGTGTTCTTTGTATGTGTAGATAATAGATATATTTTTGAAATGCTTCAAATTCCATTTATTATACTTAGCATATTGGTCAGATGGTTTATCTCCCATCTCTCCATCAAATATCAAGGCCTTATCATGAGGCTGGCACTGGGAAGGAGTAAGGATGGAAAAGCCAGAGATCTGCTTATTCTGACACTGCACACTGTGGTGCCTCCTGGATAGATAGGAAGGAAAGTGAAAGAAAATTAAAGTTGTTTTACTCAGCATTTTGTGAGGAAAAAAGAACCCAGGGAGAGTGACACAGTCATGAACAAAGCTCATTGTCTCCTATCTTCTATTCTACCTCCACGAACACACACACAATTCAGAACATTTAACAACTGCCATCAGCCATTCAAAGTGGACCCAAGCCCACTGTGCTTAGAGAAAGGTTCTGGAGGCCTCCTGTTGTGACAGGTCACACAAGTTCTCAGGCAGGTGGCTAGTGACCAACCAGCATGGGACTTCAGTATTTTTTTTTTGGTATCATTAATCTACAGTTACATGTGCAACATTATGGTTACTAAACTCCCCACTTCATCAGGTCCCCCCCAACAACCCCATTACAGTCACTGTCCATCAGCATAGTGAGATGCTATAGAATCACTACTTGTCTTCTCTGTGTTGTACAGCCCTCCCCATGACCCCCAACATTACATCTGCTAATCCTAATGTCCCTTTTTCGCCCTTGTCCCTGCCTTCCCACCCATCTTCCCCAGTCCCTTTCCCTTTGGTAACTGTTAGTCCATTCTTGGGTTCTGTGAGTCTGCTGCTGTTTTGTTCCTTCAGTTTTTTCTTTGTTCTTATACTCCACAGATGAGTGAAATCATTTGGTACTTGTCTTTCTCTGCCTGGCTTATTTCACTGAGCATAATAGCCTCTAGCTCCACCCATGTTGTTGCAAATGGTAGGATTTGTTTTCTTCTTATAGCCGAATAATATTCCATTGTGTATATGTACCACCTCTTCTTTATCCATTCATCTACTGATGGACACTTAGGTTGCTTCCACTTCTTGGCTATTGTAAATAGTGCTGCGATAAACATAGAGGTGCGCCTGTCTTTTTCAAACTGGGCTGCTGCATTCTTAGGGTAAATTCCTAGGAGTGGAATTCCTGGGTCAAATGGTATTTCTATTTTGAGTTTTTTGAGGAACGTCCATACTGCTTTCCACAATGGTTGAACTAATTTGCATTCCCACCAGCAGTGTAGGAGGGTTCCCTTTTCTCCACATCCTCGCCAACATTTGTTGTTGTTTGTGTTTTGGATGTTGGCCATCCTCACTGGTGTGAGGTGATATCTCATTGTGGTTTAATTTGCATTTCTCTGATGATTAGTGATGTGGAGCATCTTTTCATGTGCCTGTTGGCCATCTGAATTTCTTCTTTAGAGAAGTGTCTATTCATGTCCTCTGCCCATTCCTTAATTGGATTATTTGCTTTTTGTTTGTTGAGCTGTGTGGTTCTTTATATATTTTGGATGTCAACTCCTTATTGGATATGCCATTTATGAATATATTCTTCCATACTGTAGGATGTCTTTTTGTTCTACTGATGGTGTCCTTTGCTGTACAGAAGCTTTTCAGCTTGATATAGTCCCACTTGTTCATTTTTGCTTTTGTTTCCCGTGCCCAGGGAGATAGGTTCATGAAGAAGTCGCTCATGTTTATGTCCAAGAGATTTTTGCCTATGTTTTTTTCTAAGAGTTTTATGGTTTCATGACTTATATTCAGGTCTTTGATCCACCTTGAGTTTACCTTTGTGTATGGGGCCAGACAGTAGTCCAGTTTCATTCTCTTACATGTAGCTGTCCAGTTTTTCCAACACCAGCTGCTGAAGAGGCTGTCATCTCCCCATTGTATATCCAAGGCACTTTTATCAAATATTAATTGACTGCATATGTTTGGGTTAATGTTTGGATTTTCTATTCTATTCCACTGGTCTGTGGGTCTGTTTTTGTGCCAATACCAAATTGTCTTGATTACTGTGGCTTTGTAGTAGAGCTTGATGTCAGGGAGCATAATTCCCCGTTTTATTTCTCCTTCTCAGGATTGCTTTGGCTATTATATCTTAATTAAAAAAAAGAAAAAAGATATAACAACAATAAGAATATAGTTTCTGAAGTCACTTCCATCTGCAATTTGAATGTGGCTGCTGTAATTCCTAATAGTAGCTCAACTACAAAGAGTTGATGGAAATAGTTTTTCCTAAACTGGGGGTTGAGTTAGACATGAGACAACTTTAGGTGTTTGACAGAAACCTGATGGACTCTATTCACCGCATTGTTCTCTCCCCTTGTTTATTACAGGGCAGACCAAGGAGAGCAGAGGTCACAGGAAGGATTTGTTTTGTCCTTTCTTACCATTATTCTGGTGTTTATTAACAAACCCCCTGGCTCTTTCCTGTTTGTGTTATTCCTTTTACTTTTGAAGAGAAATAACATGGCCAGCCTCTGTGCTATCAGGGCTCCTCCCGTCCTTACCATATCTGTCTAGGTCTTGTAGTCTCACGGCTCCTCAACTGGACCCTCATTTCTCAGAAAGTGCCAGTGGGGATGAGGAGTGACAAACGGAGAGGACCCACCGAGGTTGCTTTGGATGGTGTTCGTGGTAAGAGTTATACCTTTCAAAATACGTCATACAAAGAACATGTAGGCAAGAGTAAGAAAACAAGTCACTGATTTAGGTGATAAGCTAGGATAAGTATGAGCCAGCGTAGAAAACTGTGAAGAAGTTCAGGATAAAAACAGTAGTTTTTTCTCTTTGTGATTAGTTGTTGGTCTTGTTGACTTTGCTTATTGTGTTTTATTTCTTTCCTACAGAATGTAGAACAGCTTTGACTATTATATGCTACCAAATGGTCTGGATATCAGAAGTTGCTTTATTTTACAGTCAGAATTTTAGATCTATATCCTTTTGGCCATAAAAAAACAAATATCCAGTGTTAGAATTTTGGTTTTGCAATAGGGTAACAGCCAGAGAGTGTCAGAATAGAAAAGTCTTAGCGATAAGTTAGGATCAGGAGACATATATTTATTTATATGCATTCACTCATGTAATAATTTTTTTGTGTCCCAGGCAGGTGTGAGTCAATCAAGGGGGAACAAGCCAGTTAAGGTCCCTCCCCCATGGAACATCAAACCTGGCTCTAGCAGCTACACCCACCCTCTAAGTAGAAGTCATGGTGGAATGACTAAGGGGTAAAAACTCTTATATAGTGGAAAAGTACAGACTGTTAGGAGTTGAAGCCTATCAAAGCACCCTAGGTAAACTGGGGACTCTGCCTCTGTGCTAGGTTTTCTCCATTTTCTCTTTACGTAGATTTCTTCTTATTCTTCTCCTTTTTCTCCCCTGTTCTGTGCCCAGGAGTCTGCCTCCATGGGATGCATTACCTGGTTTTCTCTGCGTCTGGTCAATGAGAGGCAGGAGAGAGAGAAAAGAGGGTCAGATGATAGGGAAATAAGAGAGAGGAGAACAGGGTGGCCTGGATCTACTTTATTCATCTTATACCTTCTCTTTTGTGACTCACCTTTTCTGCCTGCTGCCACTCCCACCCTACAGTGGTTGCAGCTCTTGTTGACTTTTTTAAACTGTACCCATGTTTGAGTAAATACTCCCCACGGGAAGGCCTCTCCAAAAGTCCCATTGGAGAATACCATGTGTTGCTTGCCAGACCTGGACTGAAACCACCATGGAGAGAGGGAACAGTACACGGTCTTCTGGATGAATGTCTGAGCAGGCTGTCCACGGTTCACCAACAGAGCCCTGCCTCAGTGTAAGTCTCAAGGCACTGGGCTCTCAGCATTGCACCTGTGATAATTTGATACTTCTGTAACAAATACCACTTGACATCAACTAGATAGTAATGGAGAAAATGATGAGACTCAGCTGCTGTCCTCTGGGAGCTCACTGTCTGGTGATGGAGTAAGATACAGATATAACTGGAATACCGTAGATGAAGACTATGAGACAGGAATGTGCAGATAGTAGTGGACGTGCATGATTAACTGCTGAGAATGGGAAAGGGTTTGGTGTAAAGGCAGATTTAATTGCAGATGGTTTATATGACTTGGAACTTGAAGGATGAGTTGGAATTCAATACGCAAGAAAGAGGCAGCTGGGTCAAGGGTATATGGTGAGCAGGGCAGGGAGTGAGCAGGACAGGACAGTGCAAGGAGAATAAACCATGTCTGCAAGGTAAGAGGAGCAAGGAAAAATGGTGCCTGGACATGGAAAAGCAAATGCATAGTAGAGAATGGCCAGGACAGAGTGTGCCAGGGCCTGACCGTGAAGGGTTCCACAGGGCAAGGAGTTCTCATTCTGCAGAGAGTGAAAAACCAGTTAGCCTGGTAACAGGGTAGCATCTTGGTAGTTCCTTTTCCTTAGTACCTTTTCTGGGCCATAAGCCTTACGAATTTCAAGGATGGTATTTGGCTATTACGCACCATAAGGACTTATTGACTGTTCATAGCCAGCTCCTACTGTAGTCTGCTGGGGCATTCATTCTGCTCTCTTTGTGCCCATGCCTTACCCTTGTAAAATGTTTTCATGTGGCTCCTCTCCCAGGATGAAATGACGGCAAGTTGGGATTACTGAAGGAGGCCCCTCTTGTAATGCAACTCACAACAGAAAAGACTGATCTTGACACTTTTAGCATCATAATTATTTCAAAATAGTCTATGAAGCCATCACTCTTCCCAACTGAAAAGGTCTGATTTTCTTGTCATCTATTGACTAGTGGAAGTTTGATGAGGGGAGGGAATCAAGTCAGGAGACAAAGGAAGGGGAGGAGTTTTGGGGGTAAGAAAAATGAGTTTAAGTTTCAGAATGCTAAGCTGGAGATACTCCTGGAAAACTCTGAGGTATCTGGGAATCATTTTTGATGGTTTGTAATTATCACTTTGGACCTGACTGACTCTTTGATGTCACTCAACCTACTTGGATTTTGGGTGTTTCATTGCTAGTGGCTGGTTTCAGAGGTTTAATTTTACTACAGCTGTTTTGGGGTACTGGCATTGTAGCTTCCATCATATTTCCTTATTAGCCTTCAGTTTTAAATTGAGGTCCCCGAGAGTTTTTGGTGTCAATAGGCTAAAATTAATTTCATCAGGGGAGAATTATAAATCTGTCATATCTGATATACTATAACTCCCCATAATTAATGGCCAATCTGAGATTCTGATCTTCATGCCATATGTGAAAATAATGCCTCCCATGCTGGGTTTGTAGTTTGTAATGTGTTAACATTTTAATCGACTCTATTTGAATGAATAGTACATTCACACAGGCTTTAGGCAAATATTGATTTCTTGTGGGAAAATACTCAAAGTATTAAATGCACATGAAACCCCATAGGAACCCAATTTAAACCTTAGAACATTTAATTACAAAGCCTTCTGTTTAATTTGTTTGCAAAATAACCTTGTTGAGAAAATAGTCAGAGAGATGTTATTGGATAGGCAAAGTACTACAATTTAACAGTGTTTTCTCTTGCAAAATCCTTTATCACAGTCTGAGTTGCCCTTTTATTTTGTCCATCAGCAGATGCACAGAGAAATGCTCTCAAAAAGATCACTATTTCTGTATGTATCTTTCTTTTATCAGGGAGTTATTTTCTGCACAGAGGAGAAACAAACATGTATGTAGAACACATAAGGGACAGGTCAGAAGGCCAATCCCAAATAGTACACTGTGGTCACTCCCTGTTCTAGTCTGATCTAGTGGTTCAGAACTCCCCAGGACAGGAACCTGGCTAGAAAAGCCAGTGTCCCCCACCCTCTGGTTTAGTAGTGTCTGCTGGGTTAGCAGAGTTAGATATAGTATCCATAGAGCCATCCCAGCCACAGGCCTTGCAACCTGTGCTTTATTGTGGGACTGGCCGACTAGGCAGGGGCTGTGTCTTCCAAAAGTAGCTGAACCTGCACTGATCTTGTTTGACGAGGTACCCAATACTCCCTCCTTCTCAGAATGAGGTTTCAATTTTCAAAACGTCCTGCTTAGGGCCAAGTCTCCCATAGTCTCCTTTTCCCACATGCCTCTGTCCCTTGATTGTACTGCTCTAAATCAACCCACTCGCAGATGCTACCAGCTCCCTCACAGTGGTCCCTGTGTACTGTTAACCCATCACAAGGGAAGCACTATCCCTCCTACTAAATGAGCTGCATAAACCTAGGAAGGATGGCCCCAACTTAAGCCCTATTCCCAGATCAGCTGTCAGGACCCAGCATGGCCGCAAATCATTAGAAAAAGTTTTATGACAGCACATTGTTCCCTTTTACTATTTTTTCCTTAATAGGCTTGGGACAGCATAGTTCTGAACACTGTTTCCATCTCACGATTACATTTTGACATGAACAGCAGTCCTTACGGCATATCTTACCTGTACTGCTGTGTGTAACGTTACTGAAAATCCCACAAAGGCAGGAAAATTGGTCAAGAGGCAGGACCACCTGAGAGGCTGGGGGAAAGCTCCGGGACATGATCACTGCTTGAATCAAGAAAATGACATAGTTGGGAGCAAACATTATTCAGTCCAGTAAATCATTATGTAGAATGTGAACTTTGCAGGAGAGTGTATGTATGTGAGTCACATGCTTATGCTGGGTGCATTCCCTGGTTTATATAGTAACACATACAAAACTGTTATAGATCCCCTTGCTCAAATCTGTCCCCCAAATATGTAAATCCATGAAACTGGGGGTGTGGGGGCCAACTCCAGAGTTAATTTGTTTGGAAGACAGAGCATTGATTGATATCATGGTTCAAAATAAAAAGACAGGAGATAAGAAGAAAAAAGGAAGGAAGGAGGGTAGGGGGAGAGGAGAGGGGGAAAGAAGAGAATAAATTCCAATCAGAGGGAGAAAAGACTCGGGCAGCAGTATTTGTATTTCTCTGAAAATCAGGGCGTCGCTTCTCTGCAAACGCAGCAATCAATTATTGTGTCAGTTAAGGTTCTGTGATCGCAGGAAACAAAATCTGCTCTGGCAGATCTAAGCAAAAAAAAAAAAAAAAAAAGACACCTGTTGGAAAACTGTTTGGAAAGAATGAAAGAAAAAACTGGGGTCTCTTGTCTCCAAAAAGAGAACTTGAGGCAGTACTGGGATGCAGGTTGTAAAATTTCTTGCATTAGTCTCTGAGTGACACGCCTATCAAGATAAATGAACTTCAATCATTAAATAACCTGTTGGTAGTCTTCTCAAGAATAAAACTGAAAGGAGGCAGTGTGGGTTTGTCCTAGCTTGGGTTTCCTACCTGAACCTTGGCCACAGAATGTAGGGCATGCATATTGCTCAGTGCCCCACGGATGCTCCCAGGTGAGAGTGGGGACAGAATCCTGGATGGAGCAAATCAGGAGGTGGCCCTCATAGCCACCATGCATTGTATCATCACCGTTCCATGCTTCAGACTTTCACTGCATTGCGCAGTGCAGTGATCTGGTCTTCCCCTTGCATCAGCCTTACCAAGTAGACAGTATCCTCACGCCATTCCCAAGGAAAAAAAAAGGGTCACCTTTTTTTAATCTTTCATACATAAGAATTCTGTTCAGAATTGCAGTAGCGTGCCTTCCCACTCAAAGCGCCTTCCCTCTCATAACAGGTCAACTTTGACTACACTGCAGCATGAGGAACTCATCCGTAAATGCAAAAAAAAAAAAAAAAAATTGTAACTGCCTTGTACAAAGTTCCCACCTAGTGAATTGCAGAGCCCAGAATAGATCTTGACATGGTTTCTGTCTCATCTAATATGATCACTTGGCTGAAACTTCCTATTTCCCATTTTCAAAGGAAAACAAAACTCAATGTTTTTTCTATTTGGGGCTGATGTTCAGTTCGTATGCACATTACAGTTCTTTAAATATTGAAACTCTTCCCACCCCATTGCTAAATAGCCATGAGTTTTCTCGATGACATAGAACCACCACTCTGGTCCCTTGGGCCCTTTCTCTAGGTCCTCAGATGTCCCATTATCCACCAACTAAAGAGTCAACATCTGGCATATCAAGGGACTGCTAGGATTCTGCTGCTGTATTAAATGGCCAGCATCTTGCCTGATTAGTTGCTGTCAGTTTCATACCAAAATATTTTGAATTTCACTGGTATTTTTATTTACATCTCAGGGAAGAAGACAGCATGACTTTAAATAATGGGGTCCACTTTAGACTCCAAAATTATCTGTGCAATATTTAAAATAAAAATAGCTATGTCATTACTTTTGCTATGGTCTTAAAGAAAAAAAAAGGCTAATAAAATAAATGTACCTCTTGGCCCACAGAGTCTGTGCTTCACTGAATTTTCCATTTTGGTGCCCTTTCTTACTTAGCATTCTTCCTTATTTATTAGAAACATTAATCTAGTAGGAATGTGTGTCTATGCTGTAGGGGGGAAAAAAAAAGATATGTGAAAAAAAAAAGTTTGATGTATGGTGGGGTAGAATTATCCTTTACTCATTAGCCAGGCTCCACGAGGGTGTATAAGAGCCATTCGCCAAAAAGACCATAAATCATAGGAAAGAGTTTTCCCAGAGGACTCTGAGATACTGTACTTTGTTATCTTCCCAAACATGATGGGGCTTGCTTTGTATTCTGGCTCCACTTTTCCATGTTATAATACATTCATTTAAATGCAGATTTTGTTATTCTGCTTAACATCATCAGTCTATCAGACAAACACCTATGGGGAAATATAAATTAACCTATCTCTGTACACTAGTGGGTTCACAATTACCAATTTGTCCTCAGGGTCACCTTTTTATCTTTCATACATTAAGAATCCTGTTCTGATTTGCACTATCTGCCTTGCCATCCAAAGCGCTGGCCCTCTCACTAATAGGACAACCTTGGCTACACCACGGCGTGAGGAACTCATCTATAAGCCCAGGGAAAAATGTCATGTTGGAGAAAGGCACCATGCATGGGTGGGTTGATATCAGTGTGCTACGTCACCATGCGTCTGCACTCTATCTGCAGAGCTGTGGGACATAAGAACAATCTCCCTAACACAAGAACAGTCAAGCTTGGAACCCAAAGCTGATCTCAGTGGTAGCTCATCAGCAGTCAGCTGACTGGCCCTTCCTGGAGGGCCCAGGTGGGTGGGAATTAACTTTCTCTCAAAGTGAACTCAGGAAGTCCAGAGATAAGAGTTTTCAATAGTATCACAGTAAAGGACTCAGGAAATCCGAACTAACATTAATAAGTGTCAGGCCTGGTTCTGTAGTCTACAAACAGTATTTCAGCCCATACTTATAACAAACTGGGAAGTAGGGGTGGCATTTTCTCCATTTACCAGAGGAGGTTCAGAGATACATAGCACACAGTTATTGGCCATGCTGTCTCATTTCTCTAAACTCTGTCCCACTACATTAGCACAAAAGCACGAAGTGTCTGACAACATGCCAAAGCTTGACCCTATGCAAATGACAGCCCTGGTCTCATCAACAATATTCCTGTGTCTGAAGAGAGTACTCTCACTGAGGTCACATAAACCCTGGGAAACGAGATCTCAAGTTTTAAGTACTGGGTTTAACGTGATATTTTTCCTGAGCCCTCAAGCCAGGGAGAGGAACCCTCTTTGGCCAACCCTAAAGTGTCCCATAGTCTTCTGCCATACACTCAACACTATTAAAATTATTTCTCTGGAAAGTGACTTTTGAATAGACTGAGGGCCCCATTAAAGCTGCCATAAGGCTTTGGTCACCAAAGTCCCACACTTAGTCCAGTGTATGACACAGAATAAATGTATATGGAACAAGTAGTCAATCGCCAACTCAGTCTATGGCAGAGGGAAACTTACATCCTGATACAATTACCTTGACCTAGAAGATGTATCTCTGACAGTACAGGTGGATGCATCAGATGCTGTAGCTCCACAGAACTGGCTTCTCCTCCTTACTCCCGTGGCTCTAAACTGAAGTCGCCTGAGGAGTCACCTGACTGGGCTTTGGTGTCCCACCGAGGTTTTCTGCAGAGGCTAAGTGTGTAGACCGGCTGTCACAACTACCTTCTCTCCTTGGCAGTTTCATTCATTAACCAAAGATCAGCACTGGCATCTTAGTCCTTCACTTGCTCCTTATGCGTTTGAAGATCACGGAGCTAGTCACCTAGAATTTGAGTGCAATTATATGGTGACATTTGCTGGACCTCTAAGGCAAAGACCCGGACCCAGAAATGTGGGGACTTACTACAGTACCAGACATTCAGGGAGCAGCGGTATTCCTATACTGGCTTCTCGGGCACACAATGTGTAAGCAGAATTTGGTTCATTCGGAGAAGAAATAGAATATGTCTAGAGAGTTAGAAGCAAAACACTTAATAGAAATTTTACAGAACTTTCAGGTCAGAAGAGGTGGTTGATAGTTTTGTGAGAAAATATGAAGCACACTGGTTGAAGAATTTGGCCTCAGTTGTAGGCTTCTTTATTAAAATACTCATAGGTCTTATTAAGAGCAGCTGAATCTGTAAAACACTCAAAATCATAATCCCTCATACTACCAAACTCCCTGCTTTCAGAAGTCTTTGGACTAGACTTTCCGACGAGCTGCAAGCTAAAGACCGAGCCCACGTGAGTCTGTAAGTCTTTCTCCCTTATTATCCATTTTGATTATGACTCTAAAACTCACCTGTCCATCCTCTGCTAAAGTTCCCAGCTCTTTTTATGAGGAAATATTTACAGTTTGCCCACTTAGATATCCCTTCCTCTCTGTTTCACTCTGATATAACTGAAAACATCACTATCAAAATCAATCAGAAGGCAGAGAATATAGATAGCCCAGATTCCTTTCTAGGCTTTCTTCTAGTAGAAATGGTTGAATTACAAAATACAATGTTATGTCTACTAGGACAACAGCACATTTTACAAACTCCAGATACTCCCGTGTAATCCGTCAGTCACATATTTGTCACTATGTATCAAGCAATCAAATGAGAAGACAAAAGAAGGCAAATCCTGGAACAGAATCACATTTTAGATAGGTTGGATATTTAAAACGTGTATATTTCACAGAGTAAGCCTGGAATTGTCTGATTTAGAGGATCTGAAAAGAAATCCCAGAGGAAAGCAATTTCTTTGCAGCTACATAATAAATGAAATTCATGCAATTTTACACTTTCCAAGTAATTTCATAGTTACCTCATTAAATCCCACTCGAGTTTTGTGAAGTAAGGTAGAGGTTGGGAATCCCACACTTATTGCCACATTGAATAAGTGAGGAAATTGAGGCAGAAGGAAATGTGTGTCTCTCTTGAGGTCACACACTTTAAAAGCGGCTGACTTAAGATTCAAAGTCAGGTCTTCTGATTTTGATTCTAGTGTTCTTGACAACACTAGAAATACAATTTTTTTTAAATAAAGTTTCCATTGAAATACCAGAAGAAGCAATGCTATCTCTACCGGGGCAGCAGCACATTTTACTGACTTCAGATATGCCGGTGTAATCATTTAGTCACATATTCGTCACTGTGTATCAGGCAAACAAATGATTCATTTCTAGGATTTTTTTCTCATAGAAATGGTTAAATTACAAAACACAATGTTATCTCCACTGGGACAACAGTGGAGATAACATTGTATTTGTTTCTTGTAAAAAAAAACCTATTTATTATATTTACTATAAAATATAATTTTATAGTATGAATATTATAAATACTTATTTATAATATTTATTATTTAAAAAAAATCAATGAATTTTCAGTCAACCCGTCCAAGGAAAGTACTTTGAACCTGAAATAAAGCCTTTTATAATTTCACTGACCAAGAGAACTTAGACAGTTGTGCTGCTAAATTAATTTGTCCATGAATCTGGCATTATAAGCTTCTGTTCAGACTTTTTGATTACTGATAAAATGGGAAAAATAAAATTGAGGAAAACAACTTAATCTGTTAATTGCTGTCGAGATATCATTCTATCCCTTCTCTCTGTATCACTCTAATGGAAGCTCTCTCCTTTGTCCATCACTTCAAACATCGACTCTCTTCCGATTTTGTTCATTCCTTTCTTCATTCAGTCCTTTAGGAATCATTTACTGATTGCCTCTCAGTTACCCGGAACTGTTTGGGATGTTATGAATATAACAGTGAAGAAAAGAGACACAATTCGTGTTCTCATCAAGCTTACAGTTTGATGGGAAGAGACAGACAATACACAAATGACTCAATATGCAGGATACAGGGTGATAAGAGCTATAGAGTAAAATAAACACAGACTAGGGCATCCTATTACAGTGTTTGAGGAATTGATATTTTTAAAAATGTGGTTAAGAAAGGCCTGGTGAAAAGTCAACACCTGAGAAGATCCAAAGGAAGAACTAGAGGAAGAGGTGCTACTTTCCAGGAAAAAAATATTCTAAACAGAAAAACAATATCTACTACAAAGACTGGGGGACGACTCCCTTGTGTGCTGGTGGAGGAAGGCAGTCAACACTCTGGGTGGAATGAAGAAATGGGAATTGTAAGAGGAAAGGTGAGAAAGCACCAGGTGGAGGGGATGGCAGGTCATGGAGGGCCTGTGGCAGCTGGAAAGAATAGTGGCTTTTAATTTTAGGAAAATGGGGAACCCTGGAAGTTTTTGAGCAGGGGAGTAGGGTCATCTAACTTATATTTTTTAAGTTTTACTCTTGTTGCTGTGCTGAGAATAACTAAAGGGGGGTAAAGGTAGAAACAGCAAGGCCATAGCAGGAGGTAAATGCACAGTCCAGGCAAGAAATAATGGTTCTATCCCTGGTCTACTTCGTTCTACCCTTTGGCTGTGCTTGAATGGGTTCAGCCATTCCAGTTCGTTCCTTCACACATCACCTAATGTCCTCATCTTTTCTGAATGTGTCTCCAAGTTAGACCTCTCTCTTTAGTTTCATATATTTTACAACAGCTTAGGCAGCAACAAGCCCCTCTTTCTGAATGCCGTATAGCTACCCCAAACCTCAGCATGCTGATATTAAACTCACTAATTTCTTACTTTAATAAGTTTACAATACTTATTAATTTTCATGAGTGACATTATGCACTCAACTGTCTACCTATAAATCTCACTCATACTCAAAAAATAGCCAACTGCCACTTTTTCTAAACCTTTAAACCTGTTACTATCTTCCTATTGTTACCATCTTCCTCTTGCTCTTGCTGCTGCCCTAGTTTAGAACATCTTCATAGTTTTCAAGAGGTACATACAACTGTTCATAAGTAGGATGTATCCACACAGAAACACAGATACAAAAGTTCAGCCTAGGCCCACAAAAGATCCAATTATTCCAACCCAAGGTAGCATAATCATTGTTTCAAACAGACCCATGCTTCCTCTAACTGTTTCCTCCTGATCACCAAGGGACACACATTCTAAAGACCCACTGGAAGGATTTTAGCAGGTCAAATGCAAATCAGAAAGAGCTATCTTCCATTTGTATGAAAAATGCACTATAGTACATCAAGAACAGCAACTGAACTGTTGAAATAACTCAAGCTGGGAAAAGCTAGCGTTAAACATGGTTAACATGGAGACAGTCAACGTGGAAAGAAATGGATGAACTCAATGAGTATTAAAGAGAGAGGTTTATGTGGACTTGCTGAGGGAATGCAGTGGGGGTGCTGAGGAAGAAAGGGGGAGAGGCAATCCTAGTTTTTAGGCTTATAAACTTAGCATGTCTTGCTGAATTCCTGGATTATTGCAACTCACTGGAGTCAATAACCATGAAATGGCCCTAGGACGAAAACTACAAGATTATTTGCAAGACTTCAGAGTACTGGCCATTCTAAGCATCAGCTGGGGGACTTTGGGGCTTGAGTTAGGGAATCAGAGATGACATACTACATCTCTTATCTTCTTCCAAGTTCCACCTCCTTCTCCAATGTTTCCCCGCTGCTCTGAAGGTTGCCTCTTTCTCTTTTCCTTCTCCAGCACTTAACAGCCTGGACTGACACTTGAGCCTTCTTTATATATAGTTTTCAAGGCCATTTGTTTCAGTGTTATATTCATAATGCAGGCTTCTTGAGCTTTGTGCAGGATGGTTTCTATCCTTCATTTTAGTATTTAAGTGAGACTTCAGCTGTAGGTCTGTGACACACCAACAGCCTGGGTTGTGGCCTTGTACATAATCTTAAAGGTAAAATCAATTTAATTAAACTCTCATGGGTAGATTTATTACTTATGAGTTTCAATGAATATTCAAATATATGTCATTCAAGTCACAAACTCATCTCACATAACTTCTTGGAATATAAGGAAACAGAGGTCACAAGGATCTTTTCTATTTTCCGATTTCTTGGTTAGAGAACATTGGAGACAATAACTATATTTAAGAAAATGATGTCACTATAAATAAATCAAATCATATTCTTTCTAAAAATCATCTGTAGAATGATAGGCCCTAAATAGCAAGGTAAGATCAAGACCATGTGAAGAAATGAAGGAGCTGATTGCTAACTGCCATTTTTACCATCTTCTAGGAAAGAATGGAAGGTTTGTGTGAAAACTGTTTTGGTAGGCAGTCATAGCAAATGAACCTGAAAAATTATTTCTTCTCCAGAACTGTTTGGGATCTGAATTTCCCCTTTGAAAGTGTCAGCCAAGCCTCTTTTTAACTGTAAAAACAAAATCAAAAGCCCAGCATTGTAGGGAGTTCATAGTGTCGGCTCTTGGCCTCAAGTAATACGGGATTTGCCCAAGAAGAGAATGCTTTTTTCCAGTTGAATTCAGCATTCTTGCTATATGCCTACTGTTCAGGGAACACAGTAAAAAATTACCTCATTTAAGTATCAGTAGGCCAAGCCCTTCTCCTTCTCAGGGTATTTTTATTCTCCCCTGAAGAATTGCTAATGTCTACTGGCTTTTTCATTTCAAGTGGGCTATGTGCTTCCTACGTTCCCATCTCTGCTGGGCAATGAGCTGCTTTCATTACGCAATCCTGTTGATGCCCTGGAATCCTCAATGGCCCCAAACTGAGCTGCGGTCCAGGAAATGGACAAGTTCCATCTTAAGGCATCATATTCTGTGAATCTCTTGCACCTTAACGTCTTACAGGATTTTATTGAACGTTGTTCTTTCATTTCTGTTCACATTATCTTTTTCTTAGGAACCCACACTTTATGAATGCTTTGTGAATACCTGGGCTGAGACAATTTTGAATGACAGGCAACAAGCAATTCTTTATTTCTATGTGAGTGACTCTCCTCTTCTAGGAACTCTCGCACCTTCTTTGTCCTAGCTACTGGTCAATTCAGATAAGTTGGCCTTTCAGCTATGAGACAGTCACTTAATTTCAAAAGTGAAGGACATTTTTAACTTTGTGGAATCCATCTACCCGCCAATGGTAAGTCCCCATTACAGTATCACTTGGTTTCTCATGAAGACACACAGTGATAGATACAAGAGAGTGGGTTCTTTAATTTGACCTACAACATGCCTCCTCTTTTACATAGTGCTCCTGCATATGAAGTCATAACAAAGGTGCAATGCAAGACGTTTTCTGTCTTTTTTCTGAAGAGACAGATTTTTCTGTCTTTTCACCAAAAGAAAAATCAATGCAGAGTGAGAAAAAGAATCACTCTTAATTATTTCACCTTAATAATGTGATTTTAAAAAACTCATTCTGTTCAAGTGTAGGCACAATGTCAAAATGGTAATCATAGTGAAGTAAAATGCTCTTATAAAAGATTGGTATTTTGAGTTTTTGTTCATATTTGTTTGTGTATTTATTTTACCTTTTAAGGATTAGGAAGAAAAAGGTCATCTCAAAATGATACGCAAGATCTGATGGGAAGGATGGGGACATCAGCTTGCATTTGATGTTAAAGAATTGCCCCATGCAATATTCAGTACACTGGATGTGATATTCATTTCACAGAATTAGAAAAAAGCCTAGTGATTTTACCAAGTGATTGGTAGGTAGTTCTAGTCTGCTAGCTGGTCCTATAACTGAGAGAAACAACAACCTTTAGGGAGAGGCTGAGGAAAAAAAAATATCGAAGTTCTTTTAGCAGAATCTTTCATAGGTTTATATGCTAAATGTGAAAAATTAATGCATCCTATTTGGTATGTTATTTGGCACCATGTACTGAAAAAACTTAAAAACAAAAGGCAACAACAAAAATGATTCAAACTGTTGGAGTCTCTAATTCTGCTTTTGGGAATTTATCCTAAGAACATAATCTGAAATAGAGAAACAGCTTATGCACAAAATATTCATTGCAGTATATGTTTCATGAGGAAAATTTGGAATTAACCTAAATTTTCAATAGTTGGAGAAGAGATTGGGTAAACCTCATTATTTGGTGTTTGCAATATGTAAACATCTGCACAAAAGGTTATTCACACTGAGGTAATGGTAGCATGGGAATATACAAAGAGAATAAAACAGGATAAAAATACATGGACAGTATGCTTTCAAGAATGTTAAATAAATAGTTATAAAGATAATAAAGACTGGAAGAAAATAAGCCATCATGCCAATAGAGAGGCTGGGAATATGGGCAATAGTTTTGTGATTCTTTTATTTTTTCTTTTTTTCAAAATGAGTATAAGTAACTTTTAAATGGAAAGGGAAGGATACCTTACATAAAGAAAAGTTGACTCCTTCAGAAATAGAATATCATCTCACATCCAAAGCAAGCTATACAGATTACAGTAGTGTTATTACCAGGTTTATGAAATATGAATGTGGACCTTGTCTCCCAGCTATGTACTGACATTGGTGTTTATTGGAGTCCAATTACTTTTTCTCTCACCTTTAATTCTTCTCCAAATTTTATCACTAACTACCTGCCATTCCATAAGCCTAAACTTGCTTGAACAAATCAGTCTCCTTCTTAAAGTAACATTTTCTTTTGTCTCAGAATAATTCTGAATATATTACAAAAAATTGTTTACATAATACTAATGCCAATATTCTGTCCATGAGGGCATCTTGTCAGGGACACCACATCTGAGACTGTATTCTAAGCAGCAATCAACTCCTTTATGAAATTCAGTAAATGTCAATTCTAATGAAGAAGGAAAGTAAAATCTTATCAATTGTCCTCTGAGAGCTTCAAAAATGGTCTTGCATTCTTTAGGCAAGAATTCACTGAGAATGTTTTTATTCTCATGTCCCTCCATGGGGAAGTGGTAGACCCCAGCACCTGCATCTTCTCGACTGGGATGAAACACTGGAGCAAAGGATAATCATAGCTGATCAGACATGGCCACAGGAAGGTATGCCAGGAAGCTGATAAGTTTAACCATTAGGAATCCCACTTGCTTGTGGTTCCTTTGAAGACCCTTTATATGTTTTAAATTTGTAATTTTGGAAAGATCCCCCATGCTATGGTAAGACAGATGTCTCACAAAATCTAGATCGACCACTAAACATGACCAACTTTCTCTCAGATTACTCTCAATAGTCATTGGAGGGCAACATGATCTCTGTTCCTTTGATATTGCTTTTGATATGTGAGACCTGGTTGGGCAAATGGAAATGAGGAATACATGAGAAGAGCAGAAGAGAAATGGGGCAGGGATCAGGATGTGAGACAGAAAGGTATCCAATATGAAAACTGTTTTTTGTCGATCCTGAAGAACTGAAATTAAAATCAAATTGTCTGTTCCCAACAGGAAAAACCTAGCTCTTGTGATTTATTATGACCCTGAGGGCATCAATTCAGGAACCATAGGAGGAATAGCCTTGGGACTGTTCACAACTCAGATTAAGAAAGAGCAGGAATTAGTCCATCTCTGTCTGTAGTAGCCAATTCTTAGTTGCCAAGATCTCAGATGAGTAAATTATTATATATCACACAAATAGCAATTTATAAAATTTCCATTTCAAAAAATGGTGGAGAGGACTTACAGTTTAACAGTAATCATTACAGAGACACTGATTATTAACAAGGGCCTCAACAAGCAAGTTCAATTTCTTCATTCACAGATAGAAAATGGATCTTAGAAAGGAAAAGTGGCATGCCTGGGTGATGGGTCTCTGATATGTTAAGGAAAAAAATAGAAGTCCTTTAATCTAATACCTGATTGTATCACACACATGTCCCTACTTAAACACACACTCATAGTGGGAAAAGATTATATTTTATCACATGTCCTATTATTTCAAAATCCCACAATAGAACTTTTGGAAAGAAGGACAGCATTTGGATTCTCTTACTTGTGTGTAACTGCTCTCATTTCATTACTTGCAATTTGTAGAGTGGAGAGGTAGAAGTTGACAGAAGATAAATAACGAATTATCTTCTCTATTTAGAAACACAAACTTAAGTTACTTTCTCATATCCCCACAAAGTCACCTGGAAATACATTTAGCATTTTATTCCAAGCACTTGAACCCAGAGAATGCTGTAGTCACAGCCATCCTATGCCCTGGGATGACACCAAACCAATCCACAAATGATTTTTAGTGGGGAAGAAGTTGTTCTTATCTGAAACTGAATACAAAGTTCAGTTTAGTTTTACATGGATCCTGGGATCAAACAAGCAAAAGGGATCAATTATATCTCTGAAATAGCAAGGTGGAAACTGGTGCTTAACTTTTGGGGGACCACTGACCTTTGAGATAAATTACAATGGACAATGTCCTCAAACGAATGTCCTTCTGCAAAGTCTCACCAAAGTTTGCATATAATTTCAGAGCTTTACTAGATGAAATCAAAAGACCAAGGTTCACAGTTCATTTGCCCAATATGGCAGGATATAAATTTATATATTCATCTTCTCGTTCTAAGCCTCCATTTCTCTATTTGCAGACTCTGTCATGATTGAGCTTGATAATGTCTATTTTTAGCTCCAAGGTGGTCTAGGTTTCTATCCAATCCATACTGAAGAAATGAATTTATATAACCACACTGAGCCTAGTGGGAAATTCAAGCTTAAGGCTTCTCAGAGGTTCACAATGACATAGCAATTATTTGGATGACTTTTTAAAAAAATCACCACTGAATGTTACTTAATTTTCGTTTAAATGGAGGAGGGAATTATCCTCACAAAACAGAATATTTCTGGCTAGTTACTCAGTTCACTTTGGTTATGCATGAGACTGAAACCATTTAGCAGAAAATTAAATTAACGTTTGCCAAGAAATTAAGATAAAATGTGAGGATCACCATGTAAAGCGATTTGTCATTCTGGAAAGAATGGATGATCCATGTCAACCTTCCAACTCAGCTCTATGAGCAGCTGGCAATTATCAAGAGTTTCAGAGGCGATGGACTAATGGAGTTTGATACGGGTAAATGCCAGTCGATTTGGAGTGAAAGGACAACTGGCTGTGACAGATAGATTCACTGTCCATGAAGATCAGATTATTGAAATATGGTTTTCAAAGAATCCTAGAAGGACCAGGCTTTGCTGTCACAATTAGACACTAGTCTCAGGGCAATTAGAATAAACTTGAAGAAAATACTGAAGAATGATTCTGATTCTTCCTGACATCCAATGATTTTAAATTCCCTTTATTTGTTTAACCAAAGAAAAGAGAGCACAGAGAGGCATCTGATAAGATTTAAGCAAAAGAGGAAGGCTTCTGAGCTTGCAGAAGCAAAGCCAAAGGACATTCTTCCATTTATTTACAAGCCAGAGGGCATACAAGCAAAAGCTGATTCAGGACCTTGCCTAGAGTTGATCCCTGACCAGCCCCATTAAATGGCAACAAAGATCAATAGGAATGAATTAGTTGGTGATTTATATGCAGGCTGAAATAAATTTGCATAAGCCTATGACTTACAAGTAGGAAATGAGACTCTAGTTAGACAGCTCAGATTGTTTCTATAAATAATAGGGAAAAATGATGGCACCTTAGATACTTCAGAGAACCACCCTAGATTTCTACAAAGTTAGGACACCTTAAAAAGGTCTGCTACATACTTCCTTTCATTTAAGTATTTTCTGAGGACCTACTATGTCTCAGGCACAGTTCTAGGTGATTGGAATACACCAGTGGGAAAGGGTCAAACATCTTCCCTTGTGGAACTTACACTCTAGAGAAAGTCATACAATAATCATGCAAAGTCAGTAAATCATCTTGTATGTTTGAAGGTAATACATCCTACGATAAAATTTTTGAAAGAATATGAAATAGGACAGCAGGTCTGGAGCACCTCTGAGAGAGGTGCCAGGCAGTTTATGGGTTAAATGGTATAACTCCTGGGGGGAATCCCGGCGGCAAAATACCTTTGAAACCGAAATCAGTCAATGGGAGAAATAAAGTTTAAGAAAACTGTTTATTTCTCATACACAGTTGTGCTCTCTCTCTCTCTCTGTCTCTCTCTCTCCACCGGGCTGCAGCAGAAGAGAACTCCACCTAACCTCTGAACTCCCCTTGCACGCCCTTGTAATTATCTATTGATGTGGAGATGGACTACTTCTACTTCTCTTTACCCCTTGGAAACACCTATTGATACAGAGATGCACTAAAGCCAGGTGAGAGATTCTGGAAATATTGCAACTATACCCACAAATGGACAGCTCAGGTTAGGTATCAAAGGGTATAAAATATGAGCAAAGACTTGGAGGGGATGAGATAGTAAAGGTAGTGTCTGGGGAACGAACAATCAAATAGACGGAATGACTCGAGGAACCTACAGCTGGAGTGTGGTAGTGTGACTGTAGGAGGAGAAACATGGGAAAAGAAGGACAGAAGCGATCAGAGACAGACAACTGTATATGCTTCAACTTCTTTGAGAGAAATGGTGAGTTGGACGCCATGCATAGGAATGACATGATCTGACATACTTTGGTCACTCTAACTGCCATTTGAAAATAGACTATAGGTGAATAAACTGTGAAGTAGGGAAACTTGTCAAATCTTTATTATTTATTATCAATAATCCAGGCAGGAAATGATAAGAGTTTTAGCTCAACATAATTTCAGTAGCATTAATGAGAAATGGGCAGATTTTGAGATGGGAGAATAGGAATTAAGTATTGGAAATGTTGACTGATGTATCTATTAGACATCCAATTAGAAATATGAGCAGACATTTGGAATTACAAGACTTGAGAATGGAAAGGAGGTTTGGGATGAAGCTAGACTTTCTGAGTTTGTCATAATTTAAGTGGTACTTAAAGCCTGGAATGGATTCACCAAATCAGGAGGCGAAAGAGCCAAGAGCATTAAGGATTGAGATGCACCCATGACAAAGCTTAGAAAGAAATGAGAATGGGTTATCGGGGCAGTAGGAAAGTATCAAGAGTGTGTATGATGTTGTAGTGTGTAGCAATGAAAGTTTATTCAACAGGAGGACATAATGGCCTCACTGATAGGACCATCAAGGCCCGGGCATTGAGCAGCATGGGGTCAGGGTCATCTCTGTATAGTGTGAGAATGAAAGCCAAATTAGAGAAATTTATGAGAACAGAAGTAAAGGAATTGGCTATCTGAATACTGGCATATCTTTTGAAGAGTCTAGCAGCAAATGGGAGCAGAGAAGTAGAATGGTAGCTGGAGGGGAGGTTGGAAAAAAGTAATGATTTTCTTTTCATGAGAATTAACAACATACTAATACAGATATGGAAATGATCCAAAAGGAAGGGCTTTGAAATCAGACAGGGTATAAAATATGGGTCTGTCACTTAAGAGTTTTATGACCTTGGACAAATCACTCAACTTCTTTGTACTTAGTTTCTCTATCTTATCAGATATGAGGTTGCACTGGCTTTAGTAGCAGTCTCCAGGGGAGACCACTGAATTGCTGAAAGATACATAGAAATAAAGATTTGTATTCTAGATCTCTTGCTTAGAAGCTGTATGACCTTGGGCAAGAAACTTCTTTTCAGATCCTTAGCACCTTCATTTTGAAATGCCTGATCCACTGGGATGTTAAGAATTGAATTACAGTGTGCAAATGAATTGCTTGGAATAGTATCTGGCCTACATCAGGTACACAATAAATGCAATTTGCTTACATTGCTTGCTCCATCAGGTGTCAGATAAAGATCCAAATTCTCTGAATGGACATTTTCGGCATACTCAACCTCAACCTTACTTTTTGATTGATGAATCCATCCATTTGCAACAATACCTTTGCTTGAGACTCTCCGGTGACTGTTTATGTGGCTTAGATTACACTTCACTCCTAACATGGACCTCACTGCCTCACCCTCTGCGCACCTACCCCTGACCAGGCTCTGATTCCCTTGAGCGCCAACCACAGTGGGCCCCAGTGAGTCTCTGCCAGCAACATCAGGCATAGGGGAGGCGATTTCACAAGACTACCAATGGAACAGAACATCAAGTGGACCTAAATCAGAAATACAATAACTGTTGCTTGGTATAGATTTTTAGACCATTTCTTAAGAGATATTTTCATATTTCTAATAACATAAAAGCATACTAGGTAGGAATATGTGGAAAAGTATAGTGACTAAACTGAGTTGGTGAAGCACCAGTTTTGAGTCAAGCAGATCTGAATTCAAATCCAGTTTGAATCACACCAGTTGCATGAACTTGGGCAACCTAATAAGCTTTTCTAAACCTGTTACCTCATCTGTAAATGGTGTTTATAAAACTTGTCTCATGTGATCTCTATGAGTGTAAACTGAGATAATTTAAACAAAAGCTCTTAGCAGAACACCTGATCTGAGTAAGTAATAGTAATGTTTATTATTGGTTAGCCTACTTATACATGAGGTACTTGGACAAAGAAGTATTTCACACTGAAATGGTTTTTAAAAATTCATAATTCAAGATAAGACTAATTAGATAAAGAGGCTTTAATCCAAATATTCTTCTAAGTATGTGAGGCCCTATAATGAAGATCTTCATAAAAAAAAGAAACAATTGAATAAATACAGAATATGCCACAAAGTCATTAGTTCTTGAGTTTCATGTAATTCTCCCCAGCTGACCATGCTGGACCTGTTGGTGGCTCACGGCCCCCAAAATTGGAGTGAACAATCCCACTGCAGGAGGCAGCCTTCCCTGTGAAGGCCAGTTCTAACTAAAGGTAGAACTACAATTTTATATGCACCATAATTTAAGTCAAAGAAAAAAAGATTAACATCATGTGAATTGTGTGATTAAGAAGAATAAGGGTTTTCTCCAATTTTTCCAGATTAATGAAAGTAATTTATTTTGTCCTTACCTAAATTTTATTTGGAGTTTGGAAGGACTCATTCTAAGATCAGCCCTACAACTATTTGTATCACTATTAGCAAGTTACATGTGCTTCACAGGTCTTGGTTTCCACATTTGGAAATACCAACACGTCAGTTGGAGAATGGTTGTAAAGATTACATGAAATGGTATGTGTAACATATCAGGCATATATAAGTTCAAGAACTGGGTGTTCTCCTTCTCTAGTGTGATTTATATTCTCTCACACTTGGATCACTTCTAAATCACCCTTATCTACCTTGGGCTCAAAATTATCAAACAGCCAGCCTCATCTTGTAAAAGCCAAGAATAGGCTAATAATTATATGCTTGACTCTCCTCACATAAATGTAAATGGATTCATACCATTTTAATTACATTTTATTATTTTCACTAGACTTGATATAGATTTGATGCACATACAAATACAATAGTTGGGGCTTCATTATCATACAGGAAAGTCTTGAGAATTATCTGCTAAACAATTACTGTATCCATGTGGTAGTCCTTAATTATTGTGAGCCTCTGGAGGCTGCAATCAATATATTGACCACAACCCACAATATACTGAAATGTCATCTGGGCTCCACAAATCGGACTTTGAAATTCAGTGTGCAAGACTTTCACGAAACACCTAGAGGAATGTAAAAGGAAATGGCATTGTTTGAGCTCTAGTTTCATCTGTTTCTCTTTTCTTACAATAAGCACAAGCAGACAAAACACTAAGATAAAGATTAATACCTTTTTGTAATAAAATGTGTATAAAAATGGGAGTCTTGGCCGTTTTCAAATAATCACAGGTGGATACGAAGCTTAAATCAGGATTTACATGAATAGTCATACTAGCTGTAGTTTCTTAACATGTTGAGCCTGGATTCTGGAGTCTGGAAGGTATTCATCATAGAACTATTTTTTTACTGTGTACCAATCTCTCTCTCTTCAGGGTCCTAAAGCTGAGCAGCTGGCGGTGCACGGAACATGGATGTGATGTCAAAGCCTCCTTTACATGCCAGCTCTACTCACTAGGAACTGTGTGACTTTGGAAAAGTTACTTAACGTTCCCAATCCTGCATTGATTTATCCATGAGAAGGGAATAATGATAACATTGCCCATTGGTCATTAAGTCAGTCATTGAAAACTTTGAATCCACAAATCCACTTTGTAAGGTGTTCACCTTAAGTGCATTTACATATTTACAGGAAGATGAAACTCCTGGCTTTTATACTGACTTACAAAGTTATAAAAGAAAACAAACAATAAACCTCAGACTATATGAATAATTAGGAGGAAAATACAAAACAAATAGGGTAGACTGGTACTGATTCCAGAATTATTCCCAATAAATTTTATGCTCATTTACATTTTACTTGGGGTATCTTCATCAGTTGAAGAAAATTCCTTATGGGACTTAAGGTTAGTTGTTACATTTCGAAGAAATGCTAGATGCCCCTGTTTCTGATTAGATAACCCATCAAGAATCCTACTACTCTGTATATGTGCTTGCCATACTAAATGGGCTAATATCCCAAATTAGTCAAATTAATATTCAAAAGCAAAAGCTCTCTTGGTACCTGATGCTAAAAGCTATTGACATCCTGTTTTTTGAATTATTCAAACACACATCATTATCAATTTGTATAAGGATGTTTTATAAATTATAAACAGGCTATTCATTTAAAAATACATTCTCTTCCAGGTTTATCTAAAAGTTAGACCATCTTTGGATTCGGTTTTGGTACTGGAGGTTTATAAAGCCGCTGGGATAGATCAGGGTTATAATGGGGACACAGCTGTGGAATTGAGTTCTTGGTCCTACAGTGATACCAAGAGGGACACATGCCACAAGAGCATTTGGGAGAAAATCTCTGTTTATTAGATGCAAGATGAATTGTGAAAGATGCTATAATCCCAGTATTGTGTTTTTCCTGCAGCTCACCCTTCCAGTGGTATCATTCCCATTTGATAAATAAGAGAACTGATATCATTTTCATTTTTTAAAGATGCTTAAGGCTAAAAGAAGCTGAGGTCACTAACAGAAAGTATTCTGGGAAAAAGTGACAGAACCACACACATCACACCTAGATACAAAATCTAGGATAAGACATTGCCACTCTCCTTAGAGCTCAGGGAGTCTGGGCACACCTAACAGGTTCTCTAGTCCAACTCTATCCCTGACCAACACTGTAGTTCTATTACGAATGAAGCTCTCATGACAAAACTCTTCATACTACAAACTGGCTTAGCATAAGGACATTTCACAAGGAAACCATGGACAAATAAGGCTCTGGATACTCCAGAGCAAAGGCTGCCGTGATTGGAAGCAAGAGAAATCAGATCACGTGAAACTGGAAATCAGCATACGGTAGTAACACAAAGGGTGATGTATTTAAGGGATAAAAAGGCAAGAATTTATAAATAATGACAACTATAATGATAATAGCTACAAGTTAAAAAGATAAGAGTTATTACAACAAAAACTAATAGTTATTAAGTATTGATGTGTGCCAGACACTGGGCTAAATTCTTTACATCGATCACCTCATTTATTCTTCAAAACAACCCTGGGATAGAGCTATTAAATTCTCATTTTACACATAACAAAACTTTGGTTCAGTTTGGTCAAACAATTTTGCCAAAAGCACAAAGCCAAAGGGTGGTAGTACCTGGATTCAGAAACATTGCAGATTGACTCTGAAACTCAACTTCTTACCCACTGTGCTATACGGCTTGCTCTCCAAGGTCAGGAAGGAAAAACAGGTATGTGAATCACTAACTATCCAAACTGCACCCAAATCCCAAGTGTCAAACCAGGTGGAAACAGGCAGGCATGTGATCCTGTAACAAATCACTACATGGTTTTTGTGGATCATAAAGCCATGATGAAAAACCAACATGTATGCTCTCAGATTCAAAAACAATAGAAAGAAAGAAAGAAAAAACTTTACTGGATGCTGGAGATTAAATGTTTAAAGTATAATTACATTTCCAAATGGTCTTCACATATGAAAAGCAAATTTCAAATCGAATGGAGTATTTTCTTTAATTTTCTTAGAGGTACTCACAGGAGCTAAAAGGACACGTTTGTTGCTGTCTCTACATGCCTAAGCACTGTTTGTGCCCAAATGCTAAGAGGCAAACCAAGTGAAGTGCACACAATAATCAAACCCAACAGGCTGTTTAGGTGCCGGTGTAGCCAGAGATTACCTGCCGTAAACTGACCTTGAGCAATTGGTGCTGTCCAGACTCTACAACCCAAGATGTTATTCTAGGGAATCTCCACTAATAACGGGGAAGGAAACCTCTTTAGAAAGGGAATGGGAAATGGGGTCTGATTTTTTGTAAAAAGCGGCAGCTGCCCTGTCATTTTCTGGGAGGCCACCTACACTGTTACAAGGGGAATCATTTACTTCCAGTGTTACCTACTTTACATCATCTTTATCATCAAATCCTCATCACAGTTATCTTTATGACTACTTACAAAGGTTCTCATCTTAGGGGCAGAGATTGTTTGCTCCATTTTACAAAGGACCATGGAGTTTGAGATGACCAATCAGCAAGCCCTGAGAGCCTGGCATCAGAAGCCACCGGGTCCTTCTCAGGGCAGAGCAAAGAGCTGCCCTCCATCTGGAAGACCTCAGATGTCACCACTGCCCTGTCTGCTAGGACCCAGCTCTGTAAGCTCATCATGTGTGTTTCATAGGGAGCGCCTCTTTTGACTTGGAAGTCTGGTTCTCTAGTAAAGACCTTTAACCCACGTTCTGCTCACTGAGGTAGGAAGCACATATATTCCTCAAAATCCCCTGCACCAACTTGCTTTCTGTTCATGTGTCAGGGCCCTTCTTTTCTGCCCTGCCAGGTCAGAAACTTTAACTTTTGGAAGTTACCTAAAGTTCTTTGTTAATTCATTTAGGAAAATCCTTGCACAGCTGCAGCTGTTAGGATCTGTGTGGGCTAGTAAAGCCAAGGCTTGCTTATAGAAAGGTCTGCTCTCTCCAGGCTTATTTTAGGTACCAGACTCTTTTGACTCTCTCATACTTGCCTGCACATCCTAATACTCTGGGTGCCTCATTAAGCACCACTACCCCCACTCACAGTCCACTTTCCCCCAAGACTGCATCTCCAAGATTAACAAAGCTTCATTGCCTAGACAGAGGTGATGGGTCCTGTGCTTCCCATGGGTCAGAGAGCACATGATTCACCAAGAGGCTTGGTTAAAACACAGATGGCCGGACCTCCACCCCCAGCGATTCTGATTCAGTAGATCTGGGTAGGACCCAGGATGTGCATCTCCCCCAGGTTCCCTGGGGCCATTGATGTTGCCTATTGGAGAAGCACACTTTATATAACTGAGTCCATTCCTTTCCGTCTCTTTTCTCCCAAGTCCCTCTGCCTGAAAGTCAGTGCCAGGACTGGAAACTCAGGCCTCCAAACTCTTGCTGCTACACCACAAGATCCTCCTGGTTTCAGCTACATGTTAGTAGATGGGTGAAGAGGGAGTGGTATCTTCTTTCCATCCCAGGACACAAGTTGAACCTATGGACACGCACAGGAAATTCACAGCTGCTGCAGGGCCAGTTCTGGCATCACTCTTCAGGAAAAAGAACAGTGGTCCCAGAGGGCAAGACTGCACACAGTGTGGCTGCCTTCCTACTAAGCACACTTGATGTTCCTAAGGCTCATAATGAAAAAAGTAGTTTTTTAAGAAATGCGTGTGCTACATATTTCTATTTGCCCAATCCTTTTGCAGAATTCTACATGTGGATTCTTTGTCAACAGTGCACTTCTGGTTCTTCACATGCAGTCTCTATTTTCTATTTTATGTTTTGATTTGAAAAACAGAGGAAACCAATGCATTGAAGAGATGCCCAAATTTTATTTATTCATCTTTTGTTGTGTTTTTGAGCTCCTCTCCTGGGAGTCCTCATATCAAAGGCTTCAGAGATAAAAGGACAGAAACACAAGAGCAAATTTACTGCCAAGAGTGGAAATCCTGTTGCCCATCTCAGTAAACAACAGAACACAGCAATTGGTTAGGGGTGGCACCCATATTAATCAGCTCCTGATAGAGAAATCCTGAATAACTAATCTTTGCAGAGCACTTGAATTTGTCTGCAGTATTTTGTTTTTCATTTCCAAGGAAAATAAAACAACTCTGGCATGATAGACCAGAAGGAAAATGAAGATTAGTGTACAATATTTCAGGAAGTGAATGTTCTCATTCATTCAAAATTATATTATCTTGTAGAATAAGGTCATCATTCACTTAAACAAATAGTGCTTAGGAGTTCGCAGAGAATGTTTTAAATTTGTTCCATTTTGTTCCTCCCAGCATCTCAGGGAGGCCACCGAACGTATGGTTAAAAGCACAGTTAATTACGCACCAAAAGATACAGTAACAGTGAGGAGAGGAAACATTCAGGAGTGAAATATTTTAAAGTAAAATGGATAGAACTGGATGTGAAAGGTGAAAGAAAGAGGGATATCTACATTAAAGCCAAAAGACTGCCTGAGACAAAATGTAACTGATGGGAGTAACACAGAAGTGCTGAATTGAGGACAAAAAAAGTATATAGACCTGCATGGCATCTTAATAATAGTAAACATAATAATAGTTAACATTTATTGAAAACTCACTCAGTTAACAGCCATGGTCAGTCCTTACATTGACATTTCCAGAAATGACTGAGCCTTCAAAACAGCCTGATGAAGAAAAGAGTATTACTTAACAAGTTAGAAAGGTACAGTCATAGTGGGGGAACAGGATCAATCCCAGGCTCTATGACACAATCTCCACCATTTTTCAATATAAGGCATGCTGTACAAAAGCAATGCATTGTATTGATTAAACAGACAATAGGGAGGAGGGACAGGGGTTTAAGGAAGTCACGGAAGAATTGTGGAGAAAGAGGAGTGAAGAGGACACTCTACATCCACTCACTGGGATCCTGGCTTCTGGAGGCAAGAGCTGACATCAGACACAAAGACTGAGAAGGAAAGGCCAGACACTGAAACTTGGCTGTATTATGTTGCTAACAACTGCAACATTTCTCCTAAATAGTGCCGCCATCTCAGGAAGCAGGCAGGCTCCTCTGTGTCCACTGTGAGGATGGGCTGGGGGGCAGGCCTGTGCTCATCTGCAGCGGGACCGTTGCAGACTGCTCAGGACACAGTGTGACAGTTCAGCCTTAACGAAGCATTGCATTCTGGGATTGGTTGTGAATTGGCAGCACCAGCTTCAGTGTGGTAGCTGAGAGGCTACTAACAAAGAGCGTGCAGAGTGTGTCTAAGGAACGCTGTTCTCAGCTCTGGAAGCCCCTTAGACTGGGTGCTCCTTCTCTTACCCAACTAGCATGATTTGTCACCCAACTCTATTTCAATTAAAAGATGTTCCCACTTGCTCATATTGCAACTTTCTCCGTATGCTGGACTTTTCTTACATGTGAAGTGTACTTGCTAATAAGACAATTACAGTTCCAGAAATGCCACCCCTGTCCCCAAACACACACACACACACACACACACACACACACACACACAGCAGCAAGTTGAGCAGCCCTGGTAAGACATGAAGTTTTGCCAATCACATCAATATGACTTCATATCTATTAGTTAAGTTCTCAAATTGCCTATTTCATTGTTAGAAACTGGAGGTCACACTAGTCACCTCATGGTGTTGTTAAAAGCAATAAATAATAAAGTTTTATAAAGTACCCGGCAGAGAGAAAGGATGTTCCACAACACGACCCCATTTTCTTCCTTTCTTTTCCTGGTTAACATGTGAATGTCATAAAATGCCCACACATATTGATTCATTATCAACTTAATAGTGGGCTCCTAAATGCTTGCCCAAGACACAGGTATTAAACAAAGTTGTACTTCTAAAAATATGTTTTATTCCAACCTAGAGTTGTACTTTACAAACTTCAAATTGTTTTCAGCTACATATGACAACATTTATGAGTAAAATCATTACACCTAAGATTGCTTTTAAATTTTTCAGAAAACTTGCTTTCTATTTCTAGCCTGTTTAAGAAAAATGAGAAGGATTAATATTCAAAATAAAGGTTATTAAACACAGCAATCATTTTTATTCCTTAGTTTCCTGATCCAAGAAAGCTGAAACAAACATGTCAATAAGGGAGTCACATTTTCAAAAGTAAAAACTGAAGACCTGGTATTACAGGAGATCATACTGGAAGAGAGCGTAGGGAGAGAAGAATGTGAACTTCGGTAGGCAAAGGGAGTCAGAAATGCTGCATTTTAGAAGTTTACAATACAAACGTCCCCAACATCAAAATAAATATTGGCTGAAGAAAATGTCACAGGATTTGGCAATTAAGGGCATTGAAAAGCTTTAGAAGCAGAAATTTCAATAGATTGAAAGGGTTGAACTGAATGTAAATAGTTAAATTTGATAGCAAAACAGGAGTGACACTAACTGGTCCTAATTTTGAAGTCTGGTAATATAAGGAATGGAAGGTACAAGGTACTAACATCAGTAGGCTGGATGAGATTTTTGTAGTAGGAAAGGAACAGATTTACAATTAATAAATCATAAATTTACTTTGGAATTAAATAAAGGGAAAGAGGAACAAAATGAGATAAACACTTGGGTGATAAGAAGGGACTGAAGGCATTGAAGAACGGTTAACTTCTCATGAGGATGCTGAACAGGTCTTCCCTCAACACCAAGAGATCGTCTTATTGTATTAGTGTTCACAAATATTCGTAATCACCTCATTCCATGGAAGGTGTGTGTACACTTCCATTGGCACTAGGTTTAACCATGTGAGTTGCTCTGGCCAATGATATCCGAATGTCTGTGAAATATACTCTGCACAGGATTTTTAAGAGCTGATTTGCATGACTCAGTCTTCTCTAGTCCTATGGCGTGAGAACGAGCACATCCCATGACAGCAGCTGCTTCAAGGGAAGACGTGTAGGCCGGCACAAAGCAGAAGTAGAGCAAACAAGAAACCAACAGATCTGACCATATGCCAAATGCAATTTAAGTTAAGCCTCTGTGATTTGGGGAATTATTTATTACCAAACAGAACTGACCAACACACCAATACAAAGACAGGCAATTAGAGAATGAAACACGTGAAATCCCTTCTCCTGCTCCTACTCCTCCTGCACAAAAAAATGTTTCCCATTTTCCACAGGCATGGATTACTTTATTTAAGATAGGTCAGCAAATAGAAATGCCTTTTACTTTTAAATAGCTTTACTGAGATAAAATTTACCTATCACAACATTCACCTGTTGAAAGTGCGTTCAGTGTATTTACAGAGAAGTGCAACAATCAGTTATTTAATTTTAATCATCCCCAAAAGAAACCACTTGCTCATACCCTGCCTCCTAGTCCTAGACAACTGTTAATCCACTTTTTGTCTTTACACATTTGTCTGTTTTTGACCTTTCATATGAATAGAATCATAGAGTACATGGTCTCTTGTGTCCGACTTTTTTCATTTATTGTAATAGATAAACCTCAAAAACATTTGGCACTCCTTTTTAGGGCAAGGAAGAAACACATTTTTTGAATGGTAGGCTCTTTTTTACTGTATGTCAAATACACACACACACACAGAGTGTATGTCAAATCATGCCATATGTATATAATTTAACCCTTATAATAACCATGAGCCTGAGGAATTATTATTCCCATATCTCAGACAAAGAAACTGAGGCTCAATGATTTAATTCAATTCTCCAGCATAGTTCTTAAGTGCCAGCCCCAGTATTGAAAATCAAGTCAGCTTGACTCCAACTTCCATGCTTCCTTCTACTCTATCACATTATCTCATATTAATTTCAAAGGACTATTTCTCTAAAACTGTGAGTTATGAGATGATATTAAATTGGATATCAGATATCCTTTAACTTTATGCCATGAGCCTTTCCACATTGTCTTGCACGGAAAAAGAAACACAAGAGAACCGCTCTGAGCTTTAGAAATAGGCAGGGTAATTTAAAAAGCAGATAAAAAGTTGAAAGTAATAACAAAAGGAGCCTGTCTGAATATTGAAATGTAATCCACTTCACCCAATCAATTATTCCCTACATAAAAGAATACGGAAAAAAAATGAGAAGGTTCTTGTCTATTGTCTTTAATTATTTCCAAGTTTACACTGGTATGACATACAAAAGGACATAATAGGATAAGTCTAAAGGACCTCAAACTAATTTTCAGGAAAGACTCAGTGTCATCTCAAATGGCTGGAGCAGTGCTGTGATTGCCTAACACCTAAAACCTCACCCAGTTAACAGAGGTTACTGTGCCCTAGTAAAGAGCCTACTGCCTATGGTAGCACCGAGCTTCCTGAGTATTTAGGATTCATGTTATTACTTGCAGATTAATTATGAGTCTTAAAAACGTATTCTTCAAATCCCAGAGGAGATTTGGCTGGGGAATTTCTGCAATTAATTCTAACCAATTCAGAATAGTTCCTTTTCTTACCCCTCCTTACATCACTAAGTTTTTGGCCTCAGCACAGTTTTGGATGCTCCAGAGTCACTGTCAACTCTTGCAGACCCTTTGGCTCCCTTTAGCTAATTAGCTGCTAAATTAAATTGATTCACATTTCTCAAAGCTTTATGATTCATTCCACACATTCCTTGTCTGCCACCTCATTTGAGCTTAACCCTTGTTCCTCTCTGCCTCCTAACAGATCTCCTTAATTTCAAGTTTGCCTTTCAACAACTTATTTCATATATGTGTGTTGTCAAATTGTCTTCCTAGAGCAATTTCAATTTTCACCTCTTGCCCGCTAAAAATGCTGGAGGTTCCACAATGCCCTATAAACACCACAATCTGATGGTCAGCCCTTAAAAATGTGACCTAAATAACTCCATTCTGTATTACACTGAGCTAGTTAATTCTGTATAGCATAAGTGGTCGTAGGTACGGACTTAAGTTTTTGTAGTCAAATACTTGCTCTGACACATAGTAGGTAAATCACCCATGAAGAAAGGGAAAATAATACAACCCAGCTAATGGGGCCTTATGAAGATATATGTTAAATCTGTAATGCCACATGCTGGCATCATCATCAATATTATTCAGTTCAGTGAAACCATGTCTTACCTTCATGCCTTGATCATGTTCTTTTTTCTGGAACCCTCTTTGCCCCACCTTTGTTCTTCAGACCCTACCTGACATATCTACCCTTAATTCCTCCTATGGATCTGGTGTGCCCCTGCCTCAGGTCACAGCCATGGTTTGAGGTCAACTTGTACACTGGGGGGGCCCTCTGGCGGTCTTTCCATCAGTTCCCAAGGCTCTCAATATGAAAGTCCCACACATGGCTCCTATTTTTTTATTATTTGGACCTTTTTGCACATCAGTGTTTCCAACGCTGGCCCACCGTGCTTTCCAATTGAGTTTTACACTGAGATTCTACTGTCCACTCTGGCCCATGCCAGACTTGCTCCATCAGAGGAAGACTCCACGAACTAATTTACCCATTTCTCAGGGCTCATCTCAAATCATTTTTTTTTTCTGTAACGCTTCTTTGCACTCTTACTTTTTAGTTTACTTTTGTATTGTGGTAAAATATAAAAAACAAAATTTACTACTTTAACCATTTTGAAGTGGCATTAAGTACCTTCACATTGTTGTGCAGCCATCATCATCATCCATCTCTAGAATTTTTCCTCCTGTAAAACTGAATTTCTGTAACCATTAAACAATAACTCCCCATTTCTTCCTGTACCCAGGTCCTTGCAAGCACCATTCTACTTTCTGTGTCTGTAAATACTCTAGGTGCCTAATTAAGGAGAATCCCATAATACTTTGTCCTGTTGGGCCTGGCTTACCTTATTTCACATAGTGTCTTTGGATTCATCTGTGTTGCCGCATGTGTCAGACTGTCCTTCCTTTTTAAGGATAAATAATACTCCATTGTATGTATATTCCATATTTTGTTTATCCATTCATCCATCTATAGACTCTTGGGTTGGTCCCACCTTTCACTACTGTGAATAATGCGTTTATGAAAATGGGTGTTTGAACAGCTCTTGGAGTTCCAGCTTCCAGATCTTTTGTGTATATACCTAAAGTGGAATTGCTGGATCATATGGTAATTCTATTTTTTTGAGGAACTGCCATACTATTTTCCATGGAAGCTGCACATATTCTCTCACCAACAGTGCACAAGGGTTCCAAACTGTCAACATCTTTGGCAACACTCGTTATTTTCTGGTTTTGTTTGGCTTTATCTATAATAGTAGCCATCCTAATGGATGTAAGGGGGTATCTCATTGTGGTTTTGATTTGCATTTACCGAACTGTTGATGTTTAACATCTTTCATGTGCTTATTCATATATCTAAGAAGAAATGTCTGTTCAAGTCCTTTGCCCATTTTTTAAATCAGGTTGTTTGTTTTACTGTTGCTGAACTGCAGGAATTCCTTACATAATGTGGGTGTTAATCCCTTTATAAAACATGATTTTCAAATATTTTCTCCAATTCCATGGACTTATTTTTCACTTCATTGATACACAGATTTTTAAATTTATAATTTTAATGTGATCCAAATTATCTATTTTTTTTTTTACTTTTGTTGCCTGGCTTTAGACATCATATCCAAGAAATCATTGCCAAATGCAATGTCACAAAGCTTTTCCCACATCTTTTCTTCTTAGAAGTTTGTAGTTTTGGTTCTTATATTTAGGTCTTTGATCCATTTTGAGTTAGTTTTTCAGATGATGCACAGTAAGGGTTTAAATTCATTATTTCGCATGTGAATATCCAGTTTTCTTCTTACCATTGGTTGAAATGACTGTCCATTCCTCACTGAATTGTTTTGGCACTCTTGTCAAAAATCATTTGACTGTATATGTAAGAATTTATTGCTGGGTTCTCTGTTCTTTTCATCAGTGAAGCCATCTGTTCCTGGACTTTTCTTGCTGGGAGAACTTTGACTATACATTCAATCTCTTTAATAGCTTATATCTATTCAAATTTTCCATATCTTCACTATTCAGCTGGTAGCTTGTGCATTTCTAGGAATTTTTCCATATCATCTCATTTATCCATTTGTTGATGCGTAATTGTTCATAGTATTCCCTTATAGTCCTCCTATATCTATAAAATTGGTAGTAATAGCCCTTTTCTAATTTCTAAATTTGGATGAGTCTTCTTTCTTTTTTCCTTAGTCAATATCACTGAAGATTTGTCAATTTTGTTATTTTTTTTTTGAAGAAACAACTCTTGGTCTTATTGATGTTTTCCTGTTGTTTTTTCCTATTCTCTTTTTGGTTATATTTGTTCTAGTCTTTATTATCCCTTTCCTTCTGTTAGCTTTGGGTTTTCCTGTTCTTCTTTGTGTAGTTCCTTAAGGTGTAAACTTAAGTTGTTAATTTGAAATCTCAGTTGGTCATCTTTTTGTTTTTATTTTGTTTCTATACTTCCATTTTATTATACCACTCCTTTTTGGTCTGCGATGCTTTCCCTGAGAAGCTGGGTTACCATCTTACAGAGGCTCCCTTGTATATAACATGTTTTTTTCTGTATGCTTTCAAGATTCTCTTGGCCTTTGACTTTTTAGAGTTTGATTGTAATGTATCTCAGTTTGGGACTCTGGGTTTATCCCACCCGAAGTTCATTGGGATTCTTATATTTTGTATGTCTGTTTCTTTACTCAAATTTGGGACGTTTTCAGCCATTATTTATTATTATAAGCTCTCTGTCCCTTTCTTTCTCTTTATCTGCAACTCCCATAATGCATATATTGACCTTCTTGATGGTGTCATATAAGCCTCTTAGATTCTGTTCACTTTTTATCATTCTTTTTTTCTTTTTTCTTCTTACACATGACCATTTAGATGACTTTTATTCAAGTCTGTGACATTTGCTTCTGCCTCTCTGAGTCTGCTATTGGACCCCTCCAGTGAATTTTTTAACTCAGTTATTTTTCTTTAGCCTTCTTAACTTATGTTTGGTTCTTTTTTGTAATTTCTGTCTCTTGCTGGTATTCTTATTTTGTTCATATATCATTTTCCTGATTTCTTTTAGTTCTTTTTTCATGTTTTCCTTTAGCTCTTGAACATTAGACAACTGCTTTAAAGTCTTTGCTAGTAAGTTCAATGCCTGTGTTTCTTCAAGGACTGTTTATGGAAATTATTTTGTTCCTTTTAATGTGCATTCCTGTGTCTTTGTATATGCCTTGTAATGTTTTATTAAAAATAGGGCACTTGAAAAAAATACCACAATCTTTCCCAGTCTTAGCAGACTGGTGCCATGCAGGAGAAGTCATTCACTCATTAGCCTGGTATAAAGGCTTGAGGTCTTTTCTGGCATTGTTGAGATATACATATATATACACACACACATATATTTTTTACAATTTTCCCATACATTTAAATGTTATACTTTCTCTAAGAGTCTCACTCCTGATTATTCTTGGGCCCTTAGCTGTCTATTGTATTCATCAGTCAGTAATGACTTGTTTCAGGCATCCACAGGTCTATAGTGCCCTTGCAATTTTCATGAGCCATGCCTATTGCTTCCCAGGGCTTCTCTTAGCCTGAGATGCAAGCTGCCTTTAGCTCTCTCAACTTGGACAGAAGTAGCACAGAGACCAATCCCTCAGGCAGTCCACAGACAAGTTAGAATGTTGTAAATTCAGTCCTCTCCAATCTCCCTGGTTCATGAAAAGAACTGGGTTCTAAGCCACCATTTCCTCTAAACTATGCCATGCTGCAGTGGGAAGGGGGTGGGACAAGGATAAGAAAAATACCATGCAATCTCAAACCATTTTGAAAGTGGCTTTTTCATGATTGGGTGTTTGCTTGTTACTGTGGATTCTCTGATGGATTTCCAGAACACATACATAGTTAATTTTGGTCAGGTTCTGTTGGTGGCTGTGGCAGTTTTAATTCCCCCGGGGCGAGTCTTCTAATGTCACCCTGTCTCTTGACTCTTGTATACCAAAAATAATTTTTTTCATCCTTACCACATTTGATGCATTTCTCCATGATACTGGCTACGTTTTGTCTTATAATTCATTTATCTTCTACTTTTCTTATTACTTACCACCCTTTAAACTCCACAAGGACACAGAAAAGTTCCTTTTTAACGCAACACAGTTCTGTGGCTGGTTCTGAATACACACTCAATTTTCACCTGATAAGTTGAACACTACAGAAAAGCAAGCCCATGTGTGTGGATATCATGTGAAGATCATTACCATTCACTGGCTGTACAATCAGTGTTGCCTTAGAATGTGTATCAGCAGTTGGGTGTGCTCACAGGAAGCCCACACGGCTTTCGCTGAAATGCTGTAGATGGCACATGGTGAGGTGAGCAGACTGCTTGTGCATCGGCTCAGAAGGAGCACGAGCAGCACGTCATGATGCCTGCACCGCACGCACCCCTGCCCTTGGCGAGAACTGGGTATTTACTCAGAGAGCGAAGGCAGCATTGCTCCTGCTGTTGATTTGGCTTATTTTAGAGATTCTAGAAGCAGCTCTGGCATTTTCAAGGATAAAGAAGAAAACATTTTAAAACTACAACAACAAAACAAATCACTAAGTATGTGAGTCTAAGTAGAGTTTAAAGTAAAAGACTGCAGGACACTAATTAATTCTTGTTATCTGAGGTAACAGGGAGAGAAGGAAGAGAAGGGGAAACACTTTCGGCTTTCATTACCACTCACAGGAGTCCTTCTGAAGAAAGACGTTAAATCTCTCCCCTGAGGCATCTATTGTCCTGTTGAATGAATTAGTCAAGTAGAAATGCACATTATTTGGACAGGGGTGCCCAATGGGGAATCCATAGAATGGAGATGTTTGATAACCCATTAGAAAATATTGTAAAGTAGCCTCTATCATAAGGCAATATTTTTAAGGGAGAAGACTTACTGAAAGTCAGCACAAATTCTTTAAATCAACCTTGCTCTCTCTCATCAAAAATACAATAATTGGACTGCTGTCACTTATATACTTTAGGTCTACTGTTTTGTTTTGTTGTAGAAAGTGTATCTCCCATCACTGAATTAATGTGTTTTAAGGACTTCCTGTGTTGTATACCCATATTTTTATGTATGCATCTATATGTGACTGGCACATCCATAATAAACATATTTTGAATAAAATGTTCTCAGAGTTCCAGGTTTGGGCTCCCAATTAACTATTTGATTTTTCAAATGCTTAGCAATTCTTTATTATAGGTGGTAAAATCATATTAAGAATTTGGCCAAGATTAATTTGAAGATTTAAAGGATTATACTTACATGAAAGTGCGAGACTGTATTTGCTGCAGCAAATATTTAATTTCAATTATGATTTTACATCCACCATCTACTCTTACTTAGTAATTTACCCTTGGCATATATATACAACCCTTCATATAGCAGATGCTAGGCAGTTATCTGCTGAATGAATCAATTATAATACGGCTCTAAACTTTGAAAGGCATGCAAAGCTCAGTTATTAATACATCCTTTCAGCTTTAATTTTTTCCTGAAATTACATTAGGAACTTTCCTTTTGGGAAGATCTGACCTAGTGGTAACAAACATATGTGTGTGTATAATATACCTTGGAGAGAAGATATCATTTGAATCGGGCCAAAGGAATAACATTAAGAAATGCCTTCAGAACGAACCATGCTCTCTGAATAGTTGAGGGTCAGTGGTAGACAGGAGGTAATCAGGTACCACAAAGGACTTGAATGGGGCTGAGCAGAAAGGGTCCAAAAGAGAAAGTCGGAGTTCTGGTCCACGAAGGAGCCTAGAGTCCCTGTCAGCTCTTGAGCAGAGAGGCTTAGGGCCATGAGAGCAGACAGACAACTACAGGGCACTGGGAGACGGGGAATTGTGTGCGCGGCAGTCTTGGGAATGGGGTGGGACCTGGTTATCCAAACAGAGACCCCTATGGGCTGAGTAGGGGAGGAGGACCCTAGGAGGGAGCCTGAAGCCTCTCACCTCAGCTAAGGACTGTGTCCAGGAACGCAAGCTGAGACTCAATTTCAGAAACCATAACTGTGTGGAAAAGGAGGGTCTGGGAAGCTGATGCTGAGCAATGGGGCCAGGGCATATGGCAGAGTGCAAACAATGCTAGAGGACAATGAGCCCTGTGACTGTGGCACAGAGATGAGGCCCTGTCCAGCTGGGTCCTCTGTACCGTCTACATCTGCCTTGAGGTTATGAGTTGTCTTTGTAAAGTACTAGTCAGTGCTCACAGGCCTCTGATAAACTCTATCCTTAGGACGCTCCTAGTCTTATCAAAGCTCTGTTGATCTCCCCATTATTTCTGTGTCTGTAGTTACCATGGTTAAATACTGATCATTCTCTTTTATTGACTATGTGTTATATGTTTTACACATTCTATCTTTTAACACATTCTCATGAGAGGAGAAAACTGAAACCCCAAATTGAAGCCACTTTCACAAAGTTACCCAGGCCATGAATGGTGACCCTAGAACTTTCAACTAGCTCTCGTCTGGCTCCAAGGTTTCAAAATTTCTACTAAGTACCCAGCTCTCACTGGATATCTTTACTGAAAATATTAATAACCAATTAAGCCTAGTAAACATTTGAAGAGAAAGTTTTAGAAGGGAGCTCAAAAACCCATAGGCATTGTTTGACACCATGCCTGTCATAGCATGAAGTTTAAGGCCTGCCTCTCAGACGCAGGTTATAAAGAAGACAGAGGGAGATCTCTCACCTGGTGGCAGGCTCCCAGAAGCCCTCTCTTCAACAGTCTTCAAGGGCAGAACGAAGGCTCAGTTTACACAATTGATTAGATGGGATGAGTTGAAAGTGATAAGCTTTTGCCATTACATTGAAGTTCTTAGTATGCACATTCAAAGATACAAGCTTAAAATGATCACTCCTGGCTCTGTTTTGACCATAATCCAGAAGGTAATTAGGAAGGATTAAAAATAATGATGACACACAGGCTATCTCACCTTCTAATCTGAACTGCAATATCCAGTAGTAAATATGTTGAGCTACTGCATTCAGACCACATGAGCACATGTCCCCATGCCTAGCTGGCAGAGATCACACTCTCCACTTTCACAACAGGCCCATGACGTGCCTTGCGCATTCACTCCTTTCCTAACCAACATGGCATGGAAATGATCACACCTGAAACTTGCCTCTATCAGTTTGGTCATCCAGGTTCCTCCAGACAGTATCCTACCTTCCCTGAAAAAGAGGTCATCTTTGCCTCTTGAAACGATATGCATCTTTCAATGTCTGTATTAAATGCTTCCAACTCTGTGGGCCCTCCTTGAACATACTCAATGCACCTGGGTTTCTTTACAGCATAGACCATGAGCTCTTTGTGCCTGGTGACACTGTCTTCCTCATACTTATCTCAGGGCCTGGTACACAAAGGTACTCAATAAATGTATATAGCAGCAAGAAGAAAAAATGGAAGGAAAAAAATATGGAAGATAGGAAAAAAAGAAGGTCAGGGACATCCTTCTCCCTAAGTACCAATTTTGAAAAGCAAAATGAAAACTCAACAGGGCAAGTTGAATAACAGTAGTTTGCCCTAAAAACTTATTTCAGAACAGATGTGATAAATCAAAAGTGGGCTCATTCATTTTACAAAGAAGCTGAGGACTGGCTGACCTGGAGCTTGTGTTCCTGAGCTATAGGAACTGCTCTGTTACAGCAACGATTCAGGAACCCTGCTTGTTTCTTCCCCCACCATCCCACTGCCACTGATTTAAATGCATAGATATTCCCACTCTCTCTCCTTTTCTACCTCTCTCCCTCTCTCTCTCATCTTCCACATGCCCTTTTAGTGCCACCAGAATATAGGTGATCAGAATATGTGTTTCTCCCAGCCATGCTGAAGATTCAATTACATGCGATAGATCTCAGCAGCAACTAACTGACAGCAGGCGAGGCAATCCCCGTACTGCGGCATCTGCAGTGTGTTCTATTCCGGCTGTAACTCAGTACCCCTCACATAATTCTCTGCCTAGGAGAAATCTGTCAGGTTCTCTTTGTATCACCTGTCTCCTGGGCAATGCCAACATACAGAAATTCCCTCTGCAGTGCTGCAACTTAAAAGAAGTTGAAGGGTGGGGGGATAATAACTGTTTTTCAAAATAAAACAGGTTTAGGTCATACTGAAGGTTTCTAAAATGTGACCTCACCCTCCTCAAAGATTCAGCCTCTCAGCTGTGCTCTCCCCGAAAGGCTGGCACTTAGATATAAATTCAAGGGAACTATTTTGTATCACAGTTCTCAGTTATTAAACCTACTGCAGCAGCTACCAGCTCTTCCCTCACAGATGAGCACTGCCACATTAACTTCCTCCTTCTCGGGAGACCAGTGCAGCGTGGTGGATGGGGGCTGCACCTTGGAATCACACAATTTGGGTTCAATTCCCAGTTCCCGTACTAACTCAGAATCCTAGTGCAAGGTCATTTAACCATTAATAACTCCGTTTTCTTATCTATAAAAAGGGGACACTGATTCTTCATAGATTATTCTGAGGATCAAACGTGACTGCCTTGGAGACACACTGGAAGCAGAAAAAGCAGGTAGCAGGTGCTAGGAAATGTTCTCTAGTTTCCTTAGGAGTTAGGTGATCACACAACAATTGAACAAGTGGTGCAATCTTCAAGCCACATACATACACACACATATGTGTGCAGACAAGTTATAGTACTTTTTTCTTTTAAATCTACTTAAACTTAACTCCAGATATCCTCCTCTGACCAGGAGGAAAGAAAATCAAACATACCCATGACTGAGGTTAAATTCCTTCTTCCAGCTGCCCCTGAGCTCCATGGAAGTATCTCTGCTTGCATGATACGCTGGCTTCGAACCCCATGGGCTACCAGTGAGGGTCCTAGTGCCCCTGTCCTCCTGTTTCCTTTAGATCAGTAGGCAGGGTCCTGGGACCCTATGCTATAGATGCACAGACTTCCCTCTCTGAAGGCAGGCCACCTTCCTGGTACATTTCCTGGTAATGGATGCAAGTTCCCTCTTCCCTAGGAACCACATCATTCCTCCTCCTTCCAGCATTGCAAATTGCTTTTGGATCAAGGGAAAACCTCTCCTATTTTTACTTGTTTCCCTCAGAGGTAAGCTCTCTCTCTTATATCTTCATTATGCATTTGGCAGCTTGGAGAAGATGATAAATATTAGGAACAAAAGCATCTTGTAGGTCCGGAAGCCTAGAGCCTGCAACCTTCTTGGATGGGGAAAAAGAGGCAATGCATAAACATAACTTAAAATCTCAAAATGTCTCCTGCTACACCTATAACTGCAAATATTTAAATAACTAACATTTTGTGAGCATTATGAGGAGCTCAAAAAATACCAGCAGTTCTGTCATCAAAGAATAAGCTTCTAAATAAAGGGCAGTGCTTTACTGTTTGTGCTGTTTACCTTCACGTGGCATTGCAGTTGAGCCTATCTCCTGGGGAGCAGGCAAAAATGACACAACAGTCCCATGTTTTGATAAGTTCATGTATGCTCTGCAAAGTCAGTCTGTGGATTTACCAGCTTACATATCCCCACAGCTCTCTGCAGATGCCTCTCTCTCTGGACTTCCTCTGTGTCAGAATCTGTGGCCAACTGCCCTTAGTCAGGGGGCAAGCACCCAGAGTCCTGGAGTTCAGTGTCACACGTTTCCCCTCTCTGCTCCCACCTGCTCACCGTGGGTGCTGCTCTCGTAGATGGCTCTGGAGTCCTGTGCCTAAACAGATGCACTGGCTCCCTGCTCAAACATCAACGTCTTCCAGGATGGAGGCCACACCGTGTTCCTCCTTGTGCCGACTTGGGGATCTAGAGTCTCCTAGTGTCTGACCCTCTTTTCAGAAGCACACTGCTGTGCTTCTTGAGGAACTGCTGGCTCCTCAATGCTGTCTCCGTGTTTCCAGAGCCTGGTATTGAACCCCCCAGGCCTCTGGTCTGGGATGCAATGGCCCCGTCTGCCTCCTGGGTCATCACTCACTGCCTTTGTACATCCCGCTTGGTTACCTGCTTTCCTCTAGCTTCCTGGGCACCACTGCACACCTGTTTCCTCTTAGAGCCACTCTATTTCTAGGCCCTAGCTGGCCTAGCCCAGTGATTCTGTTTCATTGAACCCTTGCCTAGCTGGTCACAATCAGACAAGCCTGTTCCCAATAGAAGGTAGTGATTGAGGCTGATCCCTTCCCAAGAGAATCTATCAAGGAGTCAAGGAGAGGGGCCAGAGCATTGCTTCAGCAATCCTATCTCCCTACCCAAGTGCCTCTCATGATGCATAGTCTCTTCAAGGGAGAAGGGCTGGTGGGCTCTTCCTTGGACTCCATGATCCTGAGGGGTGGGGACTGACTGGGGAAGAGTGTTATTCCACAGGCAGAGTCGCCTACCAAATAGGAGAGACTGAGGCTGGAGGAGAAGAAAAGTCAGAGGCGAGAAGTCTTGGGTCATGCAACAAACAAAGGCCAGAAGCAGGTGCCTGGCAGTCAAGGCCAGAATAGAAGAGGTCACTGGAATGCAATGGGGCAGGGGCCAGTAAAGTCAGGCAGGATGGGCTCTCAGTCTCAGTCAGGCAATCATTCAGTGCAGATGAGGTACATCTTGATGGACAGGACAAACTTTTCCAGAAGCTTCCTGGGCTGGACGGACTCAGAAGCAGACCCCATTCCCTGAGTACTCACTGTGTGCGTGGTGATCTTTGTTATGTACTCTCCCCCATCTGATCTGCACAGCTTCTCTTAGAAATGATTATGCACATTTTAAAGGTACTGAAAAGGGCTCAGAAAATTTAATATGATAGCCTTACTTTACTCCCACAACCAGTGGAAAGCAGAGGTTATATTTAATACGAGGTCCATGAGGCTTCAGTGCTGCCCCCACTCCTCCACACCAGCCCCTTGGCTCCCAGGTCCTGGGCCCAGGCCTCTGGCTTTTCTGTGATTCTAATTCTTTTCCCAGCACTATTTCACTTCTGTTGGAGAAAGCTGCTTTTCAGCCCTGCGCACCCAGGTACACAGCTGGCCTTCGGCCCTTGTCACTAGGACAGAAACAATGGACTCTCAGTTGAGAAGTCTCTTAAGTTAAACTACTAGTTGGGGAAAATTAAGTAATCCCATGCCAATCTACTTCCTCTATGGAGCTAGCCCTTGGGGAAGCAAGTCTTCTCTTCTCCAGATAAATTGGCCCTCTTGGAACCCCTGACTTGGATATCCAATTTTTTGAATCACATGGTGACTGACTTGAGACATCTCAGTGGGAAACCTCTTAACTTGACACCAAATTAGTCAACCAGCAATCCCCCACAAATGTGTTCCTTCTCTGCTTCAGCCAGAGCCTAATTAAGACCCTAGATGGCTGCTCCTTTGTGCCAGCGGTTATTCAGTTAATGGCCCCATTATTGTTAGCCTTGCAGCCACTTGGGCATGCCGCTGTAAAGACGTTCTTCAGTAAGACGGATTTTTTTTAAAAAGGTTCCCAGGAGAATAAACCCCAAACCATACCTTAGGACACCCCCTGCCACCATCCCGTGCCCCCACCCTGTAGGCAGCACTGTGGGGCTGCGAACAGGAGTCAGAAACCTAGATTCATGTCCTGGCTCCTCTGTCACCAGGACATGTGGGATATAGGGAGGAGCACTTGCTCTCTGTAAGTTGGCGATAATACCTGCCTCTTAAGTGACAGCTGTTGTGAGGGTCATGGACTCTGTAAATTCCAAAGCCCTGTACACAAGTTAATGTTACTAGTCTATTCTGAGACCTATTTTCTGACAATTAATTGATTGATGCAGTTTGTTTTCCTGATTTCCTCTCTCACTGTGCACTAAATCTAATCACCTCATTTGCCAGCATTTCCCATTTTAACCTTGAGAACTGAAGGCTCTATAACACTTGTTAAGACTGGGGGTTGTGGGGGAGGGATTTCAGCCCTCGCTGTGGTCTTGGCCAGACCCAGGCCCCCAGCTGACCACCATGGGCCAGGCCTTTAGACTCGCAGGCCATCTCCACAGTGGCAGGAAAGGCTGGCTCTTTTACTTCTCTGGGATATAAATATCCTGGAGATCATGTGCATGTGGAATCCTTCTCTTTTAATTGGTAGTTTGGATTCTACTGCACAATCAGCCTTCCCTCCTTGGAGTCAATTAGCTGTTGCAAATGCACTGGGTGCTTCTCAGGCTCTATAATTATCACTTAGTGTCAAAAATTGAAAAGTGGAGAGAAGCAAATCCTAACTATATGACTTGGAGGTGAATGTCAGCCTCTGAGAAGAATTTTCCTGAGCGTAATTCCTCACATATGTTTGCTGCTGCTTGCATCTTTTTTTGGAGGGAGCATATGAATCTACATGTCTAGAGTCTGATTATTTAAAAGCTACCTGATCCCCCAGAGGTGGTAGCACCCTCTAAGCCTTAATTTCCTCTTCTGTAAAATTGTACGAATATCCCTTTCCTCACCTAATTCACAAGACTCAGAGTCCTGTGGGGATAAAGTGAGTGAGAATAAAGATGGAAAGGTAAGCCATACACTTTTTTTAATTATTAAATTTGAAATCATACTACAGACACAAGAAGCATTACTGCTTTACTTGATAAAATATTCTTCATTAGCCGAGGAGGGGGGAATTAATTTGCAATAATATATCACCCAGCAACCCCCCCGCCCCACTGGAGCGTCAGCCCTCATGGCAATCCTTTTCAGGAGCCACACAGTATTAGGATGGTATCTATTTTCTTTTATTATCTAATTTGGTTTGCCAAATAATTCTACTCCATGGGGTGCAGCTGAACTAACCTGTGTGGATGCATGAGCTCAGATGCAGGGAGATGAGGGTTTGCCTCCAGGCCCTGCCACGTGGTAGCTTTATGATTTTGCCCAGGCATTCAGCCTTGGATCAAGTGAGGTCATATCAGCAGATTATCAAGCACACAACAGGCCCTCATGTAAAGTTAGCCCCTTTTCTCTCTAACTTCTCACAGCATTGCTTAACTGACAATACTAATGGACATAATCAAGGGATAGCCCATCCATAGCTCTTTGCTTCTAAACCCAGTCCTTTCTCTACTGCACAGTAGCTATTTCAAGGGGATGTGGCTTCTCTCTATTGGTGCTGTCCTTGGGCGCTTCTGGACAGAGAAAGAGCAGCTTGGATGCTGCTCTGGACAAATACTTCAGCCACAATTAAAAGCTGCTGCTGTACTTAGGACAAAGGACAAGTGATCAAAGAAGACTAATTATAATGAGTTATGATCCTTCTCCGAGTCTGTGCTTGATTATTTCGGCTGCCATGTGAACAGTGACAAAGCTGAGGACATAACAGCCTGCCATCTGTCTAAAAATTTAAACCAGGAGCAGCAAGTGCTCAGAGGGCAACCAGTTAATGATTAATTAAAATCCTAAAAGTAGTGCTCACTAGTCAATTTCTGAGTACATCCAATCCCAGGGAGGCCAGTAATGGCTGGGGAGCTGACATTCATCAACTCCAGTGGGACTTTCTAGTAGGTGGCCAGACAGTAAGGAGATTTAAAATGTAGTAGACCTGGGTTCAAGACAAGCCTTATCTCTTCCTGGCTTTTTTCCATCCTGGTCACTCAAGCAGCTTCCCTGAGCCATCCTTTCCATAGCAATCAAATAAGAAAAATAAACCAAACCACAGGTCAGTGCCTAGCCTATGTAGCCCCCTTGCCAGGTCAGCTCCAGATCCCTCCTAATCAGATGCATGATCGCTGTCCTTCTTAAAGCACCTATAACAGAAAATGACATTACTAACCACGCAGTCCCTCAATTGCCGCTAACCTGGGATCAGCGCAGATTGCCTCTGTCAATCCCCCTTCCCCTCCAATGACATGAAAATCCTTTCTGTCTTTCCAATCCATCCCCCTTCTCAACTCCTTCCTCTGTGCCCTAAGTTCAGGATTCAGCATCTCTGGCATCATCTCCTCTTTGGTTTCCCAGCTCCCAGCCTCAACCTCTGCATTTATCATCTGTGCTTGCTTCTGGTATACTGCCCATAAATTATTGGTCCCAACAAGGCATTCCCCTACCTGAAATCCTTCAGTGAATCCACAACATCTCCTGAACCAATTTTCAAATTCCTTATAAGCAGCAAAAACTATACATATATAAAGATTTTTGGAGCATCAACATATAAAACAAACAGAGAAGATCAGGTTAGAAGATGGATGAGGTATTCTGACCTACATGGTCCAAGGTCTCACACAGACTTCCCTTTTCATTTCCAACTCTGCTTCTAAAGACAGGTCATATTTTAATGCTAATATGTCGTGATATGTCTGATTGTTTTACCGCAGCAATCTCTTATGTCGGGAGAGGGCTTCAGAGTCTATAAAGCATTTCATGTGCCTCATTCGGTTTTTCAATATACACGATTTAAGTACCAAACATGTCCCAAGCACTGTGCCCAGTGTTGCCAAAATAAAGTAAAAGAAGTTCTCCCTGCTCTTTCTCATGTAACTAATATTTTAATAAGTGGATAAATACTAGTTTGAATTATGTAAAAATATCAAATGATCAAAAATGATCAAATGTCCACAATTTCATGTGGCTCAATCTATATGACCTGTATTCCATAGGGTTCAATCCAAAATCACTGTTGGTGGAAGTGTGACAAGTGTGTGATAAAAATACGGGACCTATGGGACAACAGAGGAGGGAGGGAATTTGAGTAGGGGCTGGGAAAGTGTCCCTGGGGAGACGACACCTGGCATGCAGCTGTAGTGGTGGTGAACGGTGCATGCCAGCAATCCCAGAGCACACACAGAAGCGTGACCAGGGAACATGTCAGAGTAATGTGACAAACACAGATATACCACAGGCGGTCCAGATGAATCCAGCACAGGTGAGTACGCTCAAAGGCTGGGCAGAGGAGAGGACAGTGAGCCCTCATGGGGAAGAGTACTGGTGCCCATGCAATTCCCACTACAGGGCTCCCCCAGGGTCACAAAGGGGTTGCCCACAGCCACATAGGCTTTGTGCTTCTGGAACTGCCTGCCCCCCGCAGATCCCCTTCTCTGCCATAACCTTGCAACATTTGGATCCAGAAAACAGACACTGTCTCCAAATTCTGTGTCATACTCAGCTTAGCCTTTCCGTGCACATGAAGTACAGAGAATTGCATAAAAGAGATGAAAACAGAGCAAATCAAATAGCCTTATTGAGGCAAAGGGAAGTGTACAATGTAGTAACAGTCATCATATCATCAGTAGCTAGCATGTAGTCACTATTTACTATGTGTGAGATTCTGTGCCACGTACTTTACAATCATGATTTAAAAGTCACTATAACAATTTTTAAAGTACCTTTTATGTTTCTTATTTTACAGAAAACAAGCCACAGAGAGGTTAAGTGATTTGCCTAAGGTCCCTCAGAGAAAATAATGAAGCCAGGATCCCAGTCTCCAAAGCTGCTATCGTTAACCACTCTACTGTGTGCAGGCTTCCATGACCCAGTGTACTACACTCAGCCTTTAAAAGACACTGTGAGGTCAGTATTGCTAGTATTCCTGTTGCAAAGATGAGACAACTGGCATGGAGGCAGAGAAAGAGAAAGTAACAGGTGAGGGCTTGTAAAGGTTAGAATGTATGGGCATCAAAAAGATGGGGGAGATTCCCCCAACCTGTCCAAGATGGGAAGAAACAAGAAGCAAGTCCCCATTAAAATAAAGGGAATACTGACCTTGACATTCTTCAACACCTTACCACTTTTCAGAACTATTCCTTGTTTTTTCCATCCAGTATCACACTCCTGACAATCACGGAAGTGAGCCAATGAAAATGGAAGTATCTTCTTTGAAAAATGATCTGGTTAGGACCAAGGTATTCCAAGAATTAGGAGTAACTTTTACTGACATTTGCTATGACCTGAGCAAAATGGCATCCCCAGAGAATCATAACTTGCAGGAGCTGGGGTTGATCTAGTGGAATCAAGTGAGCGCTGTTAGTGCCAGTAGTGGGAGCAGAGGCTAAACTTCAACGGTGTTGCAGAGATCTTGAGAAAGAATTCAACATGGGACAGAGGGAGGCTGTGTTGTTCTCTCCTCCAGAAATGACAATGGGAGAGAAGAGGTATTTCTACATTGCAGCTTCAGGATGAGGATAGGCTTTGGGTCAGCTTTGCTCACTACTGTATCCCATTGTCTGAATAATGCTCAGTGCACAGTGAGTTCAACAGATGCTTCAAATGAATGAATTTACACACTTGCACTTGCTTGAAACACAAGCCTGTCAGTCTGCAGTCTGATAAAAACAGCTAATGGTAGTAGTAGTAGTAATAGCAGCAACTGGAGGCACCTGGATAGGCAGGGCCCAGAGCCAACAGCAACGTGTGGTAAAGGCTCACAGTCATGCGGAGGTGAACAGGGCCACAGCAGAAGCAGTTCAGGACAGTACTCAGGGGAGAGAGTCAAGTGAAAGACTAGGATTCCTTGGTGGCCCCAGTAGCCCCAGGGCATGGGATGGGAGTATAGACCAGAAAGGCATTTCATGGACAGCCCTGGCCGTGGCTATGAGGCAACGATGCTCTGGCTACAGGGAGACAGGCAGACTGAATCTTTCACCCCAACCAATAATAAATATTACTTTCCCCATTTTTCATGAGAAAACTGATGTTGCAAGAGGTGGAGTCTATGGTTTCAGAATCTAGAAGTAGCAGAGCAGGCATTTCAATCCAGGTCTGTCTTATTCCAAAGTATATATGTTTTAATCACTTTTCTTTGTTGCATCCTTTAGGGACACAGCTAAGACGGGGTCCCTGATGCCTCTAGATGCAGTTTCTCCACTCTTTCTCCATCTTCATTCGGCAGTGCCATCTTTGTGCCACTCATTCCGAAGCCAGTCTCTCAAGGATTTTTCTTTTTTGTGTATGGGTATGCACTTCTGGCCCACACATTAGACGGGGAATTCCTTATAAATGGGTGCAACAAATTCCATAGGTTCTACTTTGTATCCTGACACCTTAGAAAACATCTAGAACAGAGTATAGGCTCAAAAAGTCTGTTATTCATAATAAAGATACTACAGTGAGATTATACAGGACATATATAAGGCTGTGGCAGGAGTGGGGGTCTTTCCTAGATGAGTTCCACTTCTTGCTACTCAGAAGAGCTTATATATTCTGATTCCCCCACTCCCTCTGTGAAAGCAGAAGAGCAGAATGAACATGGACAGCTGCCCCTGGCTGAGCTGGGAGCTGTGTGATGGAACAATGGGTCCCTGCAGAGAGCTTGCTTGGCAGTGGCCTAGGAAGCCTGGATGCATTCCGTGGACTGTTCATGTGTTCTCGAGGCCTGAGGCTCATCGGAAGGTTGTTCCATCTTCCAAGGCCCTCCCCACACCATGAGCTGCACCTTCACTGTGTTTTTTTTTCCAGACCATGTTGCAATCTGCATTTTAATCTGCATTTAAATGTCAGACCCAGACCTGGATACTCTTTAGGATATATCCTTGCTGTGGAAGTTGGCCCAGGGAGAAGAGAGGGATTGAGTTTCTCAGTCCCATGGTTTTCCTGAGCTTTTCATTCCAATGATCAATGCCTTTTCCACAGGACAGTGGTGACCTAGAAGGGTCTCTGCTAGCATTTGGTTCCCTGAGGGCCTGACCGATGGTGCTGTGAGGGCTTCCCCTTCTATTCTTTTGCCATTCGAGGGGCTGTGAAGTGGAGAACTCAAATAAATGCATTTTAAAATTAACAGAGAGCACTCTTGTTTTAGCATGCAATTTGGTCCCATTCACTGGATATTCACACAGATCCTACTGTGTTTTGGGCTGCGTGCTAGATTCAGGAGATGTGGGCATGAGGCAAATGCCTAGCAAAGGATTAGGGGTTTAATAGAGGAGCTCAACAGAAAAATCAGACAGGTGAGCAGATAATTACAATCTGGGGTGATTTGCCTTAATAGATGCACTGAAGTTATTTATAAGGAGTAATTATTTCACTCTGGGGGTGCTTTCAAATAGATCCTAATACTGTGTAGAGTTTCTGAGATATAGTTTCCTAGGTACCTATGATGGCTAAGTGTATTCCAGAGACAAGAAATGATGCATTTCATAGCACAGACTCCCCAAACTGCAGGTTGTGGATGGGGGTGGGCAGCACAAGGAGAGAGATGCTGGGGAGGACCTACCCTCCAGAACAAGGCTTCATCAGCATCTGGGATGTCAGACCCGAGAGAGATCAAGTGCCAGGAGGAGCTGCTGGAGCTCAGCAGACAGAGGGGCTTACCAAAGCATTTCTTATGGCATGTTTTATTTTTTTTTCCATTTATTTATTTTTTGGTATCATTCTGTTGTGTTTTTTTTGTACTAAACATTGAGCTTTCTTTTATTCTAGTTAGGAAAATATTGAGCAGAAACCAAAATTATATATCTAAAAGTAAATGGCTGCTTATTAGAGCAAAACAGAAACATGATACCAGTTTTCTAGAGCTATTTTCTTAGCTCGGGAGACTGAGTGTGAGGTGAAGAGCATCAGAGTTCAGTTCCCAAGGGTTCAGATTCCAGCCCTCCACTCATTAGCTGAGTGACTTTTGGGCAAGTGACTAAATTACTTAAAGTGTCTGGGCCTCCATTTCCTCCCATGTAAATGCAGGTACTATTATTATCTATATTGTGAAAGTCAAATGAAGGTTATGTTGCAAATGTTTTCTCCGGTTTACTGTTTTCCTTTCAATTTTATTTAGTTTGTTTCTTGACGTAGAGATTTCTTTTAAGCATTTAAGTTCCCAAATAGACAATTTGCCTATAGTTCCTTTCACTGCTTTTTTGTTTATTATACCATTTTCCCTCCCTGTGACCAAAGAAATATTCACCTGTGTTTTCTGCTACTTTTGTACTCTCACTTTATTTCTTTAAATGTTTAACCCCTCTGAAATTGTGTTTGCTGGAATGTTGTGAGATGAAAAAAAACAATGGCTGTGCAGTATTTATCGAGTGATTCGGCCCCTCTTCAGTGATTAGAAACACCAGCTAAATAACACTTTATATTTTACACTTGGTACTTTGTATTTTGTCTCCTTGATCTATATTGTCTTTCATTCTTTGGGCACTGTTTCCATTTTTTAGCTTTTTGAATATATTTGTATGGCATGTATTATCCTCCACTCTTTGTTTCCAAAATATTCTTGTCTGTTCTGTTTTATTCTTCATAATCAGTTTTAAAAGGGGAGAGAAGTCATAATTGAAACTTCATAACCAGAAAAGCTAGCCATTACAAACAGATGAAATAGATAATACAGATGAAGGATACAGCACACAACTCTTTATACCTCTCTATGAAACGAGGTTTCCTTGGCCTTCCTTCATTAAGAGTTTGAGTCATTGAAGAGACAGTTCCAGAAAAAGCGATGATCTCAGAAAATGTGGAGCTGTCAAGGTTCCATTATCACTATAGGAACCATTCACACATAGTATCTGGATCACGGGGGGACTGGAATACCCACTCCCATCTAGCAAGTGGCCTGGGCACAGCTATGAAACGTAACAGTAATCACTGATTAATTGAGCAATTACCATGGGCTGGCGCAATGTCAAGCCCCAATAGGAAATAAATGTTGTGATGAGGAGAATGAGCTTTGGATTCAGACAGTCCTGGGTTCTAGTCCTGGTTTTATGACTAACTGTGCTGTGTGACTTAAGAGGTCCATAGCATTTCTGAGATTAGTAAGGAGATGACACATGACTAGCACTTCACTGAATCCCTGCAGCACATCTCCCCTGCAGCGAGCACTTTAGAAGCATCATCAAATTCAGCTCTCATAAAAACTCTCTGAGTTCATAATCTTCTCTCTGTTACATAAATGAGAAAACAGAAGACTAAACAGTTAACTTTCTAAGATTCATGCAACTGGATGATACAGAACCAAGTTCAAACTAGGTTTTTCTGACCTCAAAGCCTCATGCTTTTCACCCTGTATTACTTTCCTACATCCACTCCCATAGTAGGTGCCATGTATACATTGCACATTGGTTTCATTCCACATGGAGCTATTGTTATTTGAGACAATTTTGTATGATGCTTAATTTAGGTGTTTTCTTTGGCTGGCAATTTTTACCATTTAATTAATGCAATGATTACAGAAGATTATCCAAGGATATGATCAAAACTGATTTATAGATATGGTGACCCACCATCCTGGTTTGCCCACACTCCAGCTACTTGCCTGTAATATTTGGCTCTATATCCTGGATAGACATGAAAGAAGTTCTCAAGAAAAAGTTCAATTCTCAAAATAAAAACACTTTATCATATGGCTCAGCTTTTTCAGCACTCTTCATTCTTAGGCAGTAATAAGATCAGTGAATCAATTGTTACACTAACATTAATATTATTATAACATTAGAATTCTTTAAATCTGTGTGGAATTTAGTTCACATTTTTAATGTACATATAATTCTATCTATTGATAACAATCACTTGTGAAATCTGTGAGACAATTATATTTTTTTCATTTTTAACATAAGACACTGAGGATCAGAGAAGATCTACTGTCACACAGTGTGGTAGAGATGGTGGTCTGCCCAAGATCCAAGGAGACTTGTAAGCTCTATGATGAATGTCGTCAAGTCAAAGATAGAAGGAATCAGGGTTTTGAATCAAGACACTATAGTAACTAATATACATGCTTATTATAAGGGGTCTAGGACTCTCAATGTGGCAGGAAATACACACAGACAGATGAGGACAACTGACCATGAGCATCATCGATGTATCTTTATAGGAAATGGGTTATCTCAGTGTCTCAATGGATAGATAAGATGGTTGTTTGAATTTGCCCCATCCATGGCATAAAAAAAAGGTTTCTCACACAGATATCATACCATGGCAAGAATAAATAGGAACTGCAACTTGTAAAGCAATATGCAAGTTACAGATAACAGGAAAAATAGGGATAAATTTGATGGAGGAAACTGAAAATAAATTGTATTCTAAACATTACAAGTCAAAGCCTATAGATACTCACTAGAAGCCCACTGAGTTCTGCAAATGAGTATGTGGTATTCATGGCACAAACCCAGCTGATTCAGCAGATGTAGTGAATATATAATCTGTCATGGTCTGGATGGACAGCCTGACTTCACAGCCATAAACAGAATTATGTCTAACAGCCCAAAGCTAACACTACAAACAGTTAAATACACCATTATGAGTTTATAGAACAAGGCTGAGAATACTAATAGTTACTTCCATCATGGCTGGGCCATAAATAGGATTATTAGATATCAGCAAGGGTAACAAACCTGGTTTTGCAAAACATCTTACATCTGGAGACACTCACATGTCTGGCTAGCAAAACACTTGAAGAGGCCATCACGGACACTGAACAGAGAAGGTGTAGACTCTACTTACCCATTGTGACATTTCATAAGGCTAACATTTTTTGTTCTGATTGTCAAACACAGAACTCTCTTTAAATTACTTTTTTTCTCCTTCTTTTGGTCCTGGCTGGAATTCTTCAAAAACAATCATGCAGACAGGTCTAAGCTGTCATCATTTTGCAAGGCAATATATAACGCAAGCAGTCGTTGTCTCTTGGGGAAGACTTTCAAAACACTTGATGTATATATATTGCTGAAGTACAATATAGCTCAGAAACCCAAGTGAGAAATCATGTGTGCAGTATCTTGAAATAAAATAGACAAGCTGGGGCGCAGAGGGGAAAGCTGATATACATCACCCGTTAAGATTATTCAGTTGTTGTTATTGATTTTATTTACATTTGCTGCTATTCCTCTGGGAAGCTAAACAAACTGCTTGTTGAGACAAACACAGGATTGGTTGCTTTATTTTGTGCAATGGGAACAAACTCCAGGTCCCCATGCTGTCACTCTTGGATTTTGCTACATTGTTTGCATTTATTAGGTAAATTTTCTAATGTTAATATTTGCCTACATGAATTTACCCTACTTTTCACAGTCCACAGATGATTCTTATTTCTTTAAATATTTGACAGCCAAATAAATTGTTCTGGGGCCCTCTTAGGATCAACTTTGTACTAATTCAGCAAAGACAAATAATATGTAACTGTTAAGATGGTGGATTCCCGAGCAAAACTGCTTGGGTTCAAATTCAGGCTCCAACTCTTGCTATTTAAGTCATCTGGACAAGATATTTAAACTCTCAGCATCTCAGTTTCTCTTCTCTGAAATGGGGATAATAATTCTGTCTTCCTCTAGAGTTGTCCTGAGAATTGTGAGTTGAATTGTTTACAGGACTTAGACCACGGTCTGGCACATAGTAAATGGTGCAGAATTGCTTGCTGTTCTATTGCTATTCTTTTTTATTCCAGGAAGAAAGAGATCATCAGCACCTGTGCAGGTAACATGGCTGATAAGGCTTATAATAGGAAAACATATCTTTGATACCAATTTAAAGATAATGTTGAACATTGGGGAAACACACAGATAAACACAGTCACAGTCACTAAGAGAGAGTGACTGTGGAAAGCAAAGTCCTCAGTTGTGCCATGGCACCTGGTGAGTACTTCATTAGGCTGTCATTACATTGTGATTTCTATTGGTTTGGATAAAAATCCCAAAAGAAAAATGTCAATACAGAACTTGATAAAAGATTTAGTATTGACTCAATTAAATCCACACTAATTATTCAATCAATAGATGCATTTAAAAAAATCTACCTAAGCAGAGGATGAGAAAAACCTGACTCTAGTTGCATTGGGTCTCATGAGTCAAGGTTCTGAGGAGACTTGGCAAGAAGAGACTTGATGAATGCTTTCAAATCTCCACTGCACAATTTCTGAGAACTTGAAATGTGCTAATATATATATTTTTAATTTACTAAAGAAGGATGTAATTTTCACACTTATTTGCCTATAGACCCCTCTACCCTTTTTTTGTGCAGCCTTTTGCAGAGCTGTTGCCCTCAAAAATCAAACAACAACAAAAACCACACACACACAGAAACCACCTTTACAGAGCTCCTTTTCAGGCTCGTCTCCGACACCTCGTCTTGGAGATCAGAAGCTCAGTTCTGCTCTAATGTGTGGCACGTCAATAATGTGCATATCATGCCCCCACCCAATCATCTGCTGTCCCTCACCCACTAGATTACAAGTTCTTACAACTCTGTCTTATTTATCATTTTGGTCTCTACGGTTTACACAGATTTTGATATAGCGAGGGTGCTCAAAGAGTATCTAGACTGAACAAATGAATTGGAGCAGGCTTTACCCTGAAAGAATCTGAGTAGGGACAGAGCCCAGAATCAGACCCCACCTGAAGTGGCCTAGAGTAAGGAGGTCCTGAGGTGCTGAAGATGTGGCTAATTAGGGCCACGCAAGTCCATCTTAGCTGAGATGAATGCGAGACTACACAGATGCATTCACAGACTGATTCCACGGAGACTTCAAGTCATCCATTCTTTGTTATCGATTGCATTTACTGTTCTTCTTCATGATCCACAACAAGCTGGGAAGTTAGACTAGCCCATAGGAGGGCAGATGAGAAGGTGACCTCATCTTGGAAAATGAGGTTTCTCTTTCATTTAGGCTTTCTTTCACTTATTCATGCGGCCAGTAGAAAGGAAAGAGTCACTGTGTGCTGGGCCATGTGCTACTGCTGAGGTGAAAGAATAAAAATCCTGGCTTCCACCTCAAGATCTCACAAGCTTTTCTTGATATCTGTCACCTCACTTCCTGTCCTTGCAATTGTCCAAGAGGCAAGCACTCCTCATTTCTTGAAGTTGGGTTCAACTGGTATCTCCTCTGAGAAAGCTCCCTCTTTCCCACAGCAGTTCACTGCTGCCTGGCTTTAGCTCACCCTGTCATCTGGGCACGCTGCTCCAAACAGCTCCTCGTGCTCCAGGCAGCTCCAGCCCCTTCTTAGCTCTCCCCAGCCTTGCAAAGAGTCTGTGTGTGGGAACAGTGTAAAGAGCCTGCTGGCTGCGGACCTGCCATCCTTCTCACTCTGTTGTTCCTCTTTCTATTGATTCAGGGTAAGAGGTGATTACATACTGAATGACAGAGCTGGGTTGTACTACTCCTGAGAAACTGATGGGACTTTCAGGGCAGACACTAGAGTGGGTTTTGGTCCCTTTGATGATACAATTAGGATATACACACACATGTATGTATAAATATATATATAATTCATCAAAAGATATATATTTTTTCATCAAATCAATAATGAAGTACAATTAAGTCATGATTAAAATATTGTACGATATCACTTGTATGTGGACTCTAAAACAGCCAAACTTGGAAAAATAGAGCATAAAATAGTGGTTACCAGGAGCTAGGGGTGGAAGAAAAGGAAAGATGGTGTTTAATGGTGTAAACATGCAACTAGTAGACAAGTAATTCCAGGAGATCTAATGCATCGCATAGTCATTACAGACCACAGAACTGTATTAGAAACATCAAACTTGCTAAGAGACTAGATCTTAGTAATTCCCACCACTGAAAAGTGATAATCCTGTGACATGACAGAGGTGTTAGCTAATGCTATAGTGGTAATCATAATGAAAAATATGCATATATCCAATCAACATGTTTTACACCTTGAACTTACACCATGTTACATGTCAATTATGTCTCAATTAAAAAATAATAATAAAGTCATCGTTTACAAGGTCCGGAAGGAAATTACTTTCCTGCTGAAGGTGAAATAATTCTCATCCAGGATAACTGAGAAGAGCAACAGCCATCTATAGATGAGAAGAAGGCTGTGGGTGTCTTGAACACAAATTATGAATCCCTTTATGTTTGTTTTCTTTAAAAATTAAATTTATTACAACCACAAAAGTATGTTAAAGATGAAAGCCCACAAACACAGGTGCCACGTTTACCTACTCAAGGCATACTCAGCTCCTGGTTCACAGAAAACACTCTATAAATATACATGAAGAACTGACTGTGCAGAATAAAAAAAACATATTCTAAAAATACTCATATCATGACCCAGTCCAAACAGACTGTGGTTTTCTTCCCAGTTAAACCACAGCTTTTCTAGGGCTGCTGTGGGTGAGTAGTTCTTGGAAAATACTACTACATTCCTCTCTAGAAAAATCACAACATGTAAAACACACATCAAATTTCCAAAATGTTTTCAGTAGTGGATTATGATTATAATGGCTTGTGGATACCCCCAGGCACTGACTGGAATACCTCTGCAGCTCTCCATTTCATAGGGATTCAAATTTCTTGGGATTTCTCAGGGAAATTTTTTCTTGACCATTTTTGGACGCTTCCTCTATGTTAGGCTAAAATAAATGTTGTCACCAATGTCCTCCTTCATTTATCCCTCAATGCTATCTTATCACCAGTCAACACTTAAAAGATATGAAAGATTTGTGTCTATTAAAAGAAAATCTATATAGGCTGTCTTGCACCAAGTGGGGGTGTATAGGACAGAGTGTGACAAGACCAGTCACTCATACTCTGCAAAGCCAAAGGCCTTACAGCTTTCTGATATTTGCTGAAAAATTATCTGTCCACTAGAGCACCACATGTGGAGGGGCCTTATGCTCTCCTGACACACAGAGTTCCTAGACATCTCCAAAGCTTAATTACATTTTTGTAGTTTTCAATCCAACAACTCTTTAGAAAGCAATATAACTAACTGCTTGTTGTCACACAAAATATAAAGATGAGGCAACTTTCTTGATATCAAACAGCTTGTGGTCAAAAGTGTGTGTGTATGTGTGTTGGGGGGGCGTGAGAGGAGCAGGTAGGAAGAAAAGATACATAAAATACATTAAAAAAACTCTTGAGGCACAACTGACTTAGAAAAGTGACATTACAAATGCTAGTGAAACTTTTGGAATCCGTCTGCACATTGATTAATTCATTCTATAGATAATTATTAAATACCCATTTTGTGCCAACACTGTGCTAGTTTAAAATCCACAGTTTGTTCCCTCAGGGAAGGAAATTCACAGTCCTGTCAATGAGAAAGATGCCTAAGCAGGTAATTGGAGTTCAGCCGGGTAAATGTTAAGGTAGAATTATTAATAAAGAGCATTTGGAGCACAGGGAAGGGATTGACTTTATCAGCCTGGGATGTGGAGGAAGTTTTCTGAGGTGCTGACATTAAGCCAGGTCATGAACGAGTAGGAGGTAGCCAGGGGAAAATGGTGGTATCCCAGGTAAAAGGTACCAAAGGACTTGATACCAAAAATGAGAGTGTCGTCTCAGGAACACTGATAGTTTGAGCAAGCATTTTAATACCAAATTAAGTGTCTGAGTGTCGGTGGCTGAAAACTAATGGTCGACTTAGCTGGGTTGAGGCCACATAGTGGTACAGGTTGAGTACAAAACTAAGGACAAGCTTGTTCTTATACACCATAGAAACCTTTACCCACTGCAGTAACATGAAACTTTTACTAAGTTCATGCTGGCAGTATGAAGAATGAATTGGAGAGACTCAAATCAGTCAAAGAGATGTTAAAGTTCAGGCATGATTTGACTGAACTAAAACAGGGAGGATGGAAAAAAGAGCCAGGTCCTCAATGCATGTTTAAGGAATAGAATCAGTAAGTCTTGGTGTTTGAGTGATGTGGCAGGGAGAGAAGAGAGACGAATCCAAAATACTTCTCACATTTTTAGCCAGACAAACTACTTGGTTAGCCACACCAATCACCAAGCTGGGGCATGTGACAGAGGGAGGTATTTATTTAATGAGAAAAACACTTCTACTTCCAACACAGTGAGAGCTCTAGGAGGCATGCCCATTATACTCTTCTCTAGACACATCTGGGATAGAAGTGACTCCCTAATATCCTGCTGTCAAGTAAGGATCAAAGCTATGTCTTATTTGCCCAGCACCAGAAACAAACAAACAAACAAAATAAGTAACTAGGTAATTTTGAATGTCTTTGAGATATATTGTATTTGTGTAACTATCTATAGCTACATAGATACACAACACATATGATACTGTGATTTCCTAATGTCTCCTTCAAATACTTACATTTATAAGGACACCTGTGCTAGTCACTCGTAGTTGATAGCCATGTATATACCTGGAAGGTATTCAAACAGTTTCGGGAGTCATCTACCAAGGCAGTTCAAATAATGGAAGTTGATTATGTAACTCTGGGAGAATCCGTACTGTGATAAAGAAAAAACCAGCCTGGGGACAGTCTGTATGAAGATGTGCTAAAGAGAAGAGGGAACTCAGACCCTCCAAGTGTGCTGTATGTTGGAGTTAGAGGATATTAATTACCTTCTCAACTGCCTCCATAGCATGCTTTTTGAAACAAAATTAAACCCTTTAGTCTCCTTCAATATTTGATTAGCCTACAAACATTTATTATTTTCATGTTACATGCATTCAGATCACTACTTATGCAAATCCATGTGTTGGTTTTGTGGTAATTTTACAAAGATTCTGATAATGACATCAGTTCAGATGTTAACCTGCAGCAGTCTTCATTCTAACCCTTTGGAAGGGAAAATGGACTAAGATAACATGAAAACAGAGGTGATCTTTTAAAATGATCTTTTTTTTTTGGCTTTTGACAATATATTTTCAATAAACACTTTCCTGCTTCCATGTTCTGAACATGCCTAGAGGATTTTATACCTGCCTTTCCTTCTGTCTTGGAAACTTTTTCTGCAGCTCTATATGCAGCCACGCTTTCTCACTAGTGCACCTTCATCAGGAAGGCCTGCCCAGCACACCCTATCCAGGAAGACTCTCCCTTCCCCTCTGCCACCACCCTCACACCTTATTATCTTCTATCTTTAAAGTACATCTTCTTTGCAGTACTAGCCACAAGTTAAAATTATCTATTAGTTGTTCATTTTCCAGTTGTCTGTCTCATCCCCCAGACTGTAGCTCATTCATTCCTCTGAATTTTTTGTTTTTTTTTTCAGCCACATCATAACTGATTTTTGAGAGGATGTACTTATTAATTAATTGGGAAGGGATGGAGCAATGGTGATACTCTATAATTTCTTCTTTTATCTGTTAGCTCAAATGTTTCATAAATATTTCTTTCTTAATCCTCTCAGGTCTACAAATAATGCTGTTTGAAGTTCAGGCTGTGATCTATAACCCTCACTTTTCTCAGTATCATATTCAAATGTAAATGTCAGGAAGATGAGTAAAAGTCACAGTCGCCAACACTATGCATGCAAAGCTCCACAGGTGATTTATTATTCTAGTGATTTGTATCTCTCTAAGGGAACACACGCTGGACCCAATTGTATCAACTTCTGTGCCTACCCCTCCTAGATGTGTCTTATTGCATAGGATATTCACATAGAAGTAACATCTTTGATACTTGATCCTTCCCCACCTGATGCCTTTACTTTATGTTTCTGATAAAATGATTTCTGGCTACTGAACCTCATAGTCTGAAGACTGATCATTTTTCCCCCATAGACAACATTGAGCTTAAAACTGAAGTAAAACTGAAGAGCAAGGAGAATGTGCTACCCCCCACCCCAACCCAATTCCTCTTTGGTGTTTCCTCAGCAACTTAAACTTAACTGTAATCCCTCCTGAATCTAGTCCTACACTTAGTCCATTGCCCTATCTGGAAGCCTTCTCTACTCCATAACCATCCTTTGCCTAGTTAACTCTTACTGACACTTGAGATCCTAGTTAAATGCCATTTCTCTGTTAAGGTTTCCTTAGCTACTCAGACGAGGCCACAACACCTTCACAACCCATATTAGAGTTTTAAGTACATTTACTCACATGACTATTTGGTTCATGTCTACCTCCCTCACTCATCTGCAAGTTCTATAATGCTGGGACTAAGACTCTTTGTCTCATATTGTAGAACTTAGCACTCTCTCTATCATACAGTCAATATCAGTAAATATTTGCTGAATGAATGTCAAATGAAAATGTGCCAAGTAGACAGGGAAAGGTAATTCATATGCATCAGTCGCTTACTAATGCAAGCAGCAGGCTAGTGGATGTGAACACGTCAACTCATATCATTCTCATTTTGACTAACAAGAAAGTATCATCAACCACATCATTACAAATGTAGAAAAGGACTGAGGCATTTGTCTGCACCACAACAATACCAGAAAAATGAGTATTAGAGATACATTATACAACCCAAATAAAAGAAGAATATTGTAAAGACAAGAACTATACTCTTACACCAAGCATTCTTGACTAAAATTTACAAATATCCTCAACGTTTAGTACAAGAGCTTCATTGGAGTATGTGGTCAGTCCTGACTACTAGCTGTGTGTGATTCTAACAAATTGGTGAAAGATTTCCTTTGCCTAAGAACTACCAAAATAATCTGATTCTTTTCCCCACTTTCATTTATAGATGTGTCACCTTTGATTTTCCCCATCTAGAATTCAATTTCATCTCTTACTTTTTTGTTGTTTTTTTACTAACACTATTTCTGATTTTCATTTTTAAAAAGAAATAGGCTAATTTTACATTTTAAATACTCACTGAGCCACAAAATGATGACTATGCTATTTTTCCCTCCAGTCTTACTAAGAGATAATTGACAAAAAATTATATATATTTAAGATGTACTATTGATATATGTGTACCTGGTGAAATCACCAAAATCAATCAATCAAATATATCAATTACCTCATCTGGTTATTTTTTTTTTTTGGTGGTAAGAACACTTAAGATTGGCCTCTTAGCAAATTTCAAATATACAATACAGTATAGTCAACTATAGTCACATTGCTGTACATTAGATTCTCAGAGCTTAGTCATCTTTCATAACTGAAACTTTGTACCGCTTGACCATCATCTCATTTACACACACAAATCAATCCCCAGCCCCCTGCAACCACCATTCTACTCTCTGCTTCTGAGTCTGACTGTTTCAGATTCCATATATAAGGGAGATCATGTCGTATTTGTCTCTGTCGGGCTTACGTCACTTAGCATAATGTCCTACAGTTGCCACAAATATCAGGATTTTCTTTTTTAAGGTGCTGAATAATATTAACATATATATAGACACACACACACACACACACAAACATACATACATATACACACATACATCCGCATTTTCTTTATCCATTCATTTGTTGAATGAATGATACGTAGGTCGCTTCCATACCTCTGCTATTGTGAATAATCCCGCATTGAACATGAGAGTGCCAGCAACTGCTGAAGCTCCTGTTTCCCATTCTTTTGGATGAATACCCAGAAGTGCGATCGTTAGGTCATACAGTAGTTCAATTTTAAAATTTTTGAGGAACCTTCATACTTTGATCCATAATGGCTGTACCAATTTACAGCAATGCACAAAGCTTCCCTTGTTTCCACTTCAAGACCAGTACGTCTTTTGTCTTTTTGATAATAGGTAATCTACCATGTGTGAGGGGATGTCTCGTGGTTTTCAATTTGCATTTTCCTAATGGTTAGTGACAATGAAGATCTTTTTTATATAACTATAGGTCATTGGTATGGCCTCTTTGGAAATGTCTATTGAGGTCCTTTGTCAGTTTTCAATCATTTTTAAATAACTTTTTTTGTCTCTGTTTTGGGGTTTTTGTTTATTGTTTGCTAATTTACGGAGTTCCTTACATATTTTGGGTATCCTTATCGGTTTATTAATATTTCCTCTCATTCCACAGGTTGCCTTTACACTCTGTTGATTGTCCCCTTGGCTGTGCAGAAGGTTTTCAGCTTGATGCAGTCCTACTTGTCTATTTTTTGCTTTTGTTGCTTGTGGTTTGTATCATATGCAAAATAATCACTGCCAAGACCACTGTAAGGAGCCTTTTCCCTATGTCTTTTTTCTATTTGTTTTAGAGTTTTAGTTCTTGTATTTAAGTTTTTAATCCACTTTAAGTACATTTTTGTGTATGGTGTCAGATAATTGTCCAGTTGCATTCTTTTGCATGTGGATATCCAATTTTCCCAGCACCATTTATTGAAGTGACTGTACTTTCCCTATGGTGTGTTTTTGGCACCTTTTTCAAAGATCCATTGACTATAAATGTGCAGATTTATCTCCGGACTCCGTATTTTGTTCTATTGGTCTATATGTTTGCTTTTAATGTCTGTACCATTCTTTTTTGATTATTGTAGCTTCGTGATACTTTGAAATCAGGAAGTATATGACTCCAGCTTGTTCTTTTGCTCAAGATTGCTTAGGCTTTTGTGGTTCCCTATGAATTTTAGTACTTTTTCCTACTTGTTAAAAGAATGTTATTGGTACTTTGATAGAAATTGCATTGACTATGTAGATCATTGAGGATAAAATGGGCATTTTATCAATATTAATTTTTCCAATCCTCTCTTCTTGATGAAGACTTGCCACAATCCTCCTCCAGCTTCCACGGTATCATGGCGCCTGTTTCATTGTGACAAAGACCTGCTCATTTTCCATGAAGAACCATGAGAGTCCATGAACTGCCCTCTTATACAAAGCACTGACATTTATAAAACTTTACACGTGTGAAAATGGATGTTCAGAGGGGTTAAGTGACCATCAAGTCACAAAAATAGTAAATGGCAGGGCTTACATTTCACACCAAACCCAGTGTGGTTTCTACTGAAGTCCAGTTGTTCTAACAAACCATCCTGCCTTAACTACAGGTGCCAGGATGGGAATCTGCAACCAATACCATTTTCTCTGAAATCCTTTCCATTTATATTAATGGTTCATTGCTTTCATCTCTCAGATATGTAAATGAAATTCATATTTTAATGTGCTAAACTTCATAATTTATTTATTTTTATTTTTTTAAGTTATCATCTATTTCTCTCCATGTCAGCCAAGTGTTCTTTCTGTGGTTCTTAATTCTTGGTTTCCAGAAAAATAAAGAGCACCCAGATAAAAATATCACATTTGAGAGTCTATAATATTGCTTCAGGATTTAAACCTAGCTAAGAGAGAAAGATTAACTGCTAATCTGCTGTGCCTAAGGAAATTCACAAATATTTAAATCCAAAGGGATTTGTTCTGCATTTATATAACCTGGAGTCACATTCCTTTCTGGGAAGAAATCCAGAATGTTGCACATTTTTTCTGTACTTAAGCTGAGTCAGCAAGCAATTTACTATAGTCAGCAATGACCACAGTAAACAATAAAAATGCCATTTTAATGACTCTCAAAATTTATAATACATTTGCAACAGAGGCTTAATAATTACAGTTAGTATGGAGAAGCAAAGTACTTATGGTAAGCTAATATATGATCTCTTGCATTAAGTGTTTAGCACATTAATTTTAGAGCTGCAGAGGCAATAATTGCAATCATTTGCCCAGGGATCTATCTTTCTGCAGCCACCTAAATTATAGGTAAATCAATTCCATTGGTTCAAAGGTGATTCAAACATTCAGGAAAAAAGTAGATTCTCATTAAGCATTCCACAGCGTTATTTTTAAGCAAGATAACAGATAAAGATATTGGTCACTGATAATTGTCTCTGAATCTCAATTATCTCACTGAACATGTTTTACTCCAAACCTTGGGAATAGAAGAAAACTTTCACAGCTTGATCAAGGACATCTATAAAAAACCCACACCATCATATTCAATGGCAAAAAATTGAATACTTCCCCCCTAAGATTAGAAATAAGCAGAAAAGATATCCACCCTTGTCTCCTTTATTCAATATTGTATTCAGGTTCTAGCCAGGGAAATTAGGTGAAGAAAGAAATACAAGATGTCCAGTTTTGAAAAGAAAAGTAAAACTTTCATTAGAGATGACACGATCTTATATATAGAAAATTCTAAGGAACACACAGTAAACCCCATTAGAACTAATGAAGGGGTTCAGCAAGGTTGTAGGATTCAAGGCTAATATACGGGATCAGTTGTATCTCTATACAGTAGCAATGAACAATCAAAATGAAATTAAGAAAATAATTTCATTGAGGACATCTGTTTTCCAGTTCCACATGTACAGAATTTGTAGTGGTCATTCCTGTCCTATCCTCACAAGAAAAAAGTTCAACCAACTAAATATTAACAGCAATCTTTACAGAATACTGGTCACAAAGTAAAATGCCAAAATAAAAACTGGAGAGACAGTTGAATACAGAGAATCACAGCACCAGGAGCCTAAGTCATTGCTGGAATCAGCAATGGGTATGAACAATTAAAGGGGAATTGACTCATTGCTGGAAGCAGAGCTTAGACTAGCATGAGAGATAAAAACACCTATAATGGGCAACTTTGGAGGAGGGTATTCCACACTTGCATGAGTTTTACCTTCAGGAACCCCACCTCATTCTCAGGAAAGAAAGTCCCCTTGTGTGTATTTTGAAACGTACTCAGAGTACTCTATTCTTAACAAAGGCCTCTCATCAAGAAATATTTTACCAGAGCTTAATCAACTTAAGTTTTACTAAAGCCTAACCAAGTTCATGAAAAGGAAATGTCAACTACTTCCAACTCTAGCTTTCCTGTCTCACCTAAGAGGAGGGAGGAGAACTAAAAAGTATTGTGAAGGTCTGAGACCAGGAATACAAATGCACTAAAGTCTGAGACCTAACAGCAGGAGATAGAATGCTTCTCTGTTCCCAACACTTCATCACTACATCAGTAAGACTCCTGAATAATAAAAGGAATCAGAGCTGAAAGAACTTTAAGGCTCAGGCCCTATTTAAGGAGTCTCTAAGGGAGCCGCAAAAGAACATGGGAGACCAAAACAAGGACGCTGGTAGAAATTTTAGCTTCCACACCACAGATAGAGCAAACAGCAAACACAGCCTAACTCCTAGCCAGACGAACATAAAACCTCACACTAAAGACCGGTTTCCTCCATTGTTATCCAATATATCATGCCTGGATCTCAACACACAATTAAAAGACATGCTAAAAAGGAAAAAACAGTCTGAAGATACAAAGTAAGCATCAGAGACCAGACTTAGATATGGCAGAGATTTTAGAATTTCCAAACCAGGAATTTAAAATAACTATGAATAATCTGATAAAGGCTTTAAGGGGAAAAAATGGACAACATGCAAGAACAGATATGTAAGGTGAGTAGAGAGATGGAGACTCCAAGAACATAATTCTACTTAAAATAGCATTAAAATACGCCGAAGTGAATTTAACAAAAGAAGTATGTCTTCCTCTTTGCAACAAAACATTGTTGCAAAAAAATTAAGAAGGCCTACATAAATAGAATGATATCTCATGTTCATGAAACAAAAGTGTTCATATCGTTATGATGGCAATAGTCCCTAACAGGTATAAAGATTTAATGTGATCCCTACAAAAATCCCAGGTGGACTTTTTGCAGAATTTGACAAATTCATATGGAATATAAAGAACCCTTAATAGCTGAAAGAATCATGGGGAAAAAAAGAATAAAGTCAGAAGATTCACAATTCCTGATTTCAAAACATGTCACAAAGCATCAGTACCCAGGAGAACGATCAAGACCCATGACACTGGCACATGGAAAGACATGTAGGTCAATGGGATAGAATTGAGAGTCTTGAAATAAAACCAAATAAATGTATGGTTAATTGATTTTCTACATAGGTACGAAGACAATTCAATGGAGGAAAGAACAGTCCATTTAGTAGATGGTGCAGTCAGGCACATCAAACCCACATTAAGGTACCATTTCACATCCAATGGGTGATTAATATCTAAGAGGCAGGCAGTAACAAGTGTTGGTAAAGATGTGGAGAAGTTGGTTCTTTCACATTTGCTGGTGGGTTTGTAAAATTCTTTAGTCACTTTAAAAACAGTTTGGCAGTTCTTCAAAATAGTAAACATGAAGTTGCCATGGGACACAGCAATTCAACTACCGGGCATATGCCCTCAAAACTGAAAATATGTCCACATAAAAACTTGTGCATAAATGTTCAAAGAAATATTATTCATGATAGACAAAAAGTGGACATAACCCAAATATCCATCAACTGATGAAGAGATAAACACAGTTTGGAATATTCAATGATGAAAAGTAATGAGGTATCGATCTATTCCACAATGTGGATGAAACTTGAAAACATTATATTTAATTTGAAGAGGCTAGACACAAAAGGCCATTTATTGTATGATTCTCTTGATATGAAATGTCAAAAATAGGCAAATCCATAGTTACATAAGGTAGATTTGTAGTTGCCAGGAAATGGGGTATGGGAGAATGCAGGGTGATTGCTAAAATGTATGAGGTTTCTTTTGTGGGGTGATGAAAATATTCTAAAATTAGATAGTGGTAATGGTTGCAAAACTCTGTGAACAAAATAACAACCTCTAAATAGTCCACTTTGAAAAGGATGGATTTTATGGTATGTGAATTGTATCTTAATAAAGCTCTTGAAAATGGACTAAAGGTGTCACTATATTTCATGAACCTTTCAGAAGAATAGTTACAGTGTGTACATTTTCCCCCACAGATAGGATTCAAAGAAAAAATGGTATTTTGGTCAAATTAAAAAAAAATTGATATCCACTGTAAGTCTGAGCCTAGTCAAATATCAAGGTTTTGACTTCTTCCAAAATAAGCCAAGGGTATCAAGAATGAATTACTATACAACCAATTACACATTCTAAATGCACTTTCAGTAGCAATACATATAGCTCAATTCTCTTTCAGCATTCTTTACATGTAATTATAATACTATGTAAAAATATTTTTAAGCTAATATGCTATCAGATTACAGACTGTATGATGGATTCTGGTGGCTTATTAATAAAATCATATTTTCCTAAGACAGTTTAAATTTATTATTATATTAAATATTGTGCTATACTGACATTGAGTTCACATATTTATTTTAGATATCAGAAAAACAACATTAAATGACAAGCCAAAATCTCTAGAAATTAATTTTTAGTCTGTGATCTATTTTACTTTAACACAGTTCTATTGATGTGCACAACCTCTTCACTCAGAGGTAAAAAATCAATTTACTCGTCAAAAAGCACCTACCATATGTTTGACAATAAATAGCCCAAGTACATGGGCTAAGTAACAGAAAGAAATTGTATCTACATATAAGGTTTCTCTTCAGATTACCAAAAACCCATATGTAATTTATATGACTTACATGTTTAGTTTACTTAGGGCAGAGAACATTCCATTCTCACCAAATTCTGGCTGCAAATCTGCCATTTTTAATCAACAATTTTTACCCAAGCATAGAAAATAAGTTATGACATAGCAAAGCTTCCTTCATCATCTAGTTTTTCCAAAAAATTAGAACAAATTGGTATCTTTACTATTTCCAGAATTCTAACATACTCTGGGGATTACCACTGGCACAGCTAAATTCCAATTTGAAACCAATAATTCAGAAAAAGGGCCATATGCTACTAGCAGCTTGGCAACCAAGGCTTTCGGCACAGCTCACAGCTTCCCTGGCTCTGAGGCAGTATGCAGCATGGTTAATAATAATCAGTACTAAATTTTGAAGACATAAAAGATGATCTTAAAAAATTTTTTTTTGCTATCATCCATACAAACATTTTCCAAAGATTTTAGAGCAGAACATTAGGACTATCAGGTTGTCCTCTAACAACTTGAAAAAAACAACAGGGGCTTCCACAGTCAGAGAGATTTGAGAAGTGCCAAATGTTAGATTCCATCCTTGCGATGTCAGAATGCAAACAAGTATAAATCAAGTTCTCAAAATTTCCTCTGGGAGGAATCCTGTGTAAGTTTGCTGACCCAGCTCTTATCAAACATATTTAACATCAACGTATCTCTTTTTTTCCTTATCTTCTCCTATCTCCTTCTCCAAAACACACAAAGCCTCTTTGAATATCCTAAGTTATGTCTTATTCAGGATAGGCAAATAAACATTTGCTGATAAAATGAACACCATCTCCATAATGTGTATACAAACGCATGAAATCACAGTGCACAAGTAAAAGACGAGGCCGAGCTGAAGACCTACTCTAGCACTTGTTCAGTCAAAGAATTGTGCATAAATTCTCAAAAGCAAATGTGGCTGCAATTCCGTCTGGTGCTCTGGCTAGCAGCAATGCAGGGCATGCTTGATAATGGTTTCATGTTCCGTGGGCAAGTAAGCAGTCAACTGACAGTAGTTGAAATGACATAACCCAGAAGGATGCAGTTTCTAGGCAAGTGCTACAGGCTCTATTCCAGAAAGGTTAAAAGTGCACTAAAGGGAGAAGGACACCCCATTTGAAGCCATGCTAATGCCACAAAGAACTACTCATGAGCACTTGGGGAACTGGGATGGAATGGGCATGTTCTCGCTAATTAAAGGAGCAAGTGGACACAGAACTAGGGCACAGCCCTGCCCTCAATACTATCCTCACTTTAGGCCATGAAAAGTAAGTGGAATGACAAAACCTCAAGTAGAGCTGAATAAGCACTACAGAAGCAGGTGGGAAATTCAGTTGTTACAGGTAGACAACATCCAGCAATTAAGTTCTGTATCTGCTGGTGGGTGACCCTGAAGTCTTACATAATAGACTTTTTTTTTGTAACCAAGAGCAAAGACTTAATAATTTTCCATTTAGGCTAGTCGCAGAAGCCTCCATATGTCATGCAAAGATTTCATCATTGTTGCCGCATAGCTTCCTCTGCTCCCTTCTATGTAACATTTAAGTGTTAACATATAAATGTTAACTAATCCTGACAGAGCAACCAAACTGATTTTCTCCTCCCTGAAATTAGGCCCCAGGTCTGTCATATGTGTCACAAAGGAATCAAAAGCACCATTTAATTGGAAAGTGAGGCAGGATGTTATACCACTCCGTTTCAGAGCTTTGAGAAATGATAACACACAGGAGTCACAGGTGTTATATATTTATTTTATTTGCGTGTGATACAACTAGTGAAAGTTTTTGACTGATAACTTGTTTTTTTATTTTTTACATCCAGGAGTATTCACTTCTTTGGCATAATGTTTTTTGACTTTTAACACATGCAAAGATTCTTGTAGCCACCATCTAAGAATACAAAATGATCTTGACACCACAAAGATTTTTCTTCTGCTGCCCCTTTAATAACCATGCCCTGCCCACACTGCCAACCCCTAGCAATCTTTGATCTGTCCCTTTTGTCTTCAGACTGTCATAAATTAAATCACAGAGTATTTAATCTGGATACTGTCACTTAGAATAATGTCTCTGGAGATTCTTCCAGATTGGATGTATCGATAATTTGCTCCTTCTTATTGTTGAATAACATCCCATTGTATGTACATAGTATAGTTTGTCTACCCATTTATCCACTGAAGGATATTTGGGTTGTTTCCAATTTGGGGCAACTATGCTGTTTACAAACATTATTGTGCAGGTTTATATATGACCGTGAATTTCGTTTCTTTAATTTTCTGATAGTGGAATTGTGAGGTCACACGGCAACTGTATGCTTAACTTTGTAATAAACTGCCAAACTGTCTTCCAGAGTGTGGTTGTACCATTTTGCATCATTTGGATTTGAACAAACAGACAAAGCTATAGTACTGAGGAGGAAATGATTTTTTGGAGGTAGTTTACATAAGATGAAATTATTTTTATTTTCTTAACAGCAAAGGATGAGAAAGTTCGTATTAGATCCATTTAACCCTGTGTATATTAAATCAAACTCACTTGGTTCATTTGTCCCTTGAAAATAAATACAGTATAAAATAAAAATTGATGAACACTATAATGTTAGTTACGTGTTGCGTAACTACAGTTTAGTGTGAAATCACTGCATCTCTAATTATGACTTCTGTTCTTCCAAGAACAGCTGGTATTACTAAATGTTTTAAACTGTGCAACAGACTTAGAATGACAGAATCACTGGGAATTGTTTCCTCCCATTTCCAGGCCACAGTGGCAAAGAGGCCCCGAGTCAGCATGGAAAATACATGCACAGATCAAGTCAGAAACCAAGACTGAGCCATAAATCAACTGCACTCAGCTATTTCAGTGGGTAAGTTCGCTACTGAGTTACTCAGAAAAAGGTGGAAATAGGAAGTAGATCTGCAAGCCATTTGCTCAGAAAGGAAGAAAAAATACAGAAAGAACCGAGTCCTTGGTGACTTCTTGTAACTTGCTGGATCACACCTTCCAGATGCACAACATGGTCCAATAATTCCTGTAAGCACATTAGTGTATTTGAGCTGGTTTCTGCCACTTTCCATACAAACTACCTTCATATACATGTTATAATACAGCTCTTCAAACAAAGCTAAAATAATTCAAAATATAATGCAACAAATTGTAGAACTATAGGACCCTTTGTTTTTAAAAATATATCTGCATTTTACTTGATGAATGTGTATTTTTTTCATTGAAAAGACATGTAAATAAAAATATGCGGTTTAAAAAATATATCTATCTCCACAAAAGGATTATACTTCTTTAAGAACATATAAGTCCACAATGTAGGAATACTTAATTAACAAACCAAATATAACTTATTGAATGCTGATGACTTTCTGTGCAGAAGAAAAATAATTAAAACAAATTGTTTTTGAAAGAATTTTAACTTTATTTGAAAAGAATACTAAAATAGTATTAAAACATGAAAATAATTTGAAAGAATATCAACTTAACTTGTACAAATACAGGACAGTATTTTGCCTTTCTTAGCCTCTGTGTGAACAACTAAAAAATGAGAGTGTGCTTTGAGGCTCTCAACTCCTGTTTTAGGCGTCTAATTAAACAAAATGCCTTTTTCTGAACCCAACCAGGCTCTACATTTGAAAATGCAGTTAGATATTTCTGGAATGTTTAAACTCTGCTTCAATTACCTAAAGACACTCTCTTTGACTTTTTGGTGGCCCTGTTTGCCTTATAACTAGAAATAAAAATTTAAATCTGTGGATTTTTTTCTGAAATAATGATGGAAAATCAATGGATTTTCATTTTTTCAAAACAGATTATTTCATTAAACTCAGGGTGGTCTGATAATGGAAAATAGCCTAGTTTAATATATAATACTTGCACTTCCTTACACACATCAGAGATCTTAATTTATCCCTAAAGTGTCAAGTTCAATGTGTTTGGCTGCCTGATTATATCCACAAAAGTGTGCAATTAATTAGTTTGGTTTTTCAGAGACTATTGATCATAAAAATTAGTTTCATCTGAGGAAACAGCTCAGTGAATCTCTATGGAAAGTTTATTCGACTTAAACCTCTGACTGCATTTTAAAAACTCTTTACAGTTGAGCTTTTCCAAACATTATCATAAATCAAAGGTGGGGTACAAGCATAAAGCATATTGTCAACAGTATAACGTCTTCCATCAACATTAATCTGCAAAACATAAATGAATGTTACAAACAGAGCTCTGAAATCTTCCGACCTGCATAAATTAATAACTTTTTGTTATTTGTCCACCATATCTTCGGAATATAAAGTCAGATTTTCCATTTTAATACAAAGCTTCTCAAATACCTAACATTAGGCTGACTAGTTCACATGTAGCAATTACGATTGAAAGATCCCCCCAAACCTAGTTGTTCATAACTTCAGTCAGGCCCCAGCTGGGGATAAAAGGAATTGTTTTTTTCCTTTAAACCCATATTTTAGACACATAAACCGTAGGAGCTGGCAGCTATTTCTCTGAAATAGTTCCTTCTATAAAGGTGCAGCATGGCATATTAGGCCCTGAAATGTTTCAGTCACTATAATAACTAATTCTGATAGCAATTTAAAATCTGCTTTCCAATTCAAAACCTTCACTTCAAGGTGTTCTCGTTAAATTGAAATTTTCTTTCACAAAATAACACTCTCTAACTCTGATAAACTACCATCATCACTCATTTGGACTTCTGCAGTTAGCCTCCTAGCTGGTCTATCAGTGTCTCCTTCTGGCCTCCTTCCAAGCAGTTCTCCACTCAGCAGCCACATTGGAGTCTGACTGTATTAGTTTGCATCCAGTCTCCACAATTTACTAATTATAAACATTATGGGAGTTCCTTTAATCTGTCTGTGCCTCAGTTTCATCTTTTGTAATATTGAGATTATAATAGTACCCCCTTAGAGGGCTATTAAAAATTGTTTAAGTTCGTGTCTTGAAGGCTTCAAAGACAGTCTGGCATGTGGTAAATACTCAGTAAGTAGTATTACTACTATTTTTATTGGAGTGAAACAAACATGGCTCAACGTGCATACAAGGTCAATGTCCTCATGTAAGTTGCACTGACCTTTCAGACTTGTCTCACTGTGTTCCTTTTTTACTCTTTTTCCATGGAATGCATTTCCTTGTGTTTTGCCTGGAATAATGTTCTTTTGTTTCTTTGCCATGACTCAATTCTTCATGACTCTCTTCTTGCATTCTCAACTCAAGCTCACTTTCTTAGGGCATTTCTGATGGCTTCAAGTCTACTTCTGGGCACTACAGCTTTCTAAGGTTCCTTTATCTATATTTTCAAAGAACTAGAAAAATATGCTGTTTTAATTTTGGAGAAATGTGTAAACAGATCATTCTGATGCCACCAAAGGTATAAAATATGTGCAAGTGAATTTTATTAAGCTCAGGAGAAAGAGTGAATGAATCAGGACGCTGAACCAGGGAATAACTGAACTGATCTGAAAAGATGAATTGGAATCTATCCCAAAAGACAAAAATGGGACTGGAACCACTGATGATTAAAGTGCCAGACAGGTGGTAGGGGAAAGATGGAGGAATGAGTAGTGTGGTAGAAATCTCCTCCCAAAATCACAAATATTTTGAAAATACAGCAAACACAACAATTCCTGAAAGAGTGACCAGAAGAAACAGTACACCAGCCAGTCTACATCTGGGAGAAGTCAACATCTCATGGAAAAGGGTAAGATACAAAGCTATGACCTGGCAGAACCCAAGCAAATCCACCACTCCAGCTCACTGGTGGGAGGAAAAGAATCAGAGTGGGGAGGGAGTGGAAGCACAGGACTGCTAAATAATCAGCCCTAGAAATCTGCCCTGGGAGCACAGACCCACATTGCATGGTGCTCTGGAGATTAGAGGAGCTATAAAGCAAAGTCTGAGACTAAGACTGAGAACAGGTTCCCACAGCTGGCTGCCCTGGTCAAAAGAAAAGCAGGTGCTTCAAAAGTCTTAAAGGGGCAAGGGTTTAAGAGGTGGACAAAATCGTCCTGGCACACTAGGCCCAGAAACCTGGGAACTTTCAGGAGCTTTAGGCACCCTATACCCTTGTTTGGCAATGCAGCCCCAAGGCCCCTAACTGCCATAAGAAGCCTGCCATTCCTTCCTCTGTGCCAGCATCTGTGCACAAACTGAGTATCCCTGCCATTGCTGCAGAATGGCTAGAGGGCAGCCCTGCCAAAAGCAACTACACAGCTTACTGCAGAGGCTTCTCCCTGCAAGTAGCTAACTGGCCCAAACCCAGAGGCTGTTCCCTGCATGCGGTTGACCATCACAGAAGCGGGGACGGGCACTGAGACGGGGAGACATGAAAGGTCTTTGTTCTCGTGGCAGAACCCATGCCATTGGCCTGCAAACCCCGTCGATGCCCTAGGCCATCCAGAGGGGTTAGAGGATCAACCCACAGGCTGCTTCCTACGCACAGTTGAGTGGTACAGACAGCCGAGACAGGCACTGAGACTGGGAGGCACGAAAGGGCTTTGTCCTCGTGGCAGACACAGGTACCGCTTGTCTGTGACCCCCACCCACTACGACCCCTACAATCACCATAGGCCATCCTGAGGGTGGCCCTGCCCATGGCAGTTTAGGGGACTAACCCAGAGGCCACTCCCTGTTCACGGTTAACCGGCACAGACAGCAGAGACAGGCATGGTGCCTGGCACACAGGAAGGTACTTTGTCCTCCCAGCTAACACCCACGCCACTTGCCGGTGACCACTACTATCGCTCCAGGACTATGAAAAGGCAAAAGAACCTTGTTCAATCCCAAACCCCTCAAAAACCAGAAAGAGGGCTCAGTGAGACTGAAATCACCAATCTTCCTGAAAAAGAATTCAAAATAAAAGTCATAAGCATTCTGACGAAGCTACAGAAAAATATTCATGAGCTAAGGGATAAATTCAGGAGGGAGATAACAGAAAGAAACAAACAATGGAGGAATGTAAAAGCAGATTAGATGAGATGGAGGAGACTGTTAATTGAATAGGAATCAGAGAACAGGAATACAGAGAAGTTGAGGCAGAGAGAGAAAAAAGGATCTCTAGGAGTGAAAGAATATTAAGAGAACTGTGTAACCAATCCAAATGGAACAATATTCACATTATAGGGGTAACAGAAAAGAAGAGAGATACAAAGAGATAGAAAGTCTTTGAAGAAATAATTGCTGAAAAATTCCCCAAGCTGGGGAAGGAGATAGTCTCTCAGACGATGGAAGTCCACAGATCTCCCAACACAAGGGACCCAAGGAGGACAAGACCAAGACATATAATACTTAAAAGGGCAAAGATCAATCACAAGGACAGAGTATTAAAAGCAGCCAGCGAGAGAAAAAAACCACCTATAAAGGAAAACTCATCAGGATATCCTCAGACTTCTTAGCAGAAACCTTACAGGCCAGAAGGGAGTGGCATGATATAGTCAATGCAATGAAACAGAACGGCCTTGAACCAAGAATACTATATCCAGCAAGATTATAATTTAAATTTGAAGGAGGGATTAAACAATTCCCAGATAAGCAAAAGTTGAGGGAATTTACCTCCCACGAACCATCTCTACAGTGTATGTTAAAGGGACTGTTCTAGAGGGAAGTATGCCTAAGGATAAGTAGCTGTCACCAGAGAAAATAAAAACACAGCAAAGGCAATAGACTGTCTAAATACTAACTAAATGCAAAAATAAATCAGCTGTCCACAAAGTCAGTCAAGGGATACACAAAGAGTACAGAACAAGACACCTAATATATAAAGAGTGGAGGAAAAAGAAAAAGAAGGGAGAGAAAAAAAGAATCATCAGTGTTTATAATAGCATAATAAATGAGATAAGTCAGACAGTTAGATAGTAAAGAAGCTGCCCTTGAACCATTGGTAACCATGAATCCAAAGCCTGCAATGGAAATAAGTACATATCTATTGATAATCACAATAAATGTAAATGGGCTGAATGCACCAATCAAAAGACATAGAGTCACTGAATGGATAAAAAAGAAAGACCCATCTATATGCTGCCTATAAGAGACTCACTTCAAATCCAAAGATGTACACAGACTAAAAATGAAGGGATGGAAAAAGATATTTCATGCAAATAATAGGGAGAAAAAGGCAGGTGTTGCAGTACTTGTATCAGATAAAATAGACTTCAAAACAAAGAAAGTAACAAGAGATAAAGAAGGACATTACATAATGACAAAGGGGTCAATTCAACAAGAGGATATAACCATGATAAATATCTATGCACACAACATAGAGGCACCCAAATATGTGCAACAAATACTAACATAATTAAAGGGGGAAATAGAATGCAGTGCATTCATTTTAGGAGACTTCAACACACCACTCACTCTAAAGGACAGATCAACCAGACAGAAAGTAAGTAAGGACACAGAGGCACTGAACAACACATTGGAACAGATGAACCTAACAGACATCTATAGAAGACTCCACCCAAAAGCAGCAGACTATACATTCTTCTCAAGTGCACATGGAACGTTTTCCAGAATAGACCACATACTAGGCTACAAAAAGAGCCTCAGCAATGCAAAAAGATTGAAATTGTACCAACCAACTTCTCAGACCACAAAGGTATAAAACTAGAAATAAATTGTACAAAGAAAACGAAAAGACTCACAAACACAGGGAGGCTTAACAACATGCTCCTAAATAACCAATGGATCAATGACCAAATTAAAACAGAGATCAAGCAATATATGGAGAAAAAACAACCACGTAATGCCCCAACTTATGAGGGACGCAGGGAAGGCAGTTCTAAGAGGAAAGTATATAGCAATCCAGGCCTATTTAAAGAAGGTAGAACAATCCCAAATGATTAGTCAAAATTCACAATTATTGAAACTGGAAGAAGAAGAGCAAATGAGGCCCAAAGCCAGTAGAAGGAGGGACATAATAAAGATCAGAGAAGAAATAAATAAGGTTGAAAAGGATAAAACAAAAGAAAAAATTAATGAAACTAAGAGCTGGTTCTTTGAGAAAATAAACAAAACAGATAAACCCCTATCCAGACTTATCAAGAAAAAAAGAGAATCTACACACACTGACAGAATTAGAAATGAGAAACAAATAATCATGGACACCACGGAAATACCAAGAATTATGAGAGAATACTATGAAAAATTATACGCTAAGAAACAGGATAATCTAGAAAAATTGACAACTTTCTAGAAAAATACAACCTTCCAAGACTGACCCAGGAAGAAAGACAGAAAATCTGAACAGACCAATTACCAGCAATGAAATTGAATTGGTAATCAAAAAACTACCCAAGAACAAAATACCCATACCAGATGGCTTTACCGCTGAATTTTATCAGACATTTAGAGAAGACATAATACCCATTCTCCTTAAAGTTTTCCAAAAAATAGAAGAGGAGGGAATACTTCCAAACTCATTCTATGAAACCAGCATCACTCTAATACCAAAATCAGGCAAAGACCACAAAAAAGGAAAACTACATACCAAATCCCTGATGAACACAGATGCAAAAATACTCAACAAAATATTAGCAAACCGAATTCAAAAATACATCATGATCAAGTGTGATTCATCTCAGGGATGCAAGGATGGTACAACATTCGAAAATCCATCAACATCATCCTCTGTATCAATTAAAAAAGGGACAAAAATCACATGATCATTTCCATAGATGCTGAAAAAGCACTTAAAAAATTCAACACCCATTCAGGATAAAAACTCTCAACAAAATGTGTATAAAGGGCAAGTACCTCAACATAATAAAGGCCATATATGACAAACCCACAGCAAACATCATACTTAATAGTGAAAAGCTGAAATCTTTTCCTCTAATATTGGGAACAAGACAAGGATGCCCACTCTAGCCACTTTTACTCAACATAGTACTGGAGGTCCTAACAATGGCAATCATACACAAAGAAATAAAAGGCATCCAGATTGGTAAGCAAGCAGTTAAACTCTCCCTGCTTGCAGGTGACATGAGATTGTACACAAAAAACCCTAAAGACTCAACTCCAAAACTACTAGAAATAGTATCTGAATTCAGCAAAGCTGCAGGATACAAAATTCATACACAGACATCTGTTGCATTCCTATACACTGACAATGAACTATCAGAAAGAGAAATCAGGAAAACAATTCCATTCACAATTGCATCAAAAAAAAAATAGCTAGGAATAAACCTGACCAAGGAAGTGAAAGACCTATACCCTAAAAACTACAAGACACTTTTGAGAGAAATTAAAGAGGACACTACCAAATGGAAATTCATTCCATGCTCTTGGCTAGGAAGAATTAATATTGTCAAAATGGCCATCCTGCCTAAAGAAATTTACAGATTCACTGCAATCCCTATCAAAATACCGACATCATTCTTCAATGAACTGGAACAAATACTTCTAAAATTCATATAGAACCACAAAAGACCCCAAATAGCCAAAGCAATCCTGAGAAGGAAGAATAAAGCATTATGCTCCCCAACTTCAAGCTCTACTACAAAGCCATAATAATTAAGACAATTGGGTACTGGCACAAGAACAGACCCATAGACCAATGGAACAGAATAGAGAGTCCAGATATTAACCGGAGTATATACTGTCAATTAATATATAATAAAGGCACCATGGATATACAATGGGAAATGACAGCCTCTTCAACAGCTGCTGTTGGCAAAACTGGACTGTTACATGTAAGAGAATGAAACTGGATTACTGTCTAACTCCATACACAAAAGTAAACTCGAAATGAATAAAAGACTTGAATGTAAGTCATGAAATCATTAAATTCTTAGAAGAAAACATAGGCAAAACTCTCTTGAATATAAACATGAGCAACTTTTTCATGAACATATCTCCCCGGGCAAGGGAAACAAAAGCAAAAATGGACAAGTGGGACTATATCAAGCTGAAAATCTTCTGTACAGCAAAGGACACCATCAGTAGAACAAAAAGAGATCCTACAGTATGGGAGAATATACTCATAAAAAACGTATCTGATAAAGGGTTGACATCCAAAATATATAAAGAACTCATGCACCTTAACAAACAGAAAGCAAATAGTCCAATTAAGAAATGGGCAGAGGACATGAATAGACACTTCTCCAAAGAAGAAATTCACATGGCCAACAGGCACATGAAAAGATGCTCCACATCAATAATCATCAGAGAAATGCAAATTAAAACCACAATGAGATATCGCCTCACACCAGTTAGGATGGCCAGCATCCAAAAGACAAAACAACAAATGCTGATGAGAATGTGGAGAAAGGGGAACACTCCTACACTGCTGGTGGGAATGTAAATTAGTTCAACCATTGTGGAAAGAAGTATGGAGGTTCTTCAAAAAACTCAAAATAGAAATACCATTTGACCCAGGTATTCCACTCCTAGGAATTTACCCTAAGAATGCAGCAGCCCAGTTTCAAAAAGACAGATGCACCCCTATGTTTATCACAGCACTGTTTACAATAGCCCAGAAATGGAAGCATTCTAAGTGTCCATCAGTAGATGAATGGATAAAGAAGATGTGATACATATACACAATGGAATATTATTTGGCCATAAGAAGAAAGCAATCCTACCATTTGCAAGAACATGGATGGTGCTAGAGGGTATTATGCTCAGTGAAATAAGTCAGGTGGAGAAACAAAAGTATCAGATGATTTCACTCATCTGTAGAGTATAAGAACAAAGAAAAAACTGAAGGAGCAAAACAGCAGCAGACTCACAGAACCCACGAATGGACTAACAGTTACTAAAGGAAAAGAGACTGGGGAGGATGGGTGGGAAGGGAGGGATAAGGGGATTAAGGGGCATTATGATTAGAACACAGAATGTAGGGGGCATGGGGAAGGAAGTATAGCACAGAGAAGACAAGTAGTGACTCTACAGCATCTTACTACGTTGATGGACAGTGACTGTAATGTGGTAATGGTGGGGACTTGATAATAGGGGGTATCTAGTAACCACAGTGTTGCTCATGTGATTGTATATTAATGATACCATAATAATAAAAAAAAAGTGCCAGACACTCTTATGCAGGCTTTGAGGATAATATCTCATTTAATTATCCTGTGTGCCCTCCAAATCAAGTGCTGTTTCTTCACTGAAGTCATGAGATATCTGAGGACTGAAGTAACGTGCGTAATACCACACATCCTGTTGAAGACATGGTCTGGAGGTGAACTGAGATCTGACTTTCCTCTATCACCTTTGTGCTAAAGGTGTCCTTCCACATGCAGTGATATGTATTAATGAAAGAACAAGAGCCACTCAGACACCACTGAAATGCTCACGATTGTGAAGGCAGGCTGTAAGGGATATTGGTAAGTAAGGATGAGAAGACATGTCCAGACTAAAACATAAAGAGCTTTATATGTTTCCCAACGAGAACAAAGAATCTTATCAAGCTAAGTCAGGCAAAGGGTAAGCATGTTATCATTCAGGCCCAACAGGAACTTAATTCACTTTTTCTGTGGACCTAAATGTCCTCACTTTACTACCTCTATACTCTCTGGATAACCTTCCATGCTTACACAGGAACTGACGTGTCTGCCAACCAAGCAGGCTGGCACCCTACACAAATAGACCACAATTTCTTGGTCTCACGGTTCCATCTATTGCCAGAAGGAATCTATTTGGTGGTGCTGTCCTTCTCTGATACTTTTTGCTATGTTTGAGAGTTCAGAATTAAGTGGTATAGACAGGATTTAAAAGGTGGAGCTAATTTCCCTATGGGGGACCTCTGAGTTCCAACAGGCATTCCAAAATAGGTCAACTAGATATGCCACATGAAAGGGTTTGGATTTTATTCTGAAACCTATGTTTAACAGTTCCTAAAATACTACTGAACATTGATTTGTTATAAATTTATGCAAATAAGCACATTCAAAAGCCAATATAGTATACTTTGAACCCTTGCAAGATGTGATCTGAGATATTACTATCTCTAGCTTAAAATTTGCAAGAAACCATCTAACACAGGAACTGAGAGGTAAGGTGTTCATGATCTTTTAATAGAACACATTTATTAGTGTATTGACAATACATCTGAATAAACAACTGTGTTCACCAAAAAGGAGCTAAGAGTATGTCTATACTGAACACAGTAAAAGCCCACAAATTACCTGAATATCCTGGTTTGCAGGAAAATGTCTCACTGTATTTTTAGTTATCATCAAGGGGGAAAAAGAACATAATTAATTGTTCTTTCTCAATGTAACAATTTTACAATTCATAGCAAGCCTTGCAAAATGAACTCTGTCACAGAGCCAAAACAAGTATTCTCTTGACAGGAAAGACTCAACTTCATGAAGATATCATTTTTTTAAAAGCAAATTGAAATGTGCTTGAATCATTAAGGGAAAAATCAGTGTGGTCTCCCCACAATCATTCTTACAATAAACTCTGTACATCAAAATCAAAATTATTTTTATGCATGATGGGCAGTTTCCCACTAACGATTTTCTAAATTGCCTAATAATTTTATGTAACATAATTACAAGACTCCTGCTTGTGTGTTTTTCCTTCTCTTTGCTTTCCTCTGAATACAAATTAAGGGTAATCACTAGCCAGCCTTTATGGTTGACACGTACAATGTAATGCCACAACAGAACCATGTACAATGAACCTAACTGGAAAGCTCTTGAAATACTTCTTCCCTTGACAATAGAACATGCAACTATATGAAGGAAAATTTCTAGACTAAGTAATTTTCTGAATAAAAATGGGTGAATATGTGAAGGCAGATTGATTGCTCATGAATCACTTTCATTTCTAAAACCCTGCCGAACATTTCCACCTAAGGATCCCTGAATACATGCATTCAACATTTGTAAATCCAAACTCCCTATGATTATCTCCCACTGTGATGGTTAATTTTAATGTCAATTTAGCTACGATATGGTACCAGTTGTTTGGTCAAACACTAGTCTGGGTGTCACTGAGAAAGCCTTTTATAGAAATTATTAGTGTTTATAATCAGTTAACTTAAATAAGAGATTATCCTTGGTAATATGTGTGGTCCTTAATCTAATCAACTGAAGGCCTTTTGAGCAAAAACTCAAGTCTCCTAGATGGAAATAATTCTGCCTCAAAATTGTAACAAAGAAATCCTGCCTGAGTGGATTTTAGACTTACCAGCCCCAAGAATCCCATGAGCTAATTCCTTAAAATAAATCTCTCTATATATACATACACAGCACACATATGCATATATATGTATACATCTATATGTACATATATACACTTATACAAATACATATATACATACACACACACAAACGTGTGTCTGTTTATCTTATTGGTTCTGTTTCCTTGGAGAACACAAGTTACATACACATTTTATGCATTTCTCCCTTTATGATTTTGGACATGTATAACTATTATTAACATATTTCATTAAGTTGAACTTAAAATAACTTCCTATTTTCTTTTGCTAAGGAGCAAAACCATCAACTTACCAATTTGATGTGTTACATTTTTTTCTATGACACATTAATACGCAACTATTGACCTTTTAAAACTGATCTTCCACATGAAGTCTAACATCACTCTGGTCGCTCCTGTACCGCTCTGGAGGCGGGGATGGGGAACATACCCTGGACTCACTTCTTTTCTTGACCTCATTTTAATTACTAGAATAAATTTTCCTATTATCTGGAATCAAATTATCTGCTCTATTTCACCTATTTCCTTATTCTTGCCACATACTTCCTTCCTTTTTATTACTGTTCTACCAGAATTTAGGTCTTTAATGCCTCAAATCTAAAATATGGAATTTCTGTTGGGCCAAGGACCTCAGAACCCAAAGATGCAAAGCTAAATAGCCTTTTTCTTGCCCTGGAACAACTTAAAATCTAGTGAAGGATCCATCCCTCAACAGTTACTCACTTAGAACTCAAAGGAAATGCTTAAGTGGCTGAGAGCTTGAGAGAGACCATAGTTTCCTAATAATGGGTGCTCAAAGACTAAAGATTAAGGAGGAGTTTTCTCAGGGAAGGACAATCAGAGTGGAGAAAATAATTAACAGTTGGTCTGGACTTTTGTGTGATTGCTGATCCTTTCTTTTGATGTTTAAGGACAACGGAGGTTCAGAGACATGCCTGAGGTTACTAGGTTTGAGTCCTATCCCTTACAGTAGTCCACAGCTTCCTTGGCCTCCTTTCCTCCCAAGGAGAGCTTGTTTTGAATGAAGGCAGCCACCAAACAGACTTCATTTGATAAAATCATTTCTTTCTGGTAGGTAAAACTGCAATATTTCCTGACTTTCTAGACAGGCTTTAGTGCATCTGCCTATCAATAGGTGTTTCCAAGGGGTGGAGAAAAGCAGCCATCTACATATCAATAGGTAATTACAAGGGCAAGCAAGAATTTATCTGGACTGGAGAGGTTGGGTGGAGCTCTCTTCTGCTGCAGCGTGGTCAAGAGAGAGACTGTATGACTGCTTGTAAGAAAAAAATGGGTTTCTTGAACTTTATTTCTTCCTTTGACTGATTTTCATTTCTGAAGTATTTTGCCCTGGGATTTTCCCCTGGAGTTAGATTCCCTCTTCTCTTTCCTATTCCCTTCCTTCCTTTCTTTCCCCTTTGTAAATATCATATCCCAAATGCTGATTTGGTCCCAGGCCTTCAGACATAAAGCAGAATCTACTCTCAGACTGGCTTCCCTCAGTCTCTTCACGGTGTGGTGCACGCTAGAGCTCACCTCTTCGCAGAGTGCACCAGCTCAGCCGCCTCACCCAGGCCTGCAGGTATCTGCTGATTCCAGTGCCTTCCAATAAATACAACATAGCCTTTCCACCCATGTAAACCGAACCATCAAAGCCCTCAAAATGCCAGCTTTCTGTTGCCTGATCAATTTATAAAGGTTAATTACTTCTTGTCTTTCTACTCAAATCAAGCTTTGGAGCAATTATTGATTATGGACATGTGTGCACATCATCTTATTCATGCTTGTATTCTAAATTTATATCAGGAGGACCATTTCCTATGGAAGCACTGATAATGAAGACCAGAAGAGTACACAGATATATCCTACAATATGAATGAACCCTGAAACATTATGGTAAGTGAAAGCAGCCAGGCACAAAAGGTTACATGTTATATGAGTCAATCTCTATGGAATATCCAGAAAAAGCAAATCCAGAGAGACAGATTGGAGGTTGCTAGGGGTTGTAAGGAGAGGGAAATGGGGAGTGACTGCTGATGGGTATTACTGAGACAGGGACCATGGGTGTAGTCAGAGTAGGGTGAGGGCCTCTGGAAAAAGCAGGGTGGGATATTTATAGTCAGCAATATAACAATGGGCAAAGAAGTCCCTTTTGAAACTCTGTGTTAAGCATTATGCAAAGTCAAGGTCACACTAATCCTCTAGGATCAAGATACCAGACTAAGAATATAGACATCTTCAGTAAGGTCAGTTAAAAGTCAAAAGGCCAGGAGCAACTTGGCCTAGAATGCTTGAGTGGTTTTACAAATAGGGAAGGGTATCACAGCATAACCCATGACTTTACTGTAAACAACCCTAGCAAGCAGAGTACCACCCAGCCCACCTTGAGGGCAGGGCAAGTGGTACAAGTCCACACCCCTAAGCCTTTTTTACATGTTCTGGAAAAATCCTCATTTGCCTATAAAAACCCCTAGACAATGCACCACCCCGGGACTCTCTTGTCCCCTCCTGGCATGAGCCCGGAGCTCTGTCCTTTCACTTTCTCTCTAAATAAAAGCCTGTACCTTGCTCTCCTACCTTGCCTGTTTGCTAAGCTCATTCTTCGGCTTCGTGAGCAAGAACCCCGGCATCATTATTATTCCTTTTTTGAGTGGTAAGAGTGTTTGGGAGTTAGCTAGTTTTGATGGTTGTACAACCTGTGAACATACTGAAACCCCTGAGCTGTATATTTTTAAAGGGTCAATTTTATGGTAAGTGAATTATATTTCAAGAAAACGAAAAGTTCACAGATACATTTCTGGAACTTAGCAATACTGTTTCAATTCTAAGATGATATTTTTGTATATATTAGCCCTATGGAATTAATTTCACAATAGCTATGTATAATTATTTATTCTCAGTGGTAAACAAAATATTGTCATAAAACTGATTGCATCTTTGAGTCAATAAAAAATGGTGTATTTCTGATTTTACTTACCACTAGATACAAAGAAACTACTGAAAATCTATTTTTCAAAGAACTTCTACTGAAAATAAATTAATCAATAGCTTTTTACTTCAAAATATTTAAACTAAATTTACTCAGTAAATAATCAGTTTTTGTTTAGTACAGATGAGGACTGTTGCAGATTTTTAAACGGTCACAAATCCTTTAACCTTCTTCTCGCTGGGAACTAGGCTTTCTAGTTCCTCTCCTTGTGTCTGCGTGGGCTGTGATGGCTTTCAACAAGAGGATTAGGCAGTAATACCAGATGAATTCCAATGCCTGGTCAGATAAGGAACCAGTTTGCCCCTGGTTCTCTTGGGATGCTTGCTCACCGGGAAGCCAATCACCAGTAAGAAGTCTGATCATTTTGACACAACCACGCTGAAGGGGCCACGCCCAGGAGTTTTGGTTAATAGCACCAGCTGAGCCACTAGGTGACGGCCCTCGTAAATTGCCAGCCACCGAGCAGCCCGTCTCCTGCGTGCAGACCAGTCATATCTTCAGATAACACAGCGCAGACATCTGACTGCAACTGCCTGAGGAATCCCAGGAGGGAACTGTCCTCTCAGGCCCCTCCTGTGTTCATGATCAACAAAATCATGAGCAAAATAAGAGTTGTTGTTTCACACACCCAGTTCTGGAATAATTTGTTATGCAGCAAGAGTAAACAGGACACAGCCAAGAAGGTCATATTTCCTTTGATAATGACCCATGCAGACAATTCAGCAGCTAGCACAAACTGACACATTTTTATTACACATTCTTCACTAAAAAAGGTCAACTACTGTACTCTAACTGGCCCAGCCCTTTGTTACCCAGGCTCTGGTTCCTTTCCCTTAACCTTCCTTAGTCAAAACATGATCTACTGTTTTGTTTTTTGTTTGTTTGTTTTTCTTATGTTTTTCTTATTCATGACTTTTTTTTTATTTTTTTTTAGTTTATTTTGATATCATTAATCTACAATTACATGAGTAATACTATGGTGATTACACTACCCGCTTCATCAGATTCTCCCCGCCCCCAACCCCACTGCAATCACTGTCCATCAGCTTAGTGAGATGCCACAGAGTGACTACTTGTCCTCTCTGGGTTGTACAGCCCTCCCCATGCCCCCCAAGATTACATCTGCTAATCGTAATGTCCCTTCTTCCCCTTTACCCCTCCCTTCCCACCCATCCTCCCCAGTCCCTTTCCCTTTGGTAACTATTTGTCTGTTTTTGGGTTCTGTGAGTCTCCTGCTGTTTTATTCCTTCAGTTTTTTTTTTCCTTAGTTCTTATACTCCACAGATGAGGGAAATCATTTGGTATTTCTCTTTTTCAGCTTGATTTATTTCACTGAGCATAATACCTTCTAGCTCCATCCATGTTGTTGCAAATGGTAGGATTTGTTTTCTTCTTATGGCTGAATAATATTCCATGGTATATATGTACCACATCTTCTTTATCCATTCATCTACTGATGGACACTTAGGTTGCTTCCATTTCTTGGCTATTGTAAATAGTGCTGCGATAAAAATAGGGGTGCATCTGTCTTTTTCAAACTGGGCTGCTGCATTCTTAGGGTAAATTCCCAGGAGTGGAATTCCTGGGTCAAATGGTATTTCTATTTTGAGTTTTTTGAGGAACCTCCATACTTCTTTCCACAATGGTTGAACTAATTTGCATTCCCACCAGCAGTGTAGGAGGGTTCCCCTTTCTCCACATCCTCGCCAACATTTATTGTTTGTGTTTTGGATGTTGGCCATCCTCACTGGTGTGAGGTGATATCTCATTGTGGTTTTAATCTGCATTTCTCTGATGATTAGCGATGTGGAGCATCTTTTCATGTGCCTGTTGGCCATCTGAATTTCTTCTTTGGAGAAGTGTCTATTCATGTCCTCTGCCCATTTCTTAAATGGATTATTTGCTTTTTGTTTGTTGAGGTGCGTGAGTTCTTTATATATTTTGGATGTCAACCCCTTATCGAATACGTCATTTATGAATATATTCTCCCATACTCTAGGAAGTCTTTTTGTTCTACTGATGGTGTCCTTTGCTGTACAGAAGCTTTTCAGCTTCATATAGTCCCACTTGTTCATTTTTCCTTTTGTTTTCCTTGCTCGGGGAGATATGCTCATGAAGAAGTTGCTCATGTTTATGTCCAAGAGCTTTTTGCCTATATTTTTTTCTAAGAGTTTTATAGTTTCATGACTTACATTCAGGTCTTTGATCCACCTTGAGTTTACCTTTGTGTATGGGGTTAGTCAGTAAGTAGTCCAATTTCATTCTCTTACATGTAGCTGTCCAGTTTTTTCAACACCAGCTGCTGAAGAGGCCGTCATCTCCCCAATGTATATCCAAGGCTCCCTTATCAAATATTAATTGACTGTATGTGTTTGGGTTGATGTTTTGATTTTCTATTCTATTCCACTGATCTGTGGGTCTGTTTTTGTGCCAATACCAAATTGTCTTGATTACTGTGGCTTTGTAGTAGAGCTTGAAGTCAGGGAGTGTAATTCCCCCTGTTTTATTCCTCCTTCTCAGGATTGCTTTGGCTATTCGGGGTCTTTTGTGGTGCCATATGAATTTTAGAATTACTTGTTCGAGTTCATTGAAGAAAGCTGTTGGTAGTCTGATAGGGATTGCGTTGAATCTGTAGATGGCTTTGGGTAGTATAGCCATTTTGACAATATTTATTCTTCCTAGCCAAGAGCATGGGATGCATTTCCATTTGTTAGTGTCCTCTTTAATTTCTCTTAGGAATGTCATGTACTTTTCAGGGTACAGGTCTTTCACTTACTTTGTTAAGTTTATTCCTAGGTATTTTATTCTTTTTGATGCAATTGTGAATGGAATTGTTTTTCTGATTTCTCTTTCTGTTAGTTTATCGTTAGTGTACAGGAAAGCAACAGATTTCTGTGTGTTAATTTTGTATCCTGCAACCTTGCTGAATTCAGATATTAGTTATAGTAGTTTTGGAGTGGAGTCTTTAGGGTTTTTTATGTACAGTATCATGTCATCTGCAAATAGTGACAATTTGACTTCTTCTTTACCAATCTGGATGCCTTGTATGTCTTTGATTTGTCTGATTCCTGAGGCAAGGACCTCCAGTACTATGTTGAATAACAGTGGAGAGAGTGGGCATCCCTGTCTTGTTCCCGATCTTAGATGAAAAGCTTTCAGCTTCTCGCCTTTAAGTATGATGTTAGCTGTGGGTTTGTCATATATGGCCTTTATGATGTTGAGGTACTTGCCCTCTATAACCATTTTCTTGAGTTTTAATCATGAATGGATGCTGAATTTTGTCAAATGCTATTTCAGCATCTATGGAGATGATCATGTGGTTTTTTGTTCTTCTATTCATTGATGTGGTGGATAATGTTGATGGATTTTCGAATGTTGTACCATCCTTGGATCCCTGGGATGAATCCCACTTGATCATGGTGTATGATCCTCTTGATGTATTTTTGAATTCGGTTTGCTAATATTTTGTTGAGTATTTTTGCATCTACGTTCATCAGGGATATTGGTCTATAGTTTTCTTTTTTGGTGAGGTCTTTGCCTGGTTTTGGTATTAGAGTGATGCTGGCTTCATAGAATGAGTTTGGAACTATTCCTCCTCTTCTATTTTTTGGAAAACTTTAAGGAGAATGGGTGTTATTTCTTCTCTATATGTCTGGTATTACGCAGAGGTGAATCCATCTGGTCCAGGGGTTTTGTTCTTGGGTAGTTTTTTGATTACCGTTTCTATTTCATTGCTGGTGATTGGTCTGTTTAGTTTTTCTTTTTCTTATTTGGTCAGTCTTGGAAGTTTGTATTTTTCTAAAAAGTTGTCCATTTCCTCTAGGTTTTCCAGCTTGTTAGCATATCGATTCTCATAATATTCTCTTATAATTCTTTGTATTTCTGTGGGAACCGTCGTGATTTTTCCTTTCTCATTTCTGATTCTGTTTATGTGTGTAGATTCTCTTTTTGTCTTAATGAGTCTGGCTAGGGGTTTATCTATTTTGTTTATTTTTTCAAGAACCAGCTCTTGGTTTCATTGATTTTTTCTATTGTTTTGTTCTTCTCAATTTTATTTATTTCTTCTCTGATCTTTATTATATCCCTCCTTCTGGTGACTTTGGGTCTCATTTGTTCTTCTTTTTCCAATTTCAGTAATTGTGTCTTTAGACTATTCATTTAGGAATGTTTTTCTTTCTTTAAATACGCCTGGATTGCAATATACTTTCCTCTTAGAACTGCCTTTGCTGCCTCCCACAGAAGCTGTGGCTTTGTGTTGTTGTTGTCATTTGTCTCCATATGCTCTTTGATTTCTGTTTTGATTTGGTCATTGACCCATTGATTAATTAGGAGAATGTTGTTAAGTCTCCATGTATTTGTGAGCCTTTTGTTTTCTTTCTAAAGTTTAATTCTAGTTTAATACCTTTATGATCCGAGAAGTTGGTTGGTATAATTTCAATATTTTCGATTTTACTGAGGTTCTTTTTGCAGCCTAGAATGTCGCCTATTCTGGAAAATGTTCCATGTGCACTTGAGAAGAATGTGTACCCTGTTGCTTTTGGGTGTAGAGTTCTGTAGATGTCTGTTAGGTCCATCTGTTCTAGTGTGTTGTTCAATGCCTCTGTGTCTTTACTTATTTTCTGTCTGGTTGATCTGTCCCTTGGAGTCAGTGGTGTGTTGAAGTCACCTAGGATGAATGCATTGTGTCTATTTCCTCCTTTAATTCTGTTAGTATTTGTTTCCCAATGCCGGCGCCCCTGTGTTGGGTGCATATATATTTAAAATGGTTATATCTTCTTGTTGGATTGACCCCTTTATCATTATGTAATGTCCTTCTTTATCTCTTGCTACTTTCTTCATTTTGAAGTCTATTTTGTCTGATACAAGTACTGCAACACCTGCTTTTTTCTCTTTGTTGTTTGCATGACATATCTTTTTCCATTCCTTCACTTTTAATCTGGGGATATCTTTGCGTTTGAGGTGAGTTTCTTGTAGGCAGCATATAGATGGGTCTTGCTTTTTTATCCATTCTGTTACTCTGTGGCTTTTGATTGGTGCATTCAGTCCATTTACGTTTAGAGTGATTATTGAAAGATTGTACTTATTGCCATTGCTGGCTTTAGATTCGTGGTTACCAAAGGTTCAAGGGTTGCTTCTTTACTATCTAACAATCTAACTTAACTTTCTTGTTATGTTATTGTAAACACAGTCTGATGTTTCTTTATTTCTCTCCCTTCTTATTCTTCCTCCTCCATTCTTTATATACTAGGTGTTTTATTCTTTGCCTTTAGTTAGTTTTGGATGGTCTGCTTTCTTTGCTATGATTTTATTTTCTCTGGTGACAGCTTTTTAGCCTTGGGAGTGCTTCCCTCTAGAGCAGTTTCTTTAAGATGTCCTGTAGAGGTGGTTTATGGGAGCTAAATTCTCTCAAGTTTTGCTTGTCTGAAAATTGTTTAATCCCGCCGTCATATTTATATGATAATAGTGCTGGATACAATATTCTTGGTTCGAGGCTCTTCTGGTTCATTGCGTTAAATATATCATGCCATTCTCTTCTAGCCTGTAAGGTTTCTGTTGAGAAGTCTGATGTTAGTCTGATGGGTTTTCCTTTGAAGGTGATCTTTTTCCTTTCTCTAGCTGCCTTTAATACTCTGTCCTTATCTTTGATCTTTGCCATTTTAATTATTATGTGTCTTGGTGTTATCTTCCTGGGGTCCCTTGTGTGAGGAGATCTGTGGGCTTCCATGGACTGCGAGACTATTTCCTTCCCCAGCATGGGGAAGTTTTCAGCAATTGTTTCTTCAAAGACACTTTCTGTCCCTTTTTCTCTCTCTTCTTCCTCTGGTACTCCTATAATGCGAATATTGTTCTTTTTGGATTGGTCACACAGTTCTCTTAATATTCTTTCATTCCTAGAGATCCTTTTATCTCTCTCTGCCTCAGCTGCTCTGTGTTCCTGTTCTCTGATTTTTATTGCATTAACAGTGTCTTGCATCTCGTCCAGTCTGCTGCTGAGCCCATCGATGGCTTGTCTCATTTCTGTATTGTCTTTCCTGACTTCCCTCACTTCCTCCCTTAGCTCTTGCATATTTCTGTGTAGATCCATCTGCATGGTTATGACTTTTATTCTGAATTCTTTTTCAGGAAGATGGTGCATTTCCATCTCTTCAGATTCCTTCTCAGAGGGGCTCTGAATCTTGTTGAGCTTTGTTTGTATCAATTTCTTCTGTCTTGTCATGCTGGCAGGAGTGGTCAGTGGCAGGTGCCACTTATGTCAGCTGGGCTCTGGAATGGATTCTCTACGCATGCTGTAGATGTCGCTGTTGCTCCACTGATTCGCAGCTGCAGCCGCGCCGTTTTTGTAGGTAGGAATGAATGGGACGCTATTGTTTTCTGTATAACGTTCCAGCATGGTGGCTCCCTTCTTTCTGTCACTAGCAAAGGGGACCGAAGTTCCCCAGGACTTCCAGCCTGCATGGCTGAGCCCGCCGGGGTGCTGTTGTTCCCTCGCTGGGCCCCCCGCCTCTCCGAGACCGCTACAAATGGCGCGCGCTTTTCTCTTGTCCCTGGGCGCTGGCTGGACTAGTGAAGGGCACCGAAGTTCCCCAGGACTTCCAGTCTGCAGGTCTGAGCCCGCCGAGGTGCTGGTGTTCCTTCACTGGGCCCCCCGCCTCCCTGAGACCACTACAGATGGCGCCCACTTTTCTCTTGTCCCTGGGCGCTGGCTGCTCTAGTGAAGGGGACCGAAGTTCCCCAGGACTTCCATCCTGCATGGCTGAGCTCTTCGGGGCGCTGGTGTTCCCTCGCTGGGCCCCCCGCCTCTCCGAGACCGCTACAAATGGCACGCACTTTTCTCTTGTCCCTGGGCACTGGCTGCACAGTCCCGGCACCTTCCTGGCTCAAAACCTGCACCTTCTGCCTCTCCAATGTCTGATGCACCGCGCAATGTGTGTCAGCGCTCCTGGTGCTCCGGCGCAGACCACCGGGGCTGGTTATTTCGCAGACCTGCTCTTCCACTCCCTCCCGGCTCCGACTCCTGTCCTCCTGCCGGCGCCCTGGGCTGGGTGAGTGTTTGGGTGCTGCCGGTTCGCGGTTCTGTATCTTACCCGCCTCGCGGAGTGCTGAGTCCTCCCAGGTGTGGCTGCACGCTGTGCACTTTCCTGTGTGCTCCGATTTCTCTTTTAGGAATTGTTGTATTTGCTGTGTTTTCATAGATTTATATGGTTTTGGGAGGAGATTTCTGCCGCCCTGCTCACACCGCCATCTTCCTGGAAGTTCCGATCTACTCTTTTCTTAATGGACTGCTAATTTATTATTTATAAATATGTTTGAAAACATAAAGACAAGCATTTTCTAAACCACCACTGGTTTCTTTCAACTGCTGTATGCTTTATATGCCACTGTTAAATAAATTGTGAACCTGCCATGTGTTTGATATATAGTAAATGAAGTGTGATTCAGCACAAATAAAAAGGACTTACCTAGTTTGGGAATGCTTTACCTAGGCCCTAATTGTTGCACAAATTGGTAGACAGTCTTATTACTCTGAAAATAAACCTTCCATAGTTTTTAGACTAAATTCTCACTACCCATTAAAAGGATGTCTTAAGTTCTCTTCTGGATACACAAGGTTCCCTATTATATGGTGCCACCTTAGTTTTCCGACCTCTTATTCACCTCCAGTTACATTATGTGCAGGCTGAGTAAAAATGAAGCAGACAAGATCATAGATGGTCACTTATTCTCACTTCCAAACTCTGAAGTCTCATACGTGGAAAACTGTCCTCCTGAGTAAAAATGAAGCAGACAAGATCATAGATGGTCACTTATTCTCACTTCCAAACTCTTAAGTCTCATACGTGGAAAACTGTCCTCACCTATCTTCATGACTAAGGCTTTATCAACTCACAGATTTTCTAGTCTGTAAAGTTTTCCATAGATTCTCAGCAATAAATAATGTCTTCCTCCTTGAAAATCCAGTACCACTTTTCAATGTGCATGACATTTTTCTCTCTTATATTATCACTGTCATTGCGCTTACATAAATATTTGCCCCAAAAGCTTTCCTGGAACAAATGCTTAGCAAATGCCACCAAGCAAAACCACAAAAGAATAAATTAATCAATAAAGGTATAAATCAGTATAATGTAATGTATCTATAATAAAATAATAACTTTCTAATAGTGATAACTTTGAAAATTTAACTATTTATCGTTCTGTGACAAGATAACTCTTGTGCTAAATTAATCCATTTCATGAACGAGTTAAGAGATGTACCAAGGGAACATCCATTATTCACTTGAATAATTATGACTATGTAGCAAACTCATTAAATTATACACATTAAATATGTGCAGTTCTTTGTATATCAATTATTCCTCAATAAATTTAAAAAATCTCCTATACTATTAAGAATAAATTGTTGCTATAATATGTGAAAGGCACTTTTTCATGGATGGAGGAACTGATGACTGGGGGACAGACCCCATGCCACACAGATACAGAACCCAGACCAAGAAACAGCATGTCACATGAAGACTGAGGGGGAGTGAACTTTCAGTCATGTCTTAATGCCTGTGTGAGGGCTATGCCCAATGCTGGAACAGCTGTGCCACAGTCTTTGACTCCTGACTTGGACTCTCTTGGGAATTTCTCTCAAAGACCCTCTCAGAAAGCCAACTCTGATCACACCCTGTAACTATCTCTGCTTTCTGCTATCATGGGACCCTATTTGTTTCTTTCCCAGTGGAATTCAGGGCATTGTTATTTTGCTTTTATTTTTCTATTTTAACTTTTTCTACTTTAACCCTCTGTACCCCCCTCTCCTTCCCCCCTCAATGCTTCCCGCCACTGTATAAGCTTCATGAGGAGAGGGACCTTATTTTTCTTAATCCCCATTGAATGTCAGCTCCATTTAGACTTCCTAGCAGAGAGTAAGCACTCAACATATAACAGAAAAATAAGATAACAGTTGTAAGAGCTACTGTTGACATGTCAATAATTGAGGCAAGCTAAACATGTTAATGGGTCATCTCTCACACTTAGTTACTTCTCACATCTGCTTTACAAGGCTCATAATCATTGTTCCCATTTTACAGATGAGTTAACTGCCACAGAGAGGTTCTTTAACCTTCACAAGGTCACAAATTAGTGACAGAGTCAGGCTTTCGACTTATTTAGGATTATCTGCTTTAAAAACAAATTCTGTCACCCTTCTATTAGGGTAAATTGCTTCTGCACCTACCCATGGTACATGTACTTCAGGAAGAAAATTCCTGTTTAAGTCTACTTAGGGATAAAAGGCTAAGCCTTTAAAAGTGATGCAGAAAAAGTTCACACCTGTGAGATTCTGAGTTTAACTGTTTTCTTAGATTCCCTCGAAGGGACCCCAACCATTATCTGAGCTGCTTTCCCAAAGCTATTTCTTGTAGTGATCCCCTGAAATTGAAGTAAGGTCAAAATGAAAAAAGGAGTGGAAGTCTTTAAAGGCTATTGAGGAAAACAGAACAAGGTTAAGAAATAAGTATCTAGAAATACTCTGGATGTAAAAACAATAACAAGAACATTCCAATTTGAGTTCTGCAAATGAAAGTTACATGAAAATTAATTACATCCTACAGAAAAGTCAGAGGAGAAAATATTTCAATTTAGTCTTTTCACTAGATGAAAACAGTACTAGTTTCAATGTAAAATAAACCAAACTGCTAGCCAACAAATTCCTAAGTTCACATAGTTGGGGAAAATTTTTATAAACTCAAAATATAACAATAAATCCTGAGAAGTCAGAACACAGTATTAAGTCCTTGCACTTCCTTGGTGCCCATCGCTGGGCAAGTCCCTTTACCTCCCTTTGCCTCACTTTCTTTGTCTCTAAACTGGGCATTCAGTACCTGCTTTGCCTGTCTCCCCGGGTAACTGCAGGACTCCAATCATGTAAAGCATCAAGAGAGGTGTGTCACTCTTACTTTGATGGCATTTCCTCTGAGCACTTGAAGTGGAATTCATAAGTTACCAAATGAGGTGAAGACACAATTCACAGAGGACTTGCTTTGCCCGGATCTTAGATGGAGATCCTGGCAATGTCACTGAACTCTCCTGGGCCTGTGTCATTTCACCTCACTGGCTTGCATAATGACGTTGTCAAAGTGCACTGAAGGCAACAACGTGCTACGGAGATGTGAGTACTATCATTGTTGCTGCTATTGAGCTATTTCATCTCTGTTGTACCCTGATTAATTTGTCAGAGGACCAGACAGTCCCCATGAGCAATAGAAAGGTTTTTGTACTCATCTGCTATTATCCTAAGTCCCCTAATACTTTGAGTATATGATTTAACGATATAATTGTAAGGCAGAAAATCAAGGTAGGTTTAGCCTGTAATTCATCCAGCCCCCTCATTATTTTCTCCTGCTTAGAAATGTCCTTGGCAATGTGGTTGGTTGGCCAAAATGACTAATGCTATTGGAGGCATCGCCCTGCTCTCCTTCTGTCTTCACACATGTTGACAACACTCACCGTGGCATTATCAGAAAAAGACCAGTACAAATTGCTTTTAATGGACCATATTCCAGAACTAATAGTTGGACAAAATTAGAAAGATTGAGCCCAAACAAATCCACCCAAATCAGAGAGTACGACATTCTGGCAAGTAGTTTTGTGTAAATTAATGCTAGAGCCCAATTTTTGCAAAGCCCTTCAGTAAGTCTTTTCAACAATAAGGCTTGAGATCAAAGCTTAGAAAGGTGTTTCCATTAAAAAAGAATCTCTTAGGTCTTTCAACAGCCACCATGCCACCCCTCAGTTTCTCAAGTAAGCCAAGTCATATGCAGCTCAGGGCCTTTGCACAAGCCTGCTCTCCCTGGGATGCTCTTCCCCCCTGCTGTCCACACATCCTTCAAATTCTTCCTCATCTTTCAGCTTCACCTTTGCATACTGAACTCGTGGCTTGCAAAGAGACGTCTCTACTGGTCACTTCTCTGAGGACTCGCCCACTGAGATTAGTGCTGTGTTCAACCACAACAGAATCACTATTTCCTTGGGAGAATTACATTATCATGCAGTTTCAAGCACTGTAAGCACAGAAATTGTATCTCCTTCACTTGTCGCTCTTGATCTGGCTGCTAAGTCAGTGCATCAGAGACTTAAGTAATATGAATTGGATGTATGAGAGGAAGATTGAATTCACTCATCTCTCCAGCAATACTGTATAAAGCAGCTGCTCTGTGCCACACCTGTGCTGTGTGCTGACAGAGATGGGAAAATGAGGAGCCTATTAGAATCGCAAGGAGCTCAGACTTGTTAATGATACTGAATGCAAAAACTGACACCCTTTCCTCCTCCTATCATGCTTGTGAGAGCACAGTAACTCAGACCTTATAAAATTAACTTTAACAGACTTCACCATGGCAAATGGCATCCTAACCTTCAAGATTTCTAATTTTCAAGTAAATGTACAGAAAGAAGAACCATCTTGAAACATTTCCCCATAACTTAAGAAAGCTTTTATGTAAGACAGTTCATCTCTGCTTAATATCCATCCACCCATCCATTCATCCACCCACTATATAGGGATTAAGACAGCAGGATCTGGAGAAAGAAAGTGTAGATCTAAATTGCAGCTTCTCCAACCTAAGTGTCCATCAGTAGATGAATGGATAAAAAAGATGTGGTACATATACACAATGGAATACTATTCAGCCATAAGAAGGAAACACATCCTGCCATTTGCAACAACATGGATGGAGCTGGAGGATATTATGCTCAGTGAAATAAGCCAGGCAGAGAAAGACAAATGCCAAATGATTTCCCTCATTTGTGGAGTATAACAACGCAGAAAAACTGAAGGAACAAAATAGCAGCAGACTCAGAGACTCCAAGAAGGAACTAGTGGTTACCAAAGGGGAGGGGTGTGGGAGGGCGGGTGGGGAGGGTGGGAGAAGGGGATTGAGGGGTATTATGTTTAGTACACATGGTGTGGGGAATCACGGGGAAAACAGTGTAGCACAGAGAAGGCAAACAGTGAATCTGTGGCATCTTACTACAATGATGGACATTGACTGCATTGGGGTATGGGTGGGGACTTGATAATATGGGTAAATGTAGTAACCACATTGTTTTTTCATGTAAATCCTTCATAAGAGTGTATATCAATAATACCTTAATAAAAAAAATATATATATACATATAAAATACAAATGTAATCAACTCAGAAAAAAAAATAAAATAAAATAAATTGCAGCTTCTCTATTTACTTGGGTGTGGGACTTTGGCAAGATGGTGACTCAGTTGGTTATAAAATCATCTAACAGAAGTGTGTTATTAGATGACGCTGAGTTAGGACTGCATAGTGCTCAGCACTGACTCAGCCCGGAATTACTCCATCCTGACCAGGCCTCTTACTGAGTGCCCTGTGGGGCAGCACAACCCAACCCTTGTTGTCCATTGAAGGTCCAAGAATATCCTCTTTAAAGGGTGAGCTACACAGTCTAAGGCATGTTTATGAATTTGAAGGACATAATCGTCTTCCTTTTTCTGTACTCAGATCAATCATTTATACCAAGGTTTTAATGCCTTCTCCCTACTGTGATACATGCTTAGAAAGAAAAAAAAAATCAAATATCAGAAGGCACTCTTGAACATTAATGGGAGAATTCATTCAGCCTAGGGGTTCGTATCATTCTTCCCTATATCTAACACTCTAATTCTGCAACATAGGTCAGCAAACTTGAAGTCACAAAATTCCATAAATCAAGACATACAAAGTAATTTCCTCATTTGTTAGTTAAAATATATATCCTAAAATAACTGTTGAGGTAGACATTGTGCTGTAATTCCCATTTCACAGATGAGAAAGCTCAGGCTTTAGGAGTTGGTTTGGCATGTCCAAAGTCACAGTGTGAATAAGAAATAAAAATGAGGCTAGAATGCGGGTCTTGTGAACAAGACAATGCCATGGCTCTTTCTGCCACCCACTTTCATTTCTACATAAGCAAAACAAGAAATTTTATAAAGAAAAAGTTCTGCACCATATTAAATACCCTACATCCTAGAAATATTGCCAAGGGCATGAGCCATATGAAAACTTAGAGATTGGTATGTTCTTTTCAAATTATATTTTTTATATTAAAAACTCATGTTTTAAAGCATGTACATTAAAATAGATGTCTCTGGGAGAAAATGTTTGAATTTCAAGATTCAAAAGTGATTCTGAAATACGTGTGCCTTTTTCAGCTGAGGAGGAAGAGTAACATATAATCTATAAATTATATTAGTAATTCTAATGAGTATCTGGAAGGTCTGTTGTCAGTCAATGAATCTTGCAAACAATTAAATGGCATAAAATGTTGGCTAAAGGGCAGTTTTTCCTGAATGAGGGAGGGGTGTATTCTCTATGCTGCTGACAACAATCTGGATGACTATGGAAGGCTTTATAGGGTATTAGTGATGGGATGCTCAAATGAATAGAGTTTTCACTGGGAATCTAGGGTCACTATTTCATCAGTAAGTCAATGGTTTTATGAAGTCCAATGGAAACTGCTCTGAAAATAATTACCCAACACGAATGCCTCATGATTATGTTTCAGACAAGAGGGTTTGTCAGGCTTTTTCTGTGGTTGCATCACTTATACTCATTCTCAAGCTGGGAAAATTATTCCTGTCAAAGATCACATGGATTCCTCTAAATTACAACAGGAGATAGGAACAATACTTACTAAGAGCAAGCTATCTTTTTAAAAATGGTGAAAACTAAGTTACTGAGATACAGCTCAACTGCCATTTCTGTCAAAAGCAAAAGCAAAAATGAGATATAGGATCTCAGAGAAAAATAGCCTGGGACAAACATCAATAAATATAGTGATCCATGTTCAGTGTAATGATTTTTTCAGTATGTCATTACTGGCATGCATACACACACACACACACACACACACACACATACACACACAAATGAAGAAACATTTGAATTTTATCCTGAATGTCAAATAATGACTGAAAGTTTTATTGATTTCTTTTAAAGTGTAGGTAGTGGAGGATATGTACAATAAACTTGAGGTTAATGATGTTGAAAGAAGTGTTACACTGCACAATTCCCTAGCAGTGGCTGGAAAGATAGGAGAGAGATAAATGAATAAAAAAGACTCTCACTTATAAATATTGCCTAAAGTGTCAAGATGATAAGATCTGGCCTGTTTATGAGAATTAAGTTGGGACAGTTCTGCCTAGGGGGCCTGACTGAACAACAATTGAAAACCAACCATACAAATAAACAAAAACATCTGTTCAGTTAGAAAAAGAGAAATGCTGGTCTCCCTCTAAAAAGTTGGCCTTCTTACAATAACTAAATAAGCACAGCTCTGTATGCAATTTTATTTTCTCCTTGTTCTTGAAGTCCATGAAATTCATGGCTAAATAATGTGTTTAATTGAAGTTACATCTGGGGAATAATAAACACAAGCATCCTTTATTTCTATGGCTGTTTATCCTTAATGTATATCCTCTCAGTTGCTTTTTAAAAATAGATATGCAATATACTAACACATAACAGTAACTTAAAAGGCAGATTTACAAGTAAAATATCTATACTCAGATTTCAAATACTTTCTCAAAAAAGTCAACATGAATACACATGATGCTGATGAAATAATGAGGTATTGCAGAAACCTAATTTTATTATTTAAGTCAAGTCTGCTATTCCTCCATATCACCTACACCAGATTAGTTTTTAATTTGTTGTACAAGAACTTTGTCTTAAAGAACTGAATAAGGCCAATAAGTAAATAGAATAAATAAATAGGACCTCATCCCACAAACCTCCAGTCTCTCTCACTTGCATTTTGTTGTCCATGACTTTAAATGTCATCTAATATCTGCTTTTCCAAACTTGATGCAAAAGAAAAAAATGAACCATGAGAAAATCAAGTTTGAGTTACCTGGGGACAAATATAAAAGGTAACAACCCAAATAAAATAGAAAATAGGAACCTCCAACAATTCAAATAAATCCTGTTTGTAAATTGACAAGATTTAGGGTTCCTATCGTCCTTAGACCAAGAGCTCTGAGGCCTCTAATATTAGACACCTTGCAAATAAGAAAAGGAACACCGAAAGCAGATCAATAAGCCACTCCAAGTGTCCTATACCCAGGTGACCCTCATGTAAGAGGGAGAGTGAAAATACTATGTGATCTACAGAACCAGAGCTCAATCAAAATATTGAGTTGTCCCAATCCTGCTTTATACTGCGTGAAGTCTGTGCATGCTACTCCCTCTAACTAGAAGTAAAATAGATAGGTAGAGTGAGAGCTAGATAGATAGAGTGATAGATCATACTTTATATATGACAGTATCAATAATATATGTGTACATTTATTTATTTAACCCTCAGTCTTCTAGGTTTAGCTTATATGCCACCTCTTTTCATCACCCTGATTTACTCAGGTGAAAAAAACTCGCTGATGTCCTTCTTAGCGGTGAGGGCGATGAAGGAAGCCTTCTCTGGCCCTGCCTGACTGTGTCCAGCACCTGGTCTCGGTTATCCCAGTGCACATCCTACTTCCCCCACTGAGCTAGGATTTCTAGATCCGAGGAAGAGGCAGCACAGGTCGGGTAGGCGCTTGGAGCCCGAGCCAGACAAACCTCAGTTTGATCTTCTCTCTGCTGAGAAGCAACCTCATGTACATGACCAATCTACTGACCTCTCAGGTCTTGCATCGCTGAGTGTGGCCCATGGACCAGCTGCACCAGTTTGCCTGAAATATGCTAGAAATGGCAAAATTGCAGATCCCACCCAGACCTAGCAAATCAGAAGCTTCCTTTTAACAAGATCCTTCATAAATTTGTAGGAAGATGAAATTGTGAGAAGCACTGTTCTCAGGTAACTTCCATTTACCTACCAAAATTCAGATAACAGCAGCTAACTCTCAGGAAGGCTGAGAGGATCACATATATGTGAGCCTACAATGGTCAGCCCCATATCTGACATGGAGTGTGGGACTGATGAATGGTAATGCTTTTAGTTTTTTTCTTCTTTTTTTTTTTTCATTTCACATTTGGATTCTATTTGTATTAATGGGGGCTGAAATTTCATATATATATTTTTTAATTTTACCAAATGTACATCACAGTGGTTCAACAGTCTCCCTCCCCCTTCCCATCCCCACCCACTCCTCTCCCCCTTGGTAACCACCAGTCACTTCTCAGTGTCTATGAGTCTGATGCTGCTTTGTTCCTTCTGTTTTGCTTTGTTTTTATATTCCACAAATAAGTGAAATCATATAGTATTTGTCTTTCTCTGCCTGGCTTATTTCACTGAGCATAATACTCTCTAGATCCATCCATGTTGTTGCAAAAGGCAGGATTTCTTTTCTTTTTGAATGAATAATATTCCATTGTGTATATATACCTCATCTTCTTTAGCCATTCATCTTTTGATAGACACTTAGGTTGCTTCCATATCTTGGCTATTGCAAACAGGGTGGTGATAAACACAGGGATGCATATGTCTTTTTGAATCAGGGATTTTGTTTTTCTTCAGGTAAATTCCTATGAGTGGAATTACTGGGTCAACGCTTTTAGTTTTTATGCTTAACATCACTGACAGTGCTTTTAATGATTATTAGTTTTATCATTTAAATTATATGAGCTGCATCTTTAAAAGTAGGATTACTATATATGTTATCTAGGATTTGTTTTCTTTTTCTGAGGCTTGAATTATTTAGTATTTGTAAACTATCAATGTAGTGCAAGATGTTTGTTATCTTATCCCAACCCTCCCTGCTTGAGGGCAGGCATCAATTTGCACATCCTCTATGGCTTGCAAACCTCTCTGTATATCCTCAGTGGTTTTCAGAGAGCAGGTATTTGTTGAATGGTAGGGAAATACAGTGGGGGTGTTTTAGATTCTTCACCATCCTACCTGTACACACAGGTCTATAAATTTCCAAATGCTAAAGTAAATGGAGGAAACAGTGAACAAATGTCTATGCGCACATAGCAAAATATGATGACTTCTCATTAATCCCTGGTGTCAGTTTCTTGTTCATTGATACTCAGCATGGGAAATAAAAAAGTTTCTTTTGTTGAGTTGTACAATAGCTAAATTTTCCTTTAGTGTTTTTTTTAAAAAGTGTGTTTTGCATTGTACATGTACTTATTTATATATGCCCTGGATTTGAAATGGTATAAATCCACTCCATTAGGTATGTTCAGAAAAATAGAAATGGTTATCCTGCTGCTCAACACAGCCACGGTTGATTTGGCCATTTATTTTTATTGTTTACTTATTTGGTGAATATACTTTTTGACTCTATGTATTTCTTCAAGACCATGACTCTCATTTAACTAAAAATGAAGCCATGTGTCCCAGATAGTGAGATAAATGAACTGTGCGAAAAATAAACGTGGCCCACAAACAGGCATTAATGTCAAAATCATTTACCACTTGTCACAGTCTCAGGACTTGTGGCAATGGCTGTTTACGCATGTCCCAATGGCAGTCTTGCACTACGTCCTTAGAAACACTGTACCAAATTGGCTTAGCCTGCTTCCTTCTGAATCGAAGGGGAAGGTGAAAAACTTGCAATAAGAGGGAAACCTTTGCCAAGTCGGATACTTAGCCTGCTTCCTTCTGAATCGAAGGGGAAGGTGAAAAACTTGCAATAAGAGGGAAACCTTTGCCAAGTCGGATAACAAGCTCAGGCAAATTCCCATTCCTTGTGTAGTTTGCACGACATCCTGGCAGGTCCCGGAGACCAAAAGTGATCATCAGCAGGACTCACTGGAGCCCCCTTTGGACACCTGTGCTTCTCTATTTTCTTTACACAAGCTCCACTCGCCCTTGCTTTGGAGTAAAATTGCGTATTTCTTGGGGCCTTTTAGAAAAGGATATTTTCCCCTTCTTCTATTCTGATGTATGTTTTTGAATGTTGGTTTCATTACTTAAACTGCTTAAATTCAGCTTGTAAAAAGTGCTTGTTAACCTCTGATTGATTTTACAGTTGACATAAAATAGAAGCCAGGAATTCCTAGCAGATCCCAACTGGAACCGAAGTTCTGTGCTTTGGGCTCACTTGTTCAAATTAGTACACCCCTCTTCCCAACTCCTTAGAGAAGTCGGGAGAGGCCACACCAGCCCAGAAAAAGGAACAGGCCCTGGCTTTTCAGGGACCTTCTCCTAGATGTGGATCCTCTCTCCTCATTCCCATACCACCTCCTCTCCTGGTGTCTCCAGTGGGCCTCCCGTGGGCTCGCATTCCTTTTCTCCCCTTGACCAACAACTTCATAGGGCTGCTTGCTACGGGTGCAGTGGCTTTCCCACCCTCCTTGATTCTGTTGGTCCTGAAGCCCAAGGGCCATGCCAGCCAGCCCTGCAGGTCTAGCCCAAGCCCTGGGTTTCTGCTTTCCCAGGGCACCCTACCTGCTGCATAGGTTACCCGGCCTTGCCTAGACCAGATTCTGAGGGAGAACTCCAGCTAGGTGACGGACAAGTCAGCACTGGGCTGGGCTCCTCCGTACTTACACCCTAAGTGCTCCAAGACAGACTTCCCACTGGGCATGAGGGTAATAGCGGGCGCAAAGAAAGCTGGCAGCAGGAGTTGTTCCTTGACCTCTCTTTGCCCCTCCATCCGAAGGCAGCTGATATTTGCCTTTTACTCTCTGGGACAAGGTGGCTCTCATTAAATGTCTGACAGGTAGTACGGAGGTGACATGAGCTACTCTTCCTTTGTTGAAGAGGAATGTTATCTATCTTAAGAAAATTATTGGTTTAGCCTCCTTACATATTTCTGGGAGAGTGTGGTATATTTTGCCCTTTTGCACTGCAAAGTGTCCTTGTAAAAATAAGGGAACAATTTAATTTTGACAGGCATTTTAAAACCATGGCATTTAGGAGCTGGCCAGTGGCTTTTGCTTTGACTCTGAATAATAAATGTCTAAGAGACACGAACAGGATAAGCAGAAACTGTCATGAGCGAATACTGTCAGGACACTACATATTCAGGTCGTTTCTTCCTAACTGGCTCACTGTCTTTCATTTTACTCTCGCTTAGACAAAGAAAGACTTGGGGATCATGTTCTTACTCTGAAATGTGAGGAGTATTTCCCTTCATCACAGAGGACTTTTGTTTTCTAATAAATACGTTTTGTACTCCAAATGCCAATTCAGCTTTGCGACTCTACATTACATGATTGACATAATTTGAAAGCACCTTTTTCTTCTCAATGAGCATTCTTAACCTGGCATGAGATGCTTAAAAACCAACCTAACCAGCACGAAAACATTCCGGCTATGAAGGGAATGGCTATGGGAGTGTGGACATCGACAGAGAACAGACACCCTCGGTAAGGCAGGGGGCCAAGGACGGCCATCACTTCCCAGGATGAGCGAGCAACTATCGGTCTGCAAACCAAGAGGGAAACTAAAGTAGTGGAGCCCAGACAGCAGGAAGGAACAGCCACAGTGGGAGAAGCAACATTCCTCTGTCTTCAGGGACTTACAGAAAGCCAAGAATGGGAAAAGTTTTAGGGTCTGAAATTTGGCAAGCAAGGGATATAGATTCTGAGGGGCTAATAGCAAATTCAAGTGACTATACCCAGCATTTATAAACTATATGGCCTAGGCAACACCCCTGTTACACGCATAGGAATGAAGGAGCATTAGATATTCACGGTTTAAGCACATGCACACACATGGTCAGTTTCAGTATGTACAGATCCTAGTTATCATGCTTTAGTTAAATAACTCAGCCCTGCAACAGCACTGTTCAAATTTCAGTTACCCCAGTATGTGAACTGTGAGCCACCGCATAAACTCATACTGCCCTGCTAGCCCTTCGGTGTACAAATGACCCTGTGGATAACATAAACACTTGACGATCAGTGATGAATCATGTCAGTTCTTTCAAAACATGTCAGTGATTGATCAGTTCATGAACAGCCAGCGGAGTGTGTAGCTCTGTTGCCTCCTTGTGTTTCAATGATAAACCCATGTGGCATTTAAAAAAAATGGAGAATCAAGAAAGGGAGTTGGTTAATGAAGATGAAAGTGCAACAGAGAAACAAAAGAAATAAAGCTGGAAGTGAAATTCAAACTGAAAGTCAATAAAGTGATCAGAGCAACAGCTGACTATGGGGATATTGACACTTTAGCCACCTGAGAGGTTCTGTCTCGCAGCTAAAGGAACTTAGTGAAGATAAGGTCATTGACAGCAATATGGAAAGTGATTGTGATGAAATTGTTCCAGAGGAAGTGAGTCTAGCAAAATCTTCACATTTAGAGAACTCTTAGGATATTTCACACCATTGAAAACTCAAATGATAAAATGTTGGAATGCTCACCTAAACTTATAAAGGCATATGACAGTTTGCCAAGGCATAGAAAAGTCATTCATTCCATACTGTAAGTTATATGACTACAAGAAGGTAAACCCTGTTCAACTAAGATGTTTAATAAAGAAACGCAACACTTACAAAATTAATGTTTTATAGAAATATATTCATAAACACAGAGAACAAACCGGTGGTGGCCATGGGACAGGGGGTGGGGGAATGGGTGAAATAGGTGAAAGGATAAAGAGGTACCAACTTCCAGTAATAAAACAAATGTCACAGGGATGAAAAATACAGCATAGGGAATTAAGCATGTATTATAATAATATACATCTATAATACTGTAATAGCTTTGTATGGTGACAGACGGTAACTACACTTACAATGGCGAACATTTTATAATGTACACAATTGTCAAAGCACTATGCTGTACACCGGAAACTAATATAATAATGTATGTCAACTACACTTCAATTTAAAAAGTTTAATGTTTTAAATTAAAATATACTGTTAGTCTTAATATTTTTTCATTTCTCTATACATTTAACACCTAACGTTAAAGTGTTTTTAATATCCTGACAAAAAACTTTAAAGGTTATAGGGCAATAAATAATTTCTCCCATTCATTACTAAGATCAACTTGCATAGTTTCATCTTACATAGCCACTTTACAATCCCATACTACTGTGTAAAGCAAGGACTTTCTGGATGTATGGGTGGACAAACAGAGAATGTTATATTGCCTACAATTTATTTTAAACTATTTCAGCTTGGGATAAAATATAAGTCCATAACTTATGCCAGCCTCACACAAATACAATAAGGCTACGAGCCTAGCAGTGTGTCCCTGACATGTGGGGAGTTTTCTACACGTGGATTCTATTTCCAGATTTCAATTAGGTTAGCAGAATTCTACCCTAAGAATAGTTTCATACCTACAACAAACTTTATGGAGTGCCTAAACTATTGGTTGTATAATTTTCTCTGTGTTCACTTGCAAGTAAATATTGATATATGTGCAGCAGTCTATTATTGCCACAAAAATATGGAACAAACAAGCTCCATATTTCAGTGACCTACAAAATAACTATTCTTTGCATATGAAGCTGCAGGCCATTTGGATACCAGCTGATCCTGCACTTCCTGGGCCTCATTCTGGGTTGTCACACTGCTGAAAGGGCTGCAGCTGCCTGGAGAATATTCTCATACTGATGGCAAAAGCCAAGAACTCAGTCCCAACTTCACAAGCCCATTTCAAGCCTTGTCTTCTGATTACCTGCAAACATCTCATTGAGAAAGAGGGCACATGTCTGCATCCAAAAGCAAAATGTGGGGACGTACTCCACCCACAAAGAAGCCATGACAATGTTGTGCCTGTACTTACATCAGCACAGGGAGGAGAGGAAGTGGGACCAGTAACTCACTCCACCACAGCATGGGAGAGTTCATGCTGAGATTTATTTGCATCATAACCTAGAGTAGCTAGGCAGTGGGAGAGGGGACCTCGGAGCCTCACCTACCACTCTGGAGACTACCGATGACAGTCAAAGGCAGCCCATGAGTTATGACCAACCACATCGACTAAGCTCAGGTTCCAACAAATGGTTTGAGATCCTTAATTCTGAAAATAGATATTCTCTCTATTTTCCTAATGGTTCTAAAAAATACCATTCTCATGATAATTAAATAAAAAGAAAAATTTGGCTGGCTTTTGCAGCTAAGTGCCAGTTCAGAAGCTCTGTTGATTCTCCCTAGTTTTGTGCACACAGCCATGTTTGACAAACCATAACACTGAAGAGGAGGGATGGAGAGAGCAGCCCACTCCATGAATTGCTCACCATCACCGACTGTGGATCTCTCTCCTCCCAAATGGGAATCTGGCGCACAGGGAGTCTGCATCCTGACCTGCTCCTCCTGTGTGGTCCCACTGTCTGCCAGGGCTAACACATAAGGGGGCTTCACTCTGCTTCAGCAGCCCGCCTGCGGAAGAGGGGCACATGGTGGACCTCGTGGGTGTCTGCTTGTCACAGGCCTGCTTTGTAAATATGCTCCTGCATCTGTTCCTTAGAGGACTGAGAACGTGCCAAACAGGGTGTGACATGAGAGGAAGAAGCCCCCTCACTCTCAACCTAAAAGGAAATGCTTTGCTTGGGTTTCCTGTTGGCCCCTTGTGTCTGCAGAGGTAACACTAGCCAGCATATCACAAAACAGCTCAGTGTCATGAAGGAGGGCCTGGGTTCAAAGAAGCAACTGGAGACAAGGCAATCTTTGAATAGCAATGCACAATTTACGCATTACCAGGCCCTGCGTGTAGGGGTGTGGATCCAATTTAGAAAGAGGATAAAGGTATGGAAAGGTAGTGACGAGTAATCACTTGGCATGCACATCAGGCAGAATTCAGAATCTGTGGGACCTGAGGTCACCAAGAAGAATTTCTAACCCCACAAAACACCCTCTGCAAATAAGAAAGAAAAGCAATTCCAAATATAAACTATCACCGAGTCAACAGGTACTGGCAGCATGGTTCAAAGTGCATCCCTAACAGGGAATCTAGTTCTTTGATTCCCTTGAGCCATCTCATCAGCACACAGGAGAGCTGAACAGGTGCCTGCAGCAGCACTGGGAGCAGAGGTGCGGTTACCGACATCTGCACCTCCTCTCAGTCCCATCCCTGGGGGCAGGTGTGAGGCCAGCAGCTGACCTGTTCAAGTTCCTAGTGATGCAGTTATTCTGGTTTTTCCTTCCAGGTAAAATGGTCATTCTTCAGGGGCTGGATGCAGACAGATTCCATCACAGTCCTCTAGGCCTCAGATGCCAGGGGCCTGCCGTCCTTCCTTACAGATGCTTTTCCAGCTTCATTGAGATATAATTGACATATAACGTCATGGAAGTTCAAGATGTACAATGAGATGATCCCATAGATACATATTGTGAAATGTTTAACACATTTTTCCCTCACTTTGGCATACCTTTTCCCATCAGCAATAACTTCCTTTGCATCTTTTCCAGGACCCTCCCCTTCCTTTCTGTCAATCAGTGAGTACCAACGAGTCCTGAAGGACAGCCTGAATCCCAACTGTATTCAGGATTCTGATCCTCTCCCACAGGGTCCCTTCCTGAGTCCCGTGCAAATTAGCTGATGCAGCTTCTTCTGGGGTCTTGGGATGTGAGACCACAGAGCCACTGGGTACCCCATACAGCTAATAACCCCATCAAGATTCCTGTCCTATAGCACAATATACCCTTTCGACTACTCCAAGTCATGAAAGGAGTTCCATCAGACAGGCTTGAAGCTGAAGATAAACCCACCTGAGAAGTATGGGCATTTCACCTGTATTTCATTTTACCCCATTCCTTGGAGAAAAATGAGCTACTCATGATGTCAAATAATTATATCCAGACACTCCTCAACTAACAGCTGTCTTAATCCTGCAGATTAAAGAAATGACTGTAACTGTCACAAAAATCATATAAAGTCCGCATATAAAAAAGAAAAGAAATACAACCTCACCCCAAGCCATATGTGATTTCAACAAACAATGCAGCCTGCAGATAACACCCCTTCCAGTTTGGAGTCCATTCAGCACCGCTCTTCTTTTTCCTGGTTAGATCGATATCACACTGATACATACTCTGCCAGCTAAGCTATAAGGCTGCATTCTTTCAGGGCGCAGTAATATAAAGTGATTTAGTGCTTTCAGCTTGAAAGATAATGCAATGAACACTGTGATTTATAAAAGAAATAGGCTATTGTCCTAAATAAGTTTAAAATTATATAGACCTGAGGAAATAGAGTCAACTAAAGTTTTAATGCTCTTAGCCTATTTTCTTCTTAACAATTTATACAGACACATAAGCAATTCAACTCAGAAAATGCAACAGAAATTTATAACCAGAATCGTCTATGCATAATTCCCTTAACTGAGTGTACCTTCTGGCATTTATTAGTACACAGTCAAGTTCCTACATATCCTTCTTATATCCAGGCAACTGTCTGTATATTTACTGGACCCATAAATCACTGTACTCCAAACACTTGGTCTATACAAAAAAAAATGCTAATTGTAAAGGACAGCATTCCTATATTGAATGCTAGTGGCATTTCAGAATATTATTTCTCACTTTATCGCAGAAGCGTGGTAGGAAATAGAAATGATGGGAGCACTAGAAGCCAGAGGAATCTGGGCAAGACATTGAAAAGCTGCCATCTCTCATTCTCAGCTCCCACTGGTGAAGACAGCAGAGTGTGATAACAGTAGGTGGGATATTTTCATTTAATCTTTTAAACGTATTGGCTTAGAAATGTGAGTGGAATTCACATGGGGCAATTCTAATACTCTTCCTTGCTTCATTTTTTGCATGCACTTGAAAAAGAACTTGACTTTGGCAGCACTATTGATGAGCATTGTTACAACAGAGAAAGAGAAAGGAGGCAAACTGGATGAGAATTTAAAGAGCAACTTGGTCACAGCCTGAAGGTTTTGTGTTTGCTTTTGCAGAAGATCTGTAGACAACTACGAATAGTAGGCATTAGGTAAGGTTAATTTTAGCTGCTATAAAAAAGAGGCCCTCAAATAAAGTGATTTAAGAAAAAGACAAGTTAAATTCTTTCACACATAACAATCCTTGGATACATGACCTGGCTTGATGAGTGAACCCAATTTTGTCCCAAATTTTCATCCTCTGGGGTGTTGTTCTCATCCACATGACCGGAAGGTGGATGATCACAGTCATTTCTGTGGTCTACAACTGGGCAGCCAGATGTCCGGCTTAAACTTTGCCTGTTGATTATTCACTGACATTTAAAGGGCATTTCTGGACTGATTATTTACTCTCAAAGGTTGTTCCAGGTTCTATTTAACCCCTTCAAGTCATTTTGTGTTCTTTTCTCTTTTAGATCCTTCATGGCAGTATATTGCTTCTCAGACAAAAGAATTTAGGAGAAGCCTCACAAAACCCCAGCTCATACACAGTCCAGGTATCTGAGAGAGGGCTCTGAAGTATTTGATAAACAGATGTGTGACTCTCTGAGTCAGCTGCAAGCAGCAACACTACGTAGGTCTAAATTTCAATGTGGCAACATGTGTGTAGAAGGGAAAATATTTGTCAGCAGGACCAAACACCAACAGAAATGACCTTTTTTAGTACTTACCCAGACACACACAGCCTTCAAAATTGTGTTTCCCTAAAAGCGCATTTGTAACCCAGAAGCAGGGGTCCCTCCCGCCTACTTCATAGGTACCTTTACTCCCAATTGGTCCTCCTCAGAACTAAGGCCCACGGCCCTGGCCATGGCAAAGCAGTCCCCATGTGGCATCGTATCTACAGGGTCATTTACTAATGCTTTCCTCTGCCCAGGGCTCTTGTGTACTTGATGGCACTGTTTTGCCCAACTACAACCTAAATAGAAAAATTAGGCCCTTTGTCAGTCCTCTCCTGTAGAGAAATGGGCACATTTATCTTTTCTGTCTTTTAGAGGATTACCTTCTTTCCTCTGAACTCATAATACTAGCTAAAATCCCGGTCACTGATGAATCACATGCAAGAAGGTGGCACATACACTTTGTCCAAATTATACACTTGGAAGAGTGAAAAGGGCACTATTGATAATTATGTTGGTGTAAATGTATAAACTGGGATTATCTTGGGGAAATCAGATGTATGTATGGTTCCCCCTCTTATAAAACATTCTCCCTAAAATGACTTGTGAGGGATATAGTTCTATTTCAGGATTCATTTAAATTAACCACTGTTAGAATATTCTTTTACCTAAAAGCTTACACTAGGGAATTTTGATCAATTTTAATGAAAAAGGTTTAAAAACTGAATCCAACTCAAATAAAACAGGAGTTTCTCTTAAATCACTTTATTGAACTAGCGATGTAGGGAAATGCCATGAAAGGAAGTAAAGGCAAAAATCTCCTCAATGGCCCTTTGAAAGGCACTCAGTAAGAGTAAGAAGCTTACTACTAATTGTGGATAGAGAATGTAAATTATGGTACAAAATATCCCTGTGGATGGACAGTTTCATAAATATTCTAGAATTTTCCCCCCATAATGACACAGTGAAGTATCACATATAATCCCTGTTCTATAGAAAAGAAATTGAACCTTGGTGTGGTTAAGTGACTTGTCAGTGGTTGGCTGAGTGGAGATTCAAATCCAGGTCTGTGGGACTGGAGAGCGACAGGACAAATGACAATAAATGACCTGAGCAGCCCCTCTAATGTATTGGATAGACAGAATTTCTGATAGATATACCATTGATAACTGAGGATTTTTGTTACTTTTTAAAGTCAGTGACTTCAGAAAGTCAAACTCTAATAAAAGCTTTCCATCTCTGTAAGATCAGCTATTGAACTACCAATTGAAGCTTTTCTAAACTACCATTTGATGTCCAGAAACTACCTATAAAGATGTGTATAAGACTATTGGACATTTTAATTTTAGGTTTCAATAGTTCCCGGGATTTTACTCATTCAAATTTTTGTTTGGGTAAACATCAGATACCTTAGTTTGCTGCCATATAAAAAGTGTATTTTTCCTATTAAATTTAACAAGCTGCCCACTGAAAACATATGTGGGGTATGTGTTGATTATATAAACTAATCTGAACAGAATGTTTTCTCTGAGAGATAAGTTAGGGCAATGCACAAGGATATGAAAATGTAAAGTATATGAGAAAATCTCATCACACAATTTTTTAATATTCCGTGATTTGCAGGTAACAAAGGGCTGGGTAAAGCATGTCCCTCCATCATGAAGCAATGTTTACCAAGAGTTTGACTCTTCAAACCCACATGAGCAGTTATATTTCTTTCTTGTGGGGACTTGATAATTGGGGGAATCTAGTAACCACAACGTTGCTCATGCAATTATATATTAATGATACCAAAATGAAAAATAAAAAAAGAACTACTGGAATATTTTGTAAAAGGTAGATTTCTGAGTCCCTTTTCCAGGCCCCTTCAGTAAATATGGGGTAGGGCTCCAAAATATTTAACACATTCTAGAAAGTGACTTTGCGGTAGGTGCTCTGTGGAGCATACTCTGTGGAACACTGCCTTACAACATCCCTCAACATTCAAGCTCAAGCTGAATGAATACTTGGTTGAGATGCTAGAAAGTGATACCATCTTGGGGGAATGAGGACAGGGAATACGTTACTTCACATTTAAGTCAACTTCAATTCTTGCCTCTCTATCATGCTAGGTTTCTAGATTCTAAGAGAATTGTGGATTAATTCCACTTGTACTATTAATATTTCTGCCATTTCTTAACATTCTTAGATGCCAAAATATTACAAATGTACATTGTACAGTTTATTGCTTTTTTAAAGAAATATTTGGCCTCCAAAATATTGGTCTTATTACATGTTTTTAAATTAATCTTAACATTTGAAAGGAAATCCAAAGGTATATAGCAAATTATCTGTCTCACATCTGTTCTACCATCTATTTTCCTTTCCCACAAGTCACCAATATTTTTAGTTTCTCATAAATGATTCTAGAAATGTAATTCTTTTTTCTCTTTTTCTTATTTTGCTATCATTAATGTACAATTACATGAACATTATGGTTACTAGACTCTCCCCATTATGAAGTCCCCACCACATTACCCCATTACAGTCACTGTCCATCAGCATAGTAAGATGCTGTAGAATCACTATTTGTCTTCTCTGTGTTATACTGACTTCCCCATGGCCACCGCGCTACATTATATGGGCTAATAGTAATGACCCTTTTTCCCACTATCCCTCCCTTCCCAACCATCCTCCCCAATCTCTTTCCCTTTGGTAACTATTAGTTCATTCTTGGGTTCTGTGAGTCTGCTGCTGCTGTTTTGTTCCTTCTGTTTTTGCTTTGTTCTTATACTCCACAGATGAGGGAAATCATTTGATACTTGTCATTCTCCGCCTGACTTATTTCACTGAGGATAATACCCTCTAGCTCCATCCATGTTGTTGCAAATGGTAGGATTTGTTTTCTTCTTATGGCTGAATAATATTCCATTGTGTATATGTACCACCTCTTCTTTATCCATTCATCTACTGATGGACACTTAGGTCGCTTCCATTTCTTGGCTATTGTAAATAGTGCTGCAATAAACATAGGGGTGCATCTGTCTTTTTCAAACTGGGCTTCTGCATTCTTAGGGTAAATTCCTAGGAGTGGGATTCCTGGGTCAAATGGTATTTCTATTTTGAGTTTTTTGAGGAAACTCCATACTGCTTTCCACAATGGTTGTACTAATTTACATTCCCACCAGCAGTGTAGGAGGGTTCCCCTTTCTCCAGATCCTCACCAACATTTGTTTTTGTTTGTCTTTTGGATGGCGGCCATCCTAACTGGTGTGAGGTGATATCTCATTGTGGTTTTAATTTGCATTTCTTTGATGACTAGTGATGTGGAGCATCTTTTCATGTGCCTGTTGGTCATCTGAATTTCTTCTTTGGAGAAGTGTCTGTTCAGCTACTCTGTCCATTTTTTAATTGGATTATTTGCTTTTTGTTGGTTGAGGTGTGTGAGCTCTTTATATAATTTGGATGTCAACCCCTTATCAGATATGTCATTTATGAATATATTCTCCCATGCTATAGGATGTCTTTTTGTTCTACTGATGGTGTCCTTTGCTCTACAGAAGCTTTTTAGTTTGATATAGTACCACAAGTTCATTTTTTAGAAATGTAATTCTTACATATAATTTTATGCATCTGCAAGTAAATACTCTCTCTTTTTGAACAGATAGTGTGTACCTTTGTTTACCCTAGTTTTCTTTGATTACAAAATATCATGCAATATATTCTACATTTTTTCCTAAATAACCTCATTGTTCTATTTTTACAGCACATTATTATATCATGTATGAGGGTCCCATCATATATTTAACAATTATCTCCCACTGATGGACATTTCCAACCATTTGTTGTTTCAATTAAGTGATAAATATCTCTATTGGAGAATCACTTTTCATTGTGCTAGGATATCCAGAAGGTCAAATCTTAGAAATGGAAGTGCTGGCTCAAAGCACAGGGACATTTCTAATTTACAAGTAATTTGCCTTCTATTGTGGCAATTTATACATCCATATACAAGTATGCTTATTTTCCTGTCTGCTCATCAACAAAGCATTAAACTTTGTTCCTTGCCATTATGATGGGTTAAAAAAAATGGAATCTCATTATAAGTGAGTGAGATTGCATTTTTTCCGAAGCAAACACATTCTTCCTTCCCACAAACAAATATAATTTCTGGTAGAATATTAATGCTATGATAATTCTTTCTCTTATTTTACTTTTAAATGATAAATCTTTCTCAAAGCAAAAGGATGGGGGTGGAGGTGGGGGTGCTGGTAGTCCTAAAAGTTGATGATCTGCAGTTTGTGTGTCCATTGCTGATGCATATCTGGAATTAACTTTCCTATCTTGGTTGATTTATAGAAGGAACCAACTCACGTGCAAAAATGAGGGTTCATCTATTAAAACTATCATATTTGCATATGTTTTCAAGCGGAAACAAATTTCAAAATATACAGTCTTTTCTTTTCACATTTGTTAGGGTGATTCACTGCCTTGTAGGAGACCTGAAAAGCAGGGATTTGGTGAGGACAGCAGCTGGAAGATGGGATACTGCACCCGTCCATGCCATTCAGCCCGATGGCACCATGACATGAGTATGTGGGAATAGGAATGTCAATCAAAGCATCTACATATATTTTTTAAATACAACATTTAAGACAATAAGGAGATTGGAAGTAAGAGAATATTTAGGTTTGTGTTTATGAGAAAATATTGCATTGTTTAAAACAAGTCAATACTAAACTTAAAAGTAAAATCAGTTATGGTTTTCATATCCTAGGACTAAAGAAAAAAAAATAAGGCTAAAATTGTTAAAGTTAATGGGAAAATAAATTATGAAAAGTGTATTAGAAAAAATTTCCAAGATTGAACTGACTCCTATGTTTAGAATAAGAGCTTCACAGAAATTATTTTATAAGACACATTGCTGGATAGTTACATTTTTTTAACATTACACTGAAAAAGTGCATCTTTCAGAGTATAAAGAAAATAATGAAAATATTTTTAAGTGAGGTGACCTTTTAAACATAAGATAAATGGGAAAATGTCTAAAAAGAGGAGAAATGTTGAAAATGCATCTATGAAGACTCTTGTCTGTACTTTACCTTAAAACAAAATTGAGACTTTATGATGACATGAGACTTCAGCTGAATATTTTGTTCTCAAGCTCAAACGACCCACATTTATGATATCAGAGAAACACACAATTGACAACCCAAATAAACTCATGCCATTTTATTGTAAATGTTTGTGTTCCCTATCTCCTTGCATAAGAAGACCATTAATAAAGAGCCATACTACAAATAATATCCAAATGCCAAAGGAATATTTCTATACCTAAGGTACTAGACAACTGAGGTTTTGTTGCTTACAGTTATTAATGAAAACTTTTTCCTTTTCATCTAAATATTCATGGCCTTTTGAAAATGCCCATATGTTATACTTACTGTTTTACAACAAAAAGGGCAGATTAATGGGAAGTAAAAGTAAACAAATGTGTTTAAACTATAGAATTTATATCTGATGTAAAAACCTTGTGGAAAAATGATTTTACTGACATGATTTCTTTTTTCTCCAACTTCATCACAATTTGATAGTATTGCTCAATATATATCCAAACTTTATATTAAGCATTTTTAACTTCTGGTTGCAAAAATTACTAGTTCTTCAGAATAAGACAAGTTGAAAAGTAGAAATGTGATTTAATATCTAAAATATTATGTTGGGTAATGTTCTTTTTTTTTAGATACAGCTCTTCATTGTCTAGATTTTTCATTAGGGTAATTCATTTTATAAACACAACTCCTTTAGCATCTTAAAAATGTATAAAACTTTGGATCTAAAATAATTTAAAGTTTATAGCCATAATCTCCTTTAGTATAAGTTAAGTATTATAATTTAGCTTCCTATAAAACATTGCCCCGCAGTCAGGATTCAAGATGGTGGCATGAGAGGGGAGACAGAGAACTCCTCCCAAAATCACAAATAGTAAGAAAATATAGTTAATTAATACAACTAAGCCTAACACAGCAACAGGAAAGAAGGTTGAATCAGACTGCATACAGACATCATGAACAGAGCAGAATTCACAAAATAGGGAAACTTATGAAAGCCTTGACCCAGAGGGACCCAAGCCCTTCCCCACCCCAGCTTACAGGTGGGAGAAAGAGAAACAGAGCATGGAGGGTATGGAAGCCTGGGACTACTGAATACCTACCCATGGAGATCTGCTTTGTGAGCAGAAACCTACTCTTTATGGTGCTCTAGAGGTTGGGGAGCAGGGACATGCGGGGTGCCGAGAGACTGACATTCCGGCCGTTTGTGGAGGATGGGATCCACATCTGGCCACACTGTGACAGAGGAAAGGCAGGTGGTATGAGAGGCTTCCTAGCAGCGAGAGGGATGCTGAAGGGGTGGTGGGGGTGGGGGCGGGTTACACGGAGCTTATTGTGCGGGAGAAGGGAGAGCTGGACAAGTTGTCTGAGCATGATCTGCCCAGAAGGTTGGGAACTTTGAGCTTCAGGTGATCCATCCCCCTAGCTGGATGCTCAGCTCCGAGGCCCCCCACTGTGACATGCAGCCTGCAGAGCCTTCCTCCTGGCCTGACAGGACAGACTCGCAAACCAGCAGTCACTGCACTGGCATCAGGCCAGCCAAAGGGAGAACCCGCCTACATCAGCGACAGACACCAAGCACAGATGCTTATAACTGTGTGCTTGGCATACTGGCTGTGATACTGGAGACAGGCACCACAGATGGGAATCGTGAAACAGATCATTCCTCCCCCCAGGAACCAGCTCTGCTCCCCTATGACCGCCAAACTCAGTCTAAGGCTGAGCAGCTCCAGAGACTGGAGCTTCTAGGCACTAGAGGGAACCACACAGAAATATGAAACATCAAAAAAAAAACCTGGTTCAGACCAAAATCCCACAAACCCCAGAGAAAGGGACAAATGAAACTGAACTCACCAATCTTCCTAAAAAAGAATTCAAAATAAAAATCATAAACATGCTAATGGAGGTACAGAAAAATATTCAAAAACTAAGGAACGAATTTAAGATGGAGATTTAATCATTAAGAAATTCCATATCTGAAATGAAATATACAATGGAGGGATTTAAAAGCAGATTAGATGTAGTAGAAGAGACGGTGAACGAATAGAAATTAGAGAAGAGGAATACAAAGAAGCTGAGGCACAGAGAGAAAAACAAATCTCTAAGAATGAAAGAATATTGAGAGAACTGTGTGACCAATTCAAACGGAACAATATTCACATTACAGGGGTACCAGAAGAAGAAGAGAGAGAGAGAGAAAGGGATAGAAAGTGTCACTGAAGAGGTAATTGCTGAAAACTTCCCCAGTCTGGGGAAGGAGACAGACTCTTAAGCCATGGAGATGCACAGATCCCCCAACAAAAGGGACACAAGGAAGACAACATTAAGAAGAAGAATAATTAAAATGGCAAAGATCAAGGATAAAGACAGACGTTTAAAAGCAGCTAGAGAGAGAAAAAAGATGACATACAAAGGAAAACCCATCAGGCTATCATCATATTTATCAACAGAAACCATACAGTCCAGAAGGGAGTGGCATGATATATTTAATGCAATGAAGCAGAAGGGCCTGGAACCAAAAAGACTCTACCTGGCCAGATTATCATTTAAATTTGAAGAAGGGATTAAACAATTTTCAGATAAGCAAAAGCTGAGAGAATATACCTCCGACAAACCACCTGTACAGGGCATTTTGGAGAGACTCCTATAGAAAGAGTATTCCTAAGGCTAAACAGATGTCACCCAAGGGATAGACAAAGAGTACAGAATATGATTCATAACATACAAAGAATGGAGGAGGTAGAAAAAGAAAAAGGAGGGAAAAAAAAGTATCTTTAGGTTGTGTTTGTAATAGCATAGGAAGTGAGTTAAATTTGACTGTTAGATACTAAGGGAATTACCCTTGAACCTTTGGTAACCATGAATCTAAAGCCTGAAATGCCAAGAAGTACATACCTACGGATAATCACCCTAAATGTAAGTGGACTGAATGCACCAATCAAAAGACATAGAGTCACAGAATGGAAAAAATACAGGACCCATCTATATGATGCCTACAAGAGACTCACTTCCAACCCAAAGGCATACACAGACTGAAAGTAAAGGTATGGAAAAAGATATTTCATGCAACTAATAAGGAGAAAAAAGCAGGAGTTGCAGTACTTGTATCAAACAAAATAGAATTTAAAACAAAGAAAGTCACAAGAGGCAAAGAAGGACATTATGTAATGATAAAAGGGTCATTCCAACAAGAGGATATAACTATTATAAATATCTATGCACCCAATAAAGGATCACCTATATATGTGAAACAAATACTAACAGAATTAAAAGGGGAAATAGAATGCAATGTACTCATTTTAGGAGAATTCAACACAACACTTACTCGAAAGGACAGATCAACCAGACAGAAAATAAGTAAAGAGACAGAGGTACTCAACAACATATTTGAACAGACGGACCTAACAGACATCCACAGAACACTCCATCCAAAAGCAACAGGATACACATTCTTCTCAAGTGCACATGGAAAATTTTGAAGAATAGATCATATACTAGGCCACAAAAAGAACCTCAGTAAATTCAAAAAGATTGAAATTGTACCAACCAGCTTCTCAGATCACAAAGGTATGAAACTAGAAATAAATTACACAAAGAAAATCAAAAAGCCAACAAATATATTCAGGTTAATAACATGCTCCTAAATAATCAATGGATCAATGATCAAATAAAAACAGAGATCAAGCAATACATGGAGACAAATGACAACAGTAATTCAACACCACAAAATCTCTGGGAAGCAGCAAAGGCCGTGCTAAGAGGGAAACATATTGCAATACAGGAAGGAAGAACAATCCCAAATGAACAGTCTAAACTCACAATTAATGAAACTAGAAAAGAAAGAACAAATGAGGCCCAAAGTCAGTAGAAGGAGGGACATAATAAAGATTAGAGCAGAAATAAATAAAATTGAGAAGAATAAAACAATAGAAAGAATCAATAAAAGCAGGAGCTGGTTCTTTGAGAAAATAAACAAAATAGATAAACCCCCAGCCATACTTATCACGAAAAAAAGGGAGTCCACATACATAAACAGAATCAGAAATGATAACGGAAAAATCACTATCAACACCACAGAAATACAAAGAATTATTAGAGAATACTATGAAAAATTATCTGCTAACAAACTGGATAACCTTGAAGAAATGGACAACTTTCTAGAAAAATACATCCTTCCCAGGCTGACCAGGAAGGAACAGAAAATCTGAATAAACCAAATACCAGCAAAGAAATTGAATTGGTAATCAAAAAACTACCTAAGAACAAAACTCCTGGAGCAGACGGTTTCACTGCTGAATTTTATCAAACATTTAGTGAAGACCTAATACCCATCTCCCTTATAGTTTTCCAAAAAAGTAGAAGAGGAGGGAAAACTCCTAAACTCATTATACAAGGCCAACATCACTGTAATACCAAAACCAGGCAAAAACACCACAAAAAAAAGAAAATTACAGACCAATATCCCTGATGAACATAGATGCAAAAATACTCAACAAAATATTAGCAAACCGAATTCAAAAACACATTAAAAAGATCATCCATCATGATCAAGTGGGATTCATTCCAGGGATGCAAGGATGGTACAACACTCAAAAATCCGTCAACATCACTCACTACATCAACAAAAAGAAGGACAAAAAACACATGATCATCTCCAAAGATGCTGAAAAAGCATTTGACAAAATTCAACATCCATTCATGATAAAAACTCTCAACAAAATGGGTAAAGAGGGCAAGTACCTCAACATAATAAAGGCCATATATGGCAAACCCACAGCTAACATTATCCTTAACAGTGAGAGGTTGAAAGCTTTTCCTTTAAGATCAGGAACAAGACAATGGGGCCCCCTCTCCCCACTTCTATTCAACATAGTTCTAGAGGTTCTAGCTTTGGCAATCAGACAATACAAAGAAATAAAAGGCATCCAGATTGGGAAGGAAGAACTCCAACTGTCCCTGTTTGCAGATGACATGATATTGTACAAAAAAAAAAAACCCTAAAGAAGCAAGTCCAAAACTAGTATACCTAATATCTGAATTCAGCAAAGTAGCAGGATACAAAATTAGTACACAGAAATCTGTTGAATTCCTATACACTAATGATGAACTAGTAGAAAGAGAAATCAGGAAAACAATTCCATTCCCAATTGCATCAAAAAGAATAAAATACCTAGGAATAAACCTAACCAAAGAAGTGAAAGACTTTTACTCTGGAAATTACATGACACTCATGAGAGAAATTAAAGAAAATACCAATAAATGGAAACACATCCCATGCTCATGGATAGGAAGAATTAATATTATCAAAATGGCCATCCCGCCTAAAGCAATCTACTGATTCAATGCAATCCCTATCAAAATACCAACAGCATTGTTCAATGAACTAGAGCAAATAGTTCTGAAATTCACATGGAACCACAAAAGACCCCGAATAGCCAAAGCAGTCCTGAGAAGGGAGAATAAAGTGGGGGAAATTAGGCTCCCTGACTTCAAGCTCTACTACAAAGTCACAGCAATCAAGACAATTTGGTACTGGCACAAGAACAGACCCACAGACCAATAGAACAAACTAGAGAGCCCAGATATAAACCTAAGCATTTATGGTCAATTAATATATGATAAAGGAGCCATGGATATACAATGGGGAAATGACAGCCTCTTCAACAGCTGGTGTTGGCAAAACTGGACAGCTACATGCAAGAGAATGAAACTGGACTTCTGTTTAACCCCATACACAAATGTAAACTCAAAATGGATCAAAGACCTGAATGTAAGTCCTGAAACCATAAAACTTTTAGAAAAAAACATAGGCAAAAATCTCTTGGACATAAACATGAGCAACTTCTTTATGAAGACATATCCCCTGGCAGGGGAAACCAAAGCAAAAATGAACAAGTGTGACTATATCAAATTAAAAAGGTTCTGTATAGCAAAGGAGCAAAGGACACTATCAGTAGAACAAAAACATATCCTACAGTATTGGGGAATATATTCATAAATGACATATCTGATAAGGGGTTGACATCCAAATTACATAAAGAGCTCACTCACCTCAACAAACAAAATGCAAATAAGTCAATTAAAAATGGGCAGAGGAGCTGAACAGTTCTCCAAAGAAGAAATTCAGATGGTCAACAGGCATATGAAAAGATGTTCCACATCCCTAATCATCAGAGAAATGCAAATTAAAGCCACAATGAGATATCATGTCACACCAGTTAGGATGGCCGCCATCCAAGACAAACAACAACAAATGTTGGCGAGGATGTGGAGAAAAGGGAACTCTCCTACACTGCTGGTGGGAATACAAATCAGTTCAACCATTGTGGAAAGCAATATGGAGGTTCCTCAAAAATCTCGAAATAGAAGTACCATTTGACCCAGGAATTCCACTTCTAGAATTTACCCTAAGAATGCAGCAGCCCAGTTTGAAAAAGGCATATGCACCCCTATGTTTATTGCAGCACTTTTACAATAGCCAAGAAATGGAAGCAACCTGAGTGTCCATCAATAGATGAATGGATTAGAAGAGGTGGTACATATACACAATGGAATATTATTCAGCCATAAGAAGAAAACAAATCCTACCATTTGCAGCAACATGGATGGAGCTAGAGGGTATTATGCTCAGTGAAAACGCCAGGCAGGAGAAAGACAAGTATCAAATGATTTCCCTCATCTGTGGAGTATAAGAATAAAGAAAAAACTGAAGAAACAAAACAGCAGCAGACTTACAGAACCCAAGAATGGACTAACAGTTACCAAAGGGAAAGGGACTGGGGAAGATGGGTGAGAAGGGAGGTATAAGTGGGAAAAAGGGTCATTATGATTAGCACGTATAATGTAGTGCGGGGGACACAGGGAAAGCAGTATAGTACAGAGAAGACAAGTAGTGATTCTATAGCATCTTACTACGCTGATGGACAGTGACTGCAATGAGGTATGTGGTGGGGACTTGATAATGGGGGGAGTCTAGTAACTATAGTGTTCATGCAATTGTACATTAATGATAGCAAAATAAAAAAATAAGAATAATATTAAATAGACACACTTTGCCCCTCATTCTTTGTATGGTTCTTCTCATTTTTGTTATCCTAATCTGATTCAGCCCCAGTGATAAGGGAAAACTCTGAACAATGTTTTGGGGAAGGTGCTTGGTCCATACAGTTTCTGAGATGTTGCCTATTGGTGAATGTTATTATATACACTTTGCATATTAATGGAATGTTTCTTGTGCCAGGATTATTTTATTTATATCTTTTCTCCAAGATAATTTTGTAGCTACTGTTGGTCTTGATTTGTTTGAGCAGAAAGTGGATATAATAAAAATATAGAATACATCTAAGCAGATAAAAGTTTATTAAAGCAAAATCTTACTGTGTACTATATATAAAGAAAAACCTAAAAAACCAAAAAGAATTTTCTAAATGTAATAAAAAACAGACCACTCAAATGTAAATAAAACTAAATAAGCCTGTAAATATTAATATAATAAAATTAAGGTATTAAGTGAATTAATGATGGCAGCTTTAGTGATAAAATTATATTCAAAATTAACTATGTGAAACAGTTTTATTTGATGCAAATAGCAGTCTAATGTTATCTATGCCATAAAATCATTTTTTAAATATAGGAGAGATAAATTATTGTAAACACGTCCAACTGGTAAAAATAAAGACATGAGCAATAGCATTAGAAAGATTTTGAATCTTACATCTTTGAATAAATTGCCTTTTTAATGAAACACTGAGAAAAAAATTGCTTATTTGTCTGTGATGAAAATCCTCATTCCAATATTGGCATATTTAGCTATGTAGATTAATAAATGAGGTCTCTAGCTTGTAAGTCACAATCTCAGATTACAGTGACATAAATTTTAACATAAATTTCTGAGTTATACTTTTAAACAATATTCTTTTATTATATTAATCTCTGCCAATAACAACTGGGTCAAGGAAGAAATCAGACATAAGAATATCCTAGTAAAAAAATTACATGCAACTCACAGGAAAAAAGTCATGGGGTGAAGTACTTTTATTAACAAGAAGAAAATAAAGCTTTAATCACTGTAATTGTGGTGAGCATTTGAAAATGTACATAATTATTTGGTACACCTGAAACTAATAAAATATTATATGTCAACTATACTTCATTTAAAAAATTTTTTTAATTAGAAAGAAAGCTTTAAAACTAATTTAACCAGAATTACACAGAAAGATCATGTCAGTGTCAAAAACATGTTTTTTAAAAAATGTAACCATAAATATTTTTAATAAATAAGGAAATAAAAGTAAAATTCATTGAAATTTTGAGAACACATCTAATGGCCTGGTAAATGCAGTCACTGAGGAAAAAGAAACAAGCAAATAGACAAGAGAGATATTTTAACAAATTTCAACTGTATGATAAAATTATAAATTAATAGACAATACTGTATTGAATTATATAAAAGAGAAATGATACAGACAAGACTGGGTGAGGTGAAAGGATTCTGGTAGATTCACTTACTGGTAAATTCATTTAAAATATAAAGCAACCTTACTATAGCTATTACACAAATACACAAATTCCTCTAAAATTTGGGAAATAAATGGAGCCTTTTTAAGGTATTCTGTGAAATAAAAGTAAACCTGATATCTAATGTAATAGCACTTTTATAAAAAACTTAAGCCAGGCCAATTTCACTAATGAATAATAAATTAAAATCTTAAGTACATTATTAGTGGTTGCAATTAAGAAATAGGATTAAGTTATCCTATGAATACAAGGATATTTCTATACAGGCAAAACTATTAGCTTAATACAGCATATGAATAGCTTAATGAGAATAAGCATTCTATCACATGTTTTTGATAAAAGGTCTATGCACAAATTTTTTATCCATACCAAATAAAATAACATACAGAAAATGTATGTATATACAAACTCTTCACAGTCTGATAGAACATAAAGATACCTTTAATAACCTTTATCTTATTTAATATTGATTTGGACTACTGTATCAATATGACAGTATGTGAAACCCAAGTACGAAAGATTAATAATGGAAATCTATAAAACAAAAGATGCATTATTTTCATACTGCATAATTACAAGCCTGTGAAAGCCAGTCAAATTAAATATAACTTAAATCTTTAGTCCATAAGGCATCTAGCTAGCTGTACGATAAAAATGCAAAAATCAACAACTTTCCTATATCATTGTAAAAAATATCTAAAGTCTACCATATACTAGTTGAGCAATAAAAACAGAGAGAAAATAATCAATGAGGGTTTTGGGTGCAGACATAAAGAAATCTACAAACTATCAAGGGAGTGTTATAAAAACAACACTTGAATAAATGCACAGCAATACCACATATGTGGAGAAGAAAATGAAATATATGAAGATGAATATTTCTAGGCAAGACTTCTTAGAAGAGTGCAAAAATATCCATATCAATGATGTAAAATTTTTATTAATCAAAGACACAGACATTAAAAAATAATGAGAGGCAAGCTCACACTTGTGAAATCAGTAAAGAGAAGTTTAACTACAATTCAGGCAAGATATTTTTCGGTCAAGAGCCATGAAAATGTTCATTCCCTTGGTCCAAGCAATTTTATTTCTAGATTGCAATTCCAAAGAGAGGCACAAGAGAAGTACTCCATCTATGCATGCATTTCACTCATGCACCTAACACAGGCTTGACAGAGGGTGAGTGCTCAACTGTGCATGGAAGAGAAAGAATGAAATGGACAGAATGACAGGAAGAGAGGGAGAGTGTATAGAAGACTTCTGAACATGCACTCATGGAACATTTGCTAAACATGGGTACCATGGTACAGAGTAGGTTAACTTGAAATTGACAGTTGTGGAGACCCAGGTAACCATTATGGAAATAGGCCCATAAGCAGTGGTGGGGTTGGGGTACAGGGAGCAGAATACAAAGTTGACCTGCTTTGTACAGACTACCACAGAGTTCTCTGAGTATACAGGCACAGATTGGACAGAACTGTCAGATGAACAGCACAACCTCTTGGCATAATCAGTTTGACCTGCTAGTCTGGCAGAAATGAGGGCAAAATACCTGACTGGAATCCTTCTAACATTGTGATAAATCCTTCTAACATTGTTTTTGATAAAATCAAACTCAAAGTTGTCAGGGACCTAGGAAGCAAACACCAGTGATTCTCAGTGTCAGCTGTCCATTGGAACCACCTGGATGGCTTTAAAAATGTAGATGCCTAAGTCCCATGTGCAGAAATCCAAATTTATTTGTTCTGCATGTGGCCTGGGTATTTGAATGTTTCATCTCTCTGGGTGATTCCACCAGGCAGCTAAGGTTGAAGCGTATCAGAGCCTTGCTACCCAAAGCCAGGTCCATAAACAGCCACACCGTGGCACCCAGAAGCTTGTTATGAATGCAAAATGTCAGCCCCACACCAGAGCTTTTATATCAGCATCTGAATTTTTAAAATAAACTCCCAGGTGAGTCCACTGACATGTGAGTCTGGAAAGCACTGACATGGACGAGGAATAGGTTTGCTTTGCACCACCTTTTCTGTGGCAGACATAGCCTTCTTAATTTAGCATTTCATCTTTTGTACTTCAAAAGACAGAATAGCTATGTTTTCTTCTGTAAATATTTGCTCATTCTGCAAACTCTCTGCTTTTCTTTGATAGAAATACAGTAAAACACATAGTATTTACTGACACAGGTGAAAATGCAAGAGATAGCTCAGTTTCTTCACCTGATTTTAAAATTGGGAGTGGCTTTAGGAATTACCTCCAATCATGCTATTTGACAATGAAGAAATTAAGGTCCACAGAAGCTAAAGTCTGTGAAAGCAAAGACTATTACCAAATTTCACATGAGTAGGAAGTAGCAAAGCCTAGACTTGGAACATTTTGATAAATCAGAGTTGTCCGTTTGACAGGGTTGGCCTTCCACTGTAAAATCTGCTTAGCATTTCTTGATGTTTACACGATAACTTTCTTAGTTTGAAAATAATAATGTATTTCTACATCCTTAGATGAGTCATCTTGGATGAACAAAATTGTGGGAGATGTGGTAATTGGCCATCTCCAACATGTGTTATATCCATTCATCTGAATGCTGCAGAGAACATTTTCCCCCAACTCAAAAAGTTCTGCTCTGTGGGAAAAATACCTAAACCTATGAATCACAGGTGTGATATATAAAATGTCCCTGACATAATAGAAACCCATTGAGTCATTTGGCTTGTAAAACCGTTGTGGAGGAGATGGCATAGGACAAAGACATGCTGAAGGTACCCAGGGATTACTTGAGATACATGAACTGTAAGGTAACGAATAAAGTAAGGGTTTCCAGAAGCTTCACCAAATATATCCTCAAGCATATGAAGAAAATCTTGCTCAGACATAACTACTGAGTGGCATTTGGATGGGAGATGTATCATGGTGGCAAAATTATAGAAACACCCCTGGGATGGAGATAGGGGTCCTGTTGTGTGCTAGGCAGCACGGTTTCGTTCCTTATCACTCCAGGTGTGGGCTGTGACTACCGGCATGGGTATCATCTGAGACATGGTTAGAGATACAGAACCCCAGGCCTCCCCCAAGACCTACTATATGTGACTCTTCAGTTGAAAAAATCTTCAGAGGACTCACTCACTCATTAAAGTTTGAGAAACACTGGTTTCATTCATGATTTCAAAATTTGCCTCAATAATGAAATCACCTGAACACACGATTCTGGGGTATCATCTCAAGACCTAAATCAGAAGCTTTGAGGGGGAGCCTGAGAATCTGTTTTTAACCATCACCCTTGATGATTCTTCAACAAACTAAGATAAACAAGGTGGGAAGATCAAGAAATGAATAGTCAAAAGTAGAGATGGGTGTTCAGCCCTGCCACTTCCTGACTGAACCTCCTTGAAAGAGCTACCTTTTAATCTGGAAGTTTCCTTCTTGACATCAAACAGGGATATGACATCCCTCTGCAGATCTAATGAGGACTGGGCATTCAGGTATGAAGCAGTGTATAAAAGGATCAAAACCACTGTCTTGCACTTAGTAGGTGTGAAATAGAAGATGGTCATTAGCATTTTGGTTGTCTCCTGTTTAACACTTCAATTTTGTCCTCTAAAAAAAACTGTGGGTGACAGGTATTGTCTAGTATTGGTCTAGAGTTTTTTTCATACATAAAATTTATCTTTACTGAGTAGGTGGCAGGTTCCAGAAGCAAAGATGAACTCACAGATTAGTGGGAGAGTCACGTAGGTGAACAGGAATATTATAATAGAAACAAAAGTTTTGTTCACAAATGAATCAGTTCATACATTCAGATAATGTTTTGCTTAGCTTGTGGAGGAAGAGATCAAAGCTACTATTTAATATCATTAAAACAATCATTATTTCTTTCACATATGCTAACCCAGGCAGAATGGAAAGAGCTTTCCAGAGCAATGAAAATAAATCAGTCACAGAGTTAAGGCTTCCACGTGACTTCAATTGTAGCTGTAAATTACCCCAGGAGAACATCCCAACATGTAGGAAAATGATGACCTTATTGAAAGGAGATGCTTTATCAGTTCGTCCTTTCTGTCAAGTTTTTCAAACCAAGTGTTTTTCACACTTCATTGTCCTATTATCAGCCTCTGTTTTGTAACCGATGGAGTACGTTTTTCCTCCAGAGGGGGAGCCACCCACTGATGCCCGCCCCCCTTCCGTAGGCTCAAAGCTGAGAATTCTTAATTGAATTTCTGCCCTTCAGGAGCACAGGGTCATCAGGATGAAAGCGGTGTAAGAGGCCTCCAGGGAGGCCAGGCTCAGGGAACGCTGGCCTCTTGGCACCATCTTCATCTCTCCACACTCCCGTCTCACAGCACCCCTCTGCCCCAAAGCCTGGGGTCTGTTTGTTTAATGAAGTCTTCCATTGAAATAATAACTCTTTTCCCTGCTGTGGGCTATAACTGCATTTCTGATGTGTTTAAATGAGAAAGTGGTCTTTGAGAAACCACAAAGCCACCGTTTTACCAACTTTTTCAAGCCTTCTACCTCTGGTTTCCGATGCCAAATCCTACGTGGCTCAAGATAAATCCTGCATGGTTGCTTCACATTGACCTCAAGCGAACCTCATAACAACTCTGCTGGAGAAAAGAAATACTTTCTTAGTGGAAAAAATGGAGGACATTGTCTTGCCAGTGGGTTTCAGCCCTGGGCAAGTTCGCCATGGATTCAATGTGTTGAAAGAAATTGACAAAACGATCTTTGGGGTGATAGGGTTTATTACCCGGCTTGTTCTCCCAGCAGTAGGTCGAGCACTAGCGTCTCTGCCTCTGCCCAGAGCACTGGGCCGAGCTCTCTACATAGCGCAATAATAGCTTATTGCCGAAAGGTGTGGAAGCGGTAGCCTAGCAACAGACCAGTTACATCATCAGGTGGTTTAAGTTCAGTGAGGATCCTGGCCGTAGGAACCCCAACTTCCCCACACTCCACCCCTCCAGGACTCTCACCTTACAATCTACATGCTTTCAATCTTTCGCAATGGTCCCTGTGTGAGAAAGCAGCAGCACGGTAACCTGATTCCACAAGAGAAACTGAGGAAAACAACAACTTAAGAGATAATAACAAAAATTAAGATACAGTAATATTTTGATACAGGTAATAAAAATTATAATAATCCTCAAGCCAGAGGAAGTTCCCAATACACAAACACCTTGGGGGCAATAAGACACATGTTTTAAACACACCAACATAGGCAAATCTTGTCCTTCAGGTAGGATGCATGCAAGAGAGTGGTCCTGTGATAGGACTGTAGCAGGAAGGGGGGCCGTTCCAGGTCTAGTATACCATATGTTTACTCCTTTCCCCATGGGTCTATATATAATGCTACTGGAGGTGCATGCACTGGCCATAATGATAAAACAAAACTCCCTGGTAAGATGCTCCTTCTTTCTGGCCATTCAGGATATACTACTGTGACCTTTGGGGGCTACTCTGGTGTTATTCCAGGAATACACAGGAGGCCAGCTTCCAGGCCTTGTCCCCAAGGTGCCAGGAGAGCCAGCCATCATTGGTCCATGTGTCAAAAGGTCCAAGGCCATGTCCCCTTAATGGAGTCTCCAGGATTCAGTGCAGTTGGTGCTGGCAGCAAGATGTTATTCTGGTGGCCAAACCTCACCTTCAGTGATTCTTCCTCGGTTTGTACTTGCCATTGTATAGAGAAGGCAGCCATATGTGTTAACATGTCTATGGGCTCAGGGCTCCCTTTCGGGGTCTCTTGTTCAAACGCCACAGCACAGTCCATAAGCGGACTGACCATCCCCACAGACCATTGGTATCTGACTTTAGTCCAGGTTTTTACAAGCCATTGTGCCTCTCTATCATGCCTGCTGTGGTAGGATTGTATGGCACATGAAACTTCCATTTGATTCCCAGCTGTCGCACTCATTCTTGCAGTGTATATCCAGTAAAACGGGTGCCCTGATCACTCTCAATTACCTGTGGTCTGCCATAGGCAGCAAAGAGATGCTCCAGGCCTCTTTTGGTCATCTGCTGGTCTGCACAATGGGTAGGAAAAGCAACCAGAACTCCAGTAGCTCTTTCCAAACAAGTCATATCATACTGATATCCTTCTGACACAGGTAGAGGCCCAATATACTCTATCTGCCACCCTTAGTTATTGTCCCATGTTGCTGTGGAACTCGGTGTAAGTCCCTTTTGGAGCACACAACACACTGCTGCCTGGCTCTACTAACTTCTTCAAAGGTCAATCAAAGGCAAGCCCCACTGATGGGCTAGAGCCCACATTGCCACATTGTCTTTTGTCCCACATGCAACAAACACTGATGTAATCATTGGGCTACATCAGATGCAGGCTTTCCTTCTAACGAACGTATCTTGGCCAATTTATCAGCTTCATCATTTCCTGGGGATGCTAGTGGCAAATGACCTGTCACATGGTATACTGTAATTATTTTAATCGGACCACAGACCCATAAGTCATGCCACAATTCTTGCCCCCAAAGGGGTGGGTGACCAACCAGCCAGTTGACATGGTACCAGGTTGGTAGACACTGGGTCAAGCCCCGATTAAGCAGCCCAGCTGTCAGTGCAGGCATAGGGGAGGGCTCCTGGCTGATCATAAGCCACATGACCCAGAACTCTGCCCATTGGCTGCTCTTCCCCTCACCATCTTCCATCCATATTGTCTCAGTCTTAGGATGGAAAGCTACAACCCTCCATTTTGGGGGTTGCCTATGGCTGGAGCCATTTGTGTACGACGCACCTTCGGGTATAAGGGATCTTCCCTCCTGATAGAGACTCTCTGCTACTAATGGTTCAAAAGCAAGTAGTTCCTGCTTTTCACTAGTATACATCTGTGACCCCAATAAGTGTTGGAGTTCTTCACTCAAGGGGCTACTAGAGAGGGCACTACGCTGCTGTAGGTACGCACCCCACTTGGCCACTGTGGGCATTTGTGCCACACCACTCCTTGTCTTTTGGGTCCAGTCTCATACCCACCCCAAGATGGGATAGGTGGCTATTACCTTTATAGGGGCCATTCCAGTGATGGGTTCTGTAGCCAGCTAGGCATGATACACGGCATTCAGTTGTTTTTCTATCAAAGTGTATCATACCTCTACCCTTTCCAGAGTTGTGACCAGACTCCAACAGGTTGGCAAGTTCGTTCAAGCCATTGCCAGAGATCCCAGCCATAACCATCTTCAGTCACATGAATGTCCAGCTCACAGGGCCTTGATGGGTCAATCACACTCAAGGTCTGCACGGCCTAGACTGCCTGTTTTGCTGTAGTAAAGGCAGATGCACATGTCTGATCACAGTCTCACCTGACACCCTTTCGTACCAACTGGTATAAGGGCATCAGAATTTGTGCCAAGTGCAGGATAAACACTCTCCAGTAGCCTAGAAGACCCAAAAAACTCCTCTAGTAATGCTTCAGTTGTAGGGGTAGGAAAGACCTGGACTTTATCTATAACTACTTCTGGTATAACTTTGGTCTTACTCGAACAGACAACTCCCAAGAATTTGATAGACAAACCAAGGCCCTGAACCTTGGTACCATTCACATCCCATCCTTTCTCCTGTAGATGTTGCAGAGGTCTAGGTGCTGCACCATCTAGATCTGAATGAGAATCGGATGTGAGCATGACATCATCAATATAATGGTACAGCCACACCACTGGCGATTTCTCCCATGTAGCCAAGTCCTGGGCTACAAGTCCATGACAGATGGTGGGCTGTGGAGGTACCCCTGTGGAAGGCAGTGAAAGCCCACTGTCGTCCTTCCCATGAGAAGGGAAACTGTTCCTGAGTTTCCTGCTCAATGTCAATGGAAAAGAAGGCATTAGCAAGATGTACCACATAATGGTATGTTCCTAGTTCGTGGCTCAGGGTATCTATCAGGTCTGCAATAGAGGGGACAGCAGTATGCATAGGGGGTATGACTTTATTCAGTTCTCTGTAATCCACAGTCATACACCAGGAGCCATCTGGCTTTTTTATAGGCCACACTGGGGAATTGAAAGGACTATGGGTGGGCTTTATAATACCCACCTTTTCCAGCTCCTGGAGAGTTTCTCCAATCTCTTTATGCCCTCCAGGCAGCTTCTATTGTTTCGTATTAGTCACCCGCCGAGGTACAGGCAAAGGTATGGGCGGGTGCCTAGCATGTCCCCTCAGAACTGCCTTCACCACATGTACTCTCAGTCTCAACTCACCTGCAGTGGTCTGCAACCATAGACCCTGCAGGATATCAATCCCCAAAATATTCTCAGGGATAGGAGATATATACACAGTATACTCTTTTGAGGGTAGACGCCCTATTCCCAAAGGGATTTGGGCTTGTTTCACTCTGATAGCCTTATCCCCATATCCATCTATGATAGTGGGGGCCCAGAGTTACCATGAATCAGTGAACATTCAGCCCCTGTGTCCACCAGAGTCAGGATACATTGTATGTTCACTGGTGACCAATGGATAGCTATTTCAACATGTGGCCTCCGGGCCCACCCTGGTCCCTCAGGACAGATACCTTGACCTTCCCCTCAGTTAAACCGTGTTCCCCAATCACCTTCCTGTGTGGGCTCAGGATGTGGGAGCCGTTTGAAGCACAGTTTTTCTTATCCCAGTAGTGAAAAATCTCTTCATCTGGGCCATAATTCTCTGTACTATAGATGGCATTTCTTATGCCTATCTCTCATAACACCTGTTGGAGCTCAGCATACGTTTGCCATCTAACAGGAGAGGATGGTAGATCACCCGGATTGGGCCACACAGCATGAAGTGCAGCCATGAGCCAACTGAGGAAGGAGTGACTCCCTGGGGTCTGATATGCATTTTTTAATCATTCCCTCAAGGCAGGCTGCACTGTCAGGGAAGACAGACAGCTTTCCCATCTCTGATCCTGACAAAACAATTCCATCCACCCCTAAGTCCCACAGATGTGGGAGCCAAGCTGATATTGACTCCAAGGGCTTCTGCCTAAACCGGGAGCTCAAATCCACCAACTCAGCCTGAGTGTAGAGGCAGACCATAGAGTGTTCCATGACCTGGGGAGGGGGCTGCTCCTCTCCTTGGGGAACTTTCAGCTGCTGGGTCCTTATTTTCTTTACAACCACTGGGCGTGCTTTCAATAGGGGAGAGGTCAGTGCCTCTGGAACCACCCCTTCATCCTTCCCCAGCTCCTCCATTTCTGGGGCTGATGCCACCTTTCTCTGCCCTCCCCCAAGTGCCTCCTCTGCTACAACCTTTACCTTTTCTTCTGTGGCTCACAGCAATGCTAGCTTAGTCTTCAGAAGCTCTCTTACCTTCAATGCTTCACAGCTGATGTTCTTGTGCCATCTCTGCCTGTGCTTCCCTCAGGAGTTCGTCTTTTTCCTTGATGTTCTTTTCCTCCTTCAGAGCACCTGGCAGCACTGCCGTCTTGTTCTGTAAGGAATCTTTTACCTCTTCAATGGCCCTTCACTTCTGGCATTCTGGTGCTGCTTCCTCTTGCATCAATGCCATTTCCTTCTTCAGGGAATCCACAGAAGTTTGCAGCTCACATTCTCACACCGCCATTTCTTGGGTCTTTTTCAGGAGCATGTCCTTCTCTTCTGTAGACTTTTTTAATACTATGAGAAGCAGCCACCCACAGTCCCCACTGCTTCACGTGCACTCTGTCTCTCCAAAGGAGTACTTATTATACCAAGGGCTACTCCTACTGCCTCAGGTATCACCGCCACTTGTCTCCAGTCCTGGGGTGGGGCTCAGTCCTCTAGGAGGCAAGCCACATAACACCACATACCCATTGGGGGACAGTCGACTGTCTCCCCATTCACTGGGGCAGCCCACTGAAGCACCCCTCCCATAAGGGCAGCCTGTCATTTTCCTTGGTCAACAGTGAACCCTGCCAACTTCGCCAATTGTTTTGCCAATGGGTCTCAGTCCTGGGCAAGTTTGCTATGGATTCAGTGTGACGAAAGAAACTGACAGCAAAACGTTCTTTGGGGTGAAAGGGTTTATTACCTGGCTTGTTCTCCAGGCAGTAAGTCAAGCATGAGCATCTCTGCCTCTACCCAGAGCACTGGGCTGAGCTCTCTATACAGCACAATAATAGCTTATTGCCTAAAGGTGTGGATGCGGTAGCCTAGCAACAGGCCAGTTACATCATCAGATGGTTTAAGTTCAGTGAGGATCCTGGCCACAGGAACCCCAACTTCCCAACATTTTATTTGAACATGCCAATAAGTATCTTCAAACTTAGCTTCCTTACATTCTCCCTGAATAAGTCAATGGGTATGTTTAATTTGTTAGGAAACCGTTAGTGCTGGAAAATCACTCCTTACACCAAGATGTTAATGAATTCATTTTTAGAGTGCAGCTATTAAATGGTCTTTGCAAATATTTCACATGTGTAGATGAAAACCATAAATTAATTTTGGATAAAGGAAAAGAAATATTGCTTTCATAGTTTAATTCATGTGCTCTTATTAGATTTGAAAAACCATACTCTGGTCTGCTCTTTCCTTTCACCAGAAAAATTCAGAGTTTAAGGGAAGCAATTAAAAATATCACCATGTCCTAACATGTTTTTGAGAACCATCTGGACACAAGAGAGGAAGCAATTCAGAAAGAAGTGACCAATTGCATAGAAAATTTATGATACAAAACTAATAATTCATAATTGTATCTAAAGTAACTTTGAAATTTCCTCCCTGGGTATTGAAGGTAATTTTCTCCAACATCAGCTCAACTCTCCATGCCTTGTTGGCAAGCAAGAACAGGCCTCAAGATGAGAACAGAGTAGGCTCTTGTCTTTCCAAATGCAAATTCACATGTTACTTCTCAGAAGCACTCCCTGCCTTCAGGGCCATTGTTTTTTGCAGTCTCTATGAAGATATGAGGTATGCACATACAAGTCACATAGACTGGATGACACAGAATTTGTCACATTGAATTGAACTAGAAAATGCCCATCTCAACCCTTCCTGTATGAGTTTTTCTGAGAACCCTGGTCACTATATTCCTTCCGCCTTCTGACCTGGAACATTGAATATGCTTCACAAACCCTAGCAGAATGATGGAAACAGGTACAAAATTGCCATTTATATTTTGGTGTAGGCAGGATAGGACTAAACATACATTCCACACCATTCACACGGCATGTCTCTATAGCACAGTCTATATCACTCACACATGACAATTACCTCTACACAAAATATTCCCCAAGCCATGTCTGATGCTTTCATTTTATTCCAGTTTCTTCTTTTAATTTTATCCTTAGTTTCTTATTTTCAAAAACTTGCACAGGAGCCTTTTTAGTAAATATACTTGATGAAGATGTTAGGAACATTAGGTAGAAAGACCTGCATGAGCAGCCAGAAAAGGGAAAGATAAAGCTCAAAGAGGAAGCCACCCAGATAAGGTTCAAAGAACAAGCCACCCAAACTCTGCCCAGGTAGGGTCCCAGGTGGAGACCACACAGGCTTTGCAGGGAGATAACTTTCTCCCCAACCAGATCCCAATCAAATGGGACTAAGAACTGCCCAGTCACACCTCAGGATGGGGAAAGGATGTGCTCACTGAGAGGAATGAATTTATAGAAAGACCTGTAAATCAAATAACCCCACCTTGTCAGTCAAAGAGGTGCCTCCTAACCAGAATGCAATATATAATCCTCCTCCTGCCTAACACACAGAGGCCTTTATCTATCTTGACTCTGGTCCTCTCCTCCCTAGGAGTGTATTCGAATAAAATTTTCCCTCTGCTTCACTACTGTATCTCTGCCTTTCAATTCTTTGTTGCTGTGGGGACAAGAAGTGAGGAGAACGAAGTCAAACCCTAACAGAAATATTTCATCTAAGTCTACCAGTCTGGTAAGGATTTACCTGTTATCCCAAGCGTGGGCTTTGCTGACCAGGCAGGTCAGTGTTTGTCCATCATGAACTCTATTACACTAGATTGTGCGGACATCTGAGGGCTCCAATTAATAGCAAGTTCTGTAAAGAAAGAAACCTTTTATTCTTTACCACTGGACCTCGATGCACTGCCTGACGCTGGGTACCTAGTAAAGTATACCATATATGCATGTGTGTGTACATAGGACTGACTTTGCTTCAAGCTGATTGCTTTCCTGATATTCATAAATCCACCACAATAGTTATTATCATAAAAAAATAGAGTTGGAGATACACTGAGAGACAAACTTCAGAAACACTGTCTTCAGCTTCTTTCTATAAAATAAAAAGGGTTTGGTTCTACTGTAACATTTTTTTAATTTTCACAAATAATATCTGGGTATAAAGGTAACTAAATAGCACAGGCATTGGGTGTCAACATGTACTCCCACAGACTAGGGGCACAGTGGAAAGACCCCGAATTCTGGGCACCCCCCGCTCCACCTTCTTATCTAGACTCTGCCAGTACTCTGACTCAGGGAACTCTCAGCTCATTTGGGGAAAGTGAAGAAATAATACAGAAGTTGTAAAAAAACTTGTAAAATTTTTATTAAGAAAACACACAGAGCGCTATTGACTTCCAGGAAGATGGTGACGTGAGCAGGGCGACAGAAATCTCCTCCCAAAACTATATATATCTATGAAAATACAACAAATACAACTATTCCTAAAAGAGAGACCAGAATACACAGGAAAGTGCACAGCATGCAGCTACACCTGAGAGGAAATGGCACACCGTGAGGCGGGTAAGATACGGAGCCACGACCCAGCGATACCCGAGCACTCCCCCACCCCAGCGCACCGGCAGAAGGAGAGGATCCAGAGCCGGGAGGGAGTGGAAGTACACCCCGCGAAATAACCAGCTCCAGTGATCTGCACGGGGAGCGCTGATGCACATCGCGTGGTGTAGTGGAGATTGGAGAGACAGAGGGTGCAGGATCTGAGCAGGGAACATGGCAGGGTCCTTGCAGCTGGGTCCCAGGAAGGAAAAAAAAAAAGAAAAAAGAAAACTGCGTGCTTTTTTTCAGCGGTCTTAAAGAGACAGGAGCCCAGCGGAGGAGCAGGAATGCCCCGGCACACTCAGCCCAGCAGTCTGGGAGTCCTGGGGAGTTTCGGACCCCTTAGCTGGTGACTGGGAAAGGGTGGCCACACTTAGACATCCCACAAAGATCAACAGCCTCCCATTCATTCCCACCCTGGCCAGAGCTATAAAGGGCCCTGTGGAGCGGTGCGGCCATGGCTGCGGAATAGTGGAGCAACAGCACCACCTACAGCATCCCCACAGAATTTAATCCCGGTGGGTGTTTGTTTTTTTTGGTTTTTGTTTTGTTTTGTTTTTTGTTTTTTCTTCTCTTTCTTTTTTCTTTTCATTTCCTTTCTCTCTTTCTCTTTTTCTTTTTAAAGTCTTAAAGAGCCCAGCTGACATACGTGGCACCTACCAGCGACCACTTCTATAGCCACTAAAAGACAGAGGAATATGGTCCAGACTAAGATCAACCAGAGAACCCCAGAGAGGGAGCCTGAAGGGATGGAAATGCACAGCCTCCCTGAAAAAGAATTCAGAACAAAAGTCATAACCATGCTGATGGATCTACAGAGAAATATGCAAGACCTGAGGGAGGAAGTGAGGGAAGTGAGGAAAGACAACGCAGAAATCAGACAAGCGATCGATGGGCTTAACAGGAGACTGAATGAGATGCAAGAGACTGTTAATGGAACAGAAATCAGAGAACAGGAATTCAGAGAAGCTGAGGCAGAGAGAGATAAAAGGATCTCTAGGAATGAAAGAATATCAAGAGAACAGTGTGACCAATCGAAACGGAACAATATTCACATTATAGGAGCACCAGACAAAGAAGACAGAGAAAAAGGGATAGAAAGTGACTTCCAGGAAGATGGCGGTGAGAGCAGGGCGGCAGAAATCTCCTCCCAAAACTATACAAATATATGAAAACACAGCAAATACAACAATTCCTAAAAGAGAAATCGGAGCACACAGGAAAGTGCACAGCGTGCAGCCACACCTGGGAGGACTCAGCAGCCCGCGAGGCGGGTAAGATACAGAGCTGCGACCCGGCAGCACCTGAACACTCACCCAGCCCAGCGCGCCGGCGGGAGGAGAGGATTTGGAGCCGGGAGGGAGTGGAAGAGCAGGTCCACAAAATAACCAGCCCCGGTGGTTTGCGCCGGAGCACCGGGAGCGCTGACACACATTGCACGGTGCATCAGACATTGGAGAGGCAGAACGTGCAGGTTTTGAGCCGTGAAGGCGCGGGGACCGTGCAGCCAGTGCTCAGGGAAAAGAGAAAAGCGCGCGCCATTTGTAGCGGTCTCGGAGAGGCAGGGGGCCCAGCGAGGGAACACCATTGCCCTGGCGGGCTAAGCCCTGCAGGATGGAAGTCCTGGGGAACTTCAGTCCCCTTCGCTAGTGGAGCCAGCGCCCAGGGACAAGAGAAAAGCATGCGCCATTTGTAGCGGTCTCGGAGAGGCGGAGGACCCAGCAAGGGAACAACATCACCCCGGTGGGCTCAGCCCTGCAGGCTGGAAGTCCTGGGGAACTTCGGTCCCCTTCGCTAGTGACAGAGAGAAGGGAGCAACCACTATGGTACTTTATATAGAAAAAAATAGCATCCCATTCATTCCTACCTCCAAAAAAAGTGGTGTGGCTGCGGCTGCGAATTAGTGGAGCAATAGCGACACCTACGGCATGCGTATAGAATCCACTCAAGGTGGGCTTTTTTTTTTTTGTTCATCTGTTTTATTTCTTGCCCTTTTTTCTTTTTCACCTTTCTTTTCTTTCATTTCTTTCTTCTTCCTCTTCTTTTTTTTTTTTTTTTTTTGCTTGCTTGTTTTTTTTTTGGTGGTGCTTTTTTTTCTCTTTTCTTTTTAAACCTTAAAGAGCCCAGCTGACATACGTGGCACCTACCAGCGATCACTCCTGTCAACATGACAAGACAGAAGAATATGATACAGACAAAAATCACCAAGATTCAGAGCCCCTCTGAGAAGGAATCTGAAGGGATGGAAATGCAGCATCTTCCTGAAAAAGAATTCAGAATAAAAGTCATAACCATGCTGATGGATCTACAGAGAAATATGCAAGAACTAAGGGAGGAAGTGAGGGAAGTCAGGAAAGATAATGCAGAAATGAGACAAGCCATCAACGGGCTCAGCAGCAGACTGGACGAGATGCAAGATGCTGTTAATGAAATAGAAATCAGAGAACAGGAATACAGAGCAGTTGAGGCAGAGAGAAATAAAAGGAACTCTAGGTATGAAAGAATATTAAGAGAACTGTGTGACTAATCCAAACGGAACAATATTCGCATTATAGGAGTACCAGAGGAAGAAGAGAGAGAAAAAGGGACAGAAAGTGTCTTTGAACAAATAATTGCTGAAAACTTCCCCATGCTGGGGAAGGAAATAGTCTCGCAGTCCATGGAAGCCCACAGATCTCCTCACACAAGGGACCCCAGGAAGACAACACCAAGACACATAATAATTAAAATGGCAAAGATCAAAGATAGGGACAGAGTATTAAAGGCAGCTAGAGAAAGAAAAAAAGATCACCTTCAAAGGAAAACCCATCAGACTAACATCAGACTTCTCAACAGAAACCTTACAGGCTAGAAGAGAATGGCATGATATATTTAAAGCAATGAAACAGAAGGGCCTCGAACCAAGAATGCTGTATCCAGCACGATTATCATTTAAACATGACGGCGGGATTAAACAATTTTCAGACAAGCAAAAGCTGAGAAAATTTGCCTCCCATAAACCACCTCTACAGGACATCTTAAAGGAACTGCTCTAGAGGGAAGCACTCCTAAGGCTAAAAAGCGGTCACCAGAGAAAATAAAATCATAGCAAAGAAAGCAGACCATCCAAAAACTAACTAAAGGTAAAGAATAAAACACCTAGTATATAAAGAATGGAGGGGGAAGAATAAGAAGGGAGAAAAATAAAGAAACATCAGACTGTGTTTAAAATAAGTTAACAAGAATGTTAAGTTAGATTGTTAGATAGTAAAGAAGCAACCCTTGAACCTTTGGTAACCACGAATCTAAAGCCAGCAATGGCAATAAGTACATGTCTATCAATAATCACCCTAAAAGTAAATGGACTGAATGCACCAATCAAAAGACACAGAGTAACAGAATGGATAAAAAAGCAAGACCCACCTATACGCTGCTTACAAGAGACTCACCTCAAACCCAAAGATATACAGACTAAAAGTGAAGGGATGGAAAAAGATATTTCATGCAAACAACAAAGAGAAAAAAGCAGGAGTTGCAGTACTTGTATCAGACAAAATGGACTTCAAAATGAAGAAAGTAGCAAGAGATAAAGAAGGACATTACATAATGATAAAGGGGTCAGACCAACAAGAAGATATAACCATTATAAATATATATGCACCCAACACAGGAGCACCAGCATATGTGAAACAAACACTAAAAGAATTAAAGGAGGAAATAGACAGCAATGCATTCATCTTAGGAGACTTCAACACACCCCTCACTCCAAAGGTCAGATCAACCAGACAGAAAATAAGTAAAGACACAGAGGCACTGAACAACACACTAGAACAGATGGACCTAACAGACATCTACAGAACTCTACACCCCAAAGCAGCAGGATACACATTCTTCTCAAGTGCACATGGAACATTTTCGAGAATAGACCACATTCTAGGTCACAAAAAGAATCTCAGTAAATTCAAAAATATTGAAATCCTACCACCAACTTCTCAGATCACAAAGGTATAAAACTAGAAATAAATTTTAGAAAGAAATCAAAAAGGCTCACAAATACATGGAGACTTAACAACATTCGCCTAATTAATCAATGGGTTAATGACCATATGAAAACAGAAATCAAAGAATATATGGAGACAAATGACAACAACACAAAGCCACAACTTCTGTGCGACGCAGCAAAGGCAGTCCTAAGAGGAAAGTATATTGCAATCCAGGCCTATTTAAAGAAGGAAGAACAATCCCAAATGAATAGTCTAAAGACACAATTACTGAAATTGGAAAAAGAAGAACAAATGAGGCCCAAAGTCACCAGAAGGAGGGACATAGTAAAGATCAGAGAAGAAATAAATAAAATTGAGAAGAATAAAACAATAGAAAAAATCAATGAAACCCAGAGCTGGTTCTTTGAAAAAATAAACAAAATACATAAACCCCTAGCCAGACTCTTTAAGGGAGAAAGAGAATCTACACACATAAACAGAATCAGAAATGAGAAAGGAAAAATCATGACAGATCCCACAGAAATACAAAGAATTATAAGAGAATATTATGAGAATCTATATGCTAACAAGCTGGAAAACCTAGAAGAAATGGACAACTTAGAAAAATACAACCTTCCAAGACTGACCAAACAAGAAACAGAAAAACTAAACAGACAAATCACCAGCAACAAAACTGAAGCGGTAATGAAAAACTACCCAAGAACAAAACCCCTGGAACAGATGAATTCACCTCTGAATTGTAACAGACACATAGAGAAGAAATAACACCCATTCTCCTTAAAGTTTTACAAAAAATAGAAGAGGAGGGAACACTTCCAAATTCATTCTATGAAGCCAGCATCACTCTAATACCAAAACCTCGCAAAGACCTCACCAAAAAAGAAAATTACAGACCAATATCCCTGATGAACGTGGATGAAAATACTCAACAAAATATTAGCAAACCGAATTCAAAAATACATCAAGAGGATCATACACCATGATCAAGTGGGATGCATCCCAGGGATGCAAGGATGGTACAACATTCGAAAATCCATTAACATCATCCACCACATCAACAAAAAGAAGAACAAAAACCACATGATCATCTCCATAGATGCTGAAAAAGCATTTGACAAAATTCAGCATCCATTCATGATTAAAACTCTCGACAAAATGGGTATAGAGGGCAAGTACCTCAACATCATAAAGGCCATATAGGACAAACCCACAGCTAACATCATACTTAACGGCAAATAGCTGAAAGCTTTTCATCTAAGATTGGGAAGAAGACAGGGATGCCCACTCTCTCTACTGTTATTCAACATAGTATTGGAGGTCCTAGCCACAGCAATCAGACAAAACAAAGACATACAAGGCAACCGGATTGGTAAAGAAGAAGTCAAATTGTCACTATTTGCAGATGACATGATACTGTACACAAAAATCCCTAAAGACTCCACTCCAAAACTACTAGAACTAATATCTGAATTCAGCAAAGCTGCAGGATACAAAATTAACACACAGAAATCTGTTGCTTTCCTATACACTAACAATGAACTGACAGAAAGAGAAATCAGAAAAACAATTCCATTCACAATTGCATCAAAAAGAATAAAATATCTAGGAATAAACCTAACGAAGGAAGTGAAAGACCTGTACTCTGAAAACTACAAGACACTCCTAATAGAAATTAAAGAGGACACTAACAAAAGGAAATGCATCCCATGCTCTTGGCTAGGAAGAATAAATATTGTCAAAATGGCTATAACACCTAAAGCAATCTACTGATTCAACGCAATCCCTATCAAACTACCAACAGCTTTCTTCAATGAACTAGAACAAATAATTCCAAAATTCATATGGAACCACAAAAGACCCCGAATAGCCAAAGCAATCCTGAGGAGGAATAAAACAGGGGGCATTACGCTCCCTGACTTCAAGCTCTACTACAAAGCCACAGTAATCAAGACAATTTGGTATTGGCACAAAAACAGACCCACAGACCTTTGGAACAGAATAGAAAATCCAAACATTAACCCAAACATACACAATCAATATTTGATAAAGGAGCCTTAGATATACAATGGGGAGATGACAGCCTCTTCTACAGTGGGTGTTGGAAAAACTGTACAGCTACATGTAAGAGAATGAAACTGGACTACTTTCTAGCCTCATACACAAAGGTAAACTCAAGGTAGATCAAAGACCTGAATGTAAGTCATGAAACCATAAAACTCTTAGAAAAAAACATAGGCAAAAATCTCTTAGACATAAACATGAGCGACTTCTTCATGAACATATCTCCCAAGGCAAGGGAAACAAAAGCAAAAATGAACAAGTGGGACCATATCAAGCTGAAAAGCTTCTGTACAGCAAAGGACACCATCAGTAGAACAAGTAGAACAAAAGACATCCTACAGTATGGGAGAATGTATTCATAAATGACGTATCCGATAAGGGGTTGACGTCCAAAATATATAAAGAACTCACGCACCTCAACAAACAAAAAGCAAATAATCCAATTAAGAAATGGGCTGAGGACATGAATAGACACTTCTCTAAAGAAGAAATTCAGATGGCCAACAGGCACATGAAAAGATGCTCCACATTACTAATCATCAGAGAAATGCACATTAAAACCACAGTGAGATATCACCTCACACCAGTGAGGATGGCCAACGTCCAAAACACAAACAATAACAAATGTTGGCTAGGATGTGGAGAAAAGGGGAACCCTCCTACACTGCTGGTGGGAATGCAAATCAGTTCAACCATTGTGGAAAGCAGTATGGAGGTTCCTCAAAAAACTCAAAATAGAAATACCATTTGACTCAGGAATCCCACTCCTAGGAATTTACCCTAAGGATGCAGCAGCCCAGTTTGAAAAAGACATATGCATCCCTACGTTTATCGCAGCACTATTTACAATAGCCAAGAAATGGAAGCAACCTAAGTGTCCATCAGTAGATGAATGGATAAAGAAGATGTTGTACATATACACAATGGAATATTATTCAGCCATAAGAAGAATACAAATTCTACCATTTGCAACAACATGGATGGAGCTAGAGGGATTATGCTCAGTGAAATAAGCCAGGCGGAAAAAGACAAGTATCAAATGATTTCAGTCATATGTGGAGTATAAGAACAAAGAAAAAACTGAAGGAATAAAACAGCAGCAGACTCACAGAACCCAAGAACGGACTAATAGTTATCAAAGGGAAAGGGACTGGGGAAGATGGGTGGGAATGGAGGGGCAAGGGGGAAGAAGGGACATTACGAGTAGCAGATGTAATGTTGGGGGGGCATGGGGAGGGCTGTACAACCCAGAGAGGACAAGTAGTGACTCTATGGCATCTCACTATGCTGATGGACAGTGACTGTAATGGGGTTGGTGGGCGGGACCTGACGAAGGGGTAGTTTAATGACCATAATATTGCACATGTAATTGTAGAATAATGATACCAAAATAAATTATAAAAAATAAAAATAAAACACATAGAGCACATAGTAGTCTGCTTTTGTATGAATTTGAGTTTCATCTAAATTACAAGAAGGGCAACCATATGTCTTACTTATCTCAAGGCATTCCTGATTCATGCTTGTTTTACAGAAGCAATTATTAAAACTGTCTTTTACATCTCAAACATTTTTGGATTTGGATGACAATCTATGTGGTCACCCAGAGTATGGCATATTGGGGAATCTAAATATGGATATATTAATTATATCTAATTATAAGAGTGTGTGTGTATTTAAAGTCAGTACTGAAATATCTTAAAACATAGGGTTTAAATGTTTTATTTTCAAGCAGTTAGGATTTTAGGATTCCTGGACCACTGGGATTGTAGAGGAGATAGATGGGTTAATGGAAAGGTTAAATGTGTAGACCCTGAAATCAATTTGCTCAGTCTGAGTCCTGGCTCCACTGCTGTATAACCTGAGAAGTGTGCTTGGCCTCACTCATTTCCACCTGCCCCAGGGCTGCTATGGATGCCTGCTATAGGAAGCTCCACTAGACAGTCCCCAGGCCTAGGCTCAGGTAGATTTGTTAATGAATGCTTATTTCCATTTGAAGAGTGTAATTTGTCTGAGGTACAAAGAGACTGACATTCTGTTATATGCACAGACAATGGGATTCCATCTTCCAAGCCATCATTTGTATTTTTTTTTTAAAGATGCACGGACCAGAGGGATTGTAAAGAAATATCAATACTTAGGAAGGGGGTAGTGCTGCCCGACCGTCTAAAACTAAGGGCAAGAGCCCTTTCAGCACTAGGAGGGCACCAAGCAGAAGGGGGTTGCAGGCCCCTCACTGCCCCAGAAGATTAGGCAGAGCATCTAGCTATCTTTGTCCTATTTTGAAAAGGTTTTACTGAAATGTTTGCCTGAAGAGCCCAATGGCAGAGACTGTGGCACCATAGCTAACACGGTTCACATTTGCAGAGACAGACCATCTCTAACTAAAATGGTATTTATGGATATATTTTTAATTTTTTAAAGAAACTTGGTGAAAAAAATCCATAGCATATAGGATCACACTATTCTGGCCCTGTGCGGAGCTCCCAGAGGGCTTCCACCTTCACGGGGTTGTGACCACCACACGCAGGAAGGTGCCGGGGAGGCCGATCCGGGGGTGCTGGGGAAGATACGGCTGAAGAAGCCTCAGGCGGAATGGCCTGAGCAGCAGCAGGGGAGGAGGCTTTTCTGCATATCCCTCTCCTCAGGAATTGCCAACCAGGAGAACTCCCCTAACAAAAGGTGAACTTCTACTTCTGAAGCTTTTTCCCTAAGTTTACTGCTCAAATAACTACAATGACCCTGGATTCTGAAAAGTGTTCTTGCCCATGCCCAGCTTTACTGTTTTTAAATAATTTCTCTGGGCTAGTTTTCTTTAATTTCCATTAGGGGGTCAACGCTGAACTTCACGTTCTGGGACACTGAGAACCCATCCTGAAGCCCTGGCATAGTCAACGGATCTGTTTAAAAAAGCTGTGCAGATACTTCAGTAACACATGCACCTCACCATTTTATTCCCTACGTACTCTACACTGAATTCACTATCTGGTTAATACCAGACAAGTGCACTTTATTTACATCAGTCCTTACAACGATCCTGTCAAGGGGTAATATTATTTTCCCCATTCAACACATAGGAAAACTGAGTTACAGAGATCATGTGTGCTCTGTCAGTCTGCTTATTAGCGGTGAAGCACTAAATAACAGGAATCATGAACACAGTTATGGCAAGTGACCATGACGATGCAGGAAAGGAAAAAGATGTTTTCTTCTTAAGGCTATATTCAGAAAAGAAGAAAACCTTTGAAAGTCAAGAATTGATTGCAGACTAGAATAAATTATAGAAGACTGCTGATTTGCCAGATTATTATAAAAATTATAAAGTAGCATTTAGAAAGAAGCCTGAGTCCTTAGAATATATGCAGGAATTCTTTGGCATGCCCCTTCTCCCCCTTGAAACCTAATCTCTTAATTGAATAGGCAGATGATACCCACTCAGTTTCTTTCACAGGGTTAGAGCGAACATGGTTTTATTTGCTTTCAAACAGAGCAGAAGAGAGGAATAGAAAAGAACTGTCACATATATATTGGCTGCTCTGCATTTGGAGTTTTTTATATGTTGCTGTTTTCAGTTCTTGCATCAACCTTTTGTAGTGGGTACTTCTATCTCTCTCGCTCTCCCTCTGGTTAAATGATTTGCTAAAATAAATGCACACAGCCAGGAAAAAGCTGAGCAGAACTTTTAACTCAGGTATCTCCAACTTGAATGTGTATACTTGGCCTCATGTACCTCTTACCCCAAGTCATATAAGGAAACCACTTAAAAACAAATTTATGTCAATTCTCTGATACAACCAAAAACCCAAATCATAACAAACCACCACAACACCATTTCATGCTTCAACTAAAGCTGCCAATCAAGTTAAAAAACATTAAAATAAGGTCAAAATCTTTGGCCATTAACTAAAAGATGTGTCATTCATGTGCTTTCCTGGTCTTCTGCATGAAACTTGAGTAGCCCTTTCAGAACACCAGCTCAGGTCCAATGCAGACAAGTTAAACTAGAAGTAAACCACTGCACAAGTGTCAGGAAGTTGCAAGAGTGTGTTCACGGTGCTGGTACTCTTCATCTGTTTGCTTTTTGAGCTAATGAGACTATTTTGACAAACTTCATCCACAGAGAAGAAAGAGACAAATGGTTGTAACTTGTCAAGGGCAACGGGCAGACTGCCTTTTATGAACATGGCTATTGAAAATTACTCAAACTATATCTGCGCTGTGGCAAACATTCTCATGAACATTTACCTGATGAACTTGAAAATTCTTCTAAGGTTCTTCATCCTGTTATTCAACTCCATTCTGCAGGGCCTCTGCCACCAGGCCTGGATTTGTAGATCCTCAGTCACTGCTGTCTCCTGTCAGTGGTGTGCAAGGACATGTGCCAAGACTCCACTTCCATTCTGACTTGCTTCAACCGCAGGGACTCATTAGCTGTCACTCTCAGAGCACTTACTGGAGACCCATTTGATAAAGAGGACGCACACTGGGTGGAAGACCTAATGGACGTCCAAAGTGACAGAGAAAGGATGGTCCATAATTTTATCTAGTCTATTGTAGGGATATGGTTACATTGCGCACGATCAATTCTCTCCAAAATGGAAGCTTTGACTTCAAAACCTACTCGGGCAGAAGTGGACACAATAAAGAACAGCGGGTCCTTGCAGGGCTCCCCTCCCTCCAATCGCTTCCTCCCCTCACCAGCTCCCAGCTGCATTCCACCCACGTTGCTGCATTGTCCATCAGCTCCTCTAGGCGAGTATTGCCTTGGGCAATGGTTGCTATGGGGCCACTTTTCTCTTTTTCTAGCAATTCCGTATCTCAAGTGATTCAAGCATCTTTAAGTGAATTGCCTGACGGAGTTCCAAAATGATCACTACAGATCAAAGTCAGCTCAAATGCTATCCTTTCCAAACTTTTTTAAAATCCATTTTTGCAGCAAGGCTGGTGAAACATTTAACGAGCTTCAATTCAGAAGAGACATATCCTTTTAACTTGAATTTGGCCTCAAAACACGTTTGGCCCATTCAAAAGCCTAGAAATCTTTTCAGTTGCAATGGTTACTTCCTTCACTTTAGTGAAATATATATAGCACCATTTCCCAAATTCTTTAAATTTCCAGAAGGACATAAAGATAAATATATTAGAAAACATCCCACTTTTACTCAGAATATTTTGATTCAAGGAGTTTCAAAGTCACTTGCTTTCCATTTCCACCCAGGTTCATTTCTGTAGGATGTATCTTCATATTATTTAATCCATTTTTCTTAATGTTTCAAAACACATGAATTCAGCATGGAAAAGAATTACTGAAAGAGTATAAATGAATTATTAATAAAAGAAGGAGCAGACACATTCAAATAGACTCAGTAGTGTTTAATCTGGAAGGGTTTAATTGAAAGTTCTTTATCAGCCTAATAATAGTGGATTATAAAGACCCAATTTAATAGAGACAGGGCCACTATCTTTTTTAATGGGAAGATGAGAAGCAGGGGTCAAGTGTCTTAATCAGGTGTTACATAAATGAAATACACGTACTGTGTAGAGATCTTAGAAAATTCATAAGGTTCGAAGAAGAAAATAGTTGTAAACTTTATTAGCCTTTTTATTTAGTTCTTTTGCAGAACTGAATTGCTGTCATATGCTCAACATTATATCCTGATTTGCATACATAGCATGATATAATGGGCATTTGCACGTCCTTAAAACATTTTGAAAATTCCAGTTGGATTGCATTTAGCCAATGTATAGATAAAAGACTCTAATTTATACAGACATCTAAAGTCAAGCTTTTTTACTTTTTATTTTTTGCTATTACATATAACCCTGCAGGAAATGTTCTTACAAACAAATCTACATATACATTTCTGTAGGCTAAATTCTTCAAAACAATTTAAGGATTTTGAAACATACTGAAACATTACCTACAGAAGTTTAACCAAGTGTACTCCCCTCAGTAGTGACTGACAACATGTTTTTAATGGACTGTCACTGCCCTGAGTATTTGTACTATTTGTTTTTAAGAATCATTAAATATATGATTAGGGAAAAAAAACTCATTTGTATTTCTTTGTGAGGCTATTTTTCATGTTTATTGGTTATCTATATTCCTTTTTAAGGGAAGAGTATATTCTTCTCCTTTAACCATTTTCCTATTGAGACTTAATTTTAGTGTTCCATTTAATGCTCTGTGTGACTTAATCAGAATATTACTTTTTTCCCAATTTGTTGTACTGTTTACTGACAGTTTATCTGTGTTTTAATTTTATTTCTCCTTTGTGATGTTCAGATCATAAAACAATGTTGTGTCAAGATTAAGTTTTCCTTTCCATCGCATTTTGCTCAAAAGGGCCCTCCAATCGCTGATGTAAATATGTAATTTTATTTACTGTCTCCCTTAAGACATAATTAATTACATTAACTCTTGAATTCATGAAGAACAACTTTTTATATAAAGAAAAATCCAATGTTGATGTGTTTTACCTGAAAGTCAATGAAATTTATCAGTCTCTCATTTTTCCTTTGATTTATAAATCTCTCCTTATTTTACACTTAAGTTCCACTATATACTAGGTTGTGGTTTTACTAATCAGTCATCTTATGATCTATGACTTTAAACAATTTTTAAATTCAGCATGATCAAGTTACCATGTATTATTCTTTAAAATCCCTCTGTCAAGTTATATTTAACTGGTATTCCTCTTAAATTTTCATTGGCTTGTTCCATAATTTTTAATTATTAATACAATACATGGGATTTCGAAACACATGAAAATACACTAAAGAGTAAGAAAATAACAAACAGAAAAACATGAAACCCCCCCTTTGTCCCAAGATTTGCACTGTTAAAACATTTTGAGCATCCACTTTCAGGATCTTTATCAGGGACAATGTAGGTAGTCTTGCTACCATTCTTCCTTGACAAGTAAATAGAAAAAAACTGATTCTGTTTATCACAGGATTGTAATTTATTCTTCAGATACTAGAAAAGAGAACCTTAATTTCTCTCAGATTTGAATGTAAAAAATCAACTACTTAATGAGCTGGACTCACATACACCCCTTTATGTTGCTGCTCTGATACACAAAATTGTGTTTCATTCTACTTGAATCATACATAATCAGTGAGTAATATACCATAAAGTGAGACCTGGACATGTGCCAGTCATGCCAAAGTTCTTTTTGTTGTTTTTCTTATTTCCCAACAATGAAATATTTCAATTACTCCAAGTACATTACAAAGTGCAGTGCCATTTAATTTCTAAGTTCATTTCTGTATGTATTTATTCAATAGTATCTTGGTGATAGGAGGTGCTCAATAAACATTGGTAGAGTGGAGAAGAATGAATGAAACATACTACTTAAATAGAGTGCTGTATAAATGGCACATTATTAATAAGTAGATTGAATTCTTAGAAGTGGCTGCTGTAGGAACAAATGTAAGCCTTTCATTCACAGCAAAGCCTGGGAGATGAATAGCTGGCACATGTGATGTGTGATTTATTTATACACTCTCGTAGGAGATTTATAGGCATCTATTAACCTACTCGAGTTCCAATTCTGTCTTAAGCTGGTCTTTTGTCATGATTAGCTATGTTGTGACTCTATGTTAAACAACAGGCTGTCTGTGCTGAAGTATGCAAGAAATATGAAGACAGATTACCAAAATTATTATACATGTACATCGTTGCAGTTAAACCACAGATACGTCTCTGCTGGTGTATGAAAATAAACATTAAACATGTACATATGCCCAAGAGCAAGGCACTTTTTTTCTAGGTCACAGACTGCACTGTCTCCCAAATAATTCATATGTTGAAGTCGAACTTCCAATACCTCAGAATGTGACCTTATTTGGAGAAAGAGTTTTTATAGAGGTAATTCAGTTAAAATAAAGTCATTAGAGTGAATCCTAATCCAATATTGAATGGTATCCTTACATGAAGAGGAAATCTGGGCACCGATGTGTACAAAGGAAGAAAATGAGAAGACACAGGGAGAAGACAGCCATCTATAAGCCAAGGGGAGAAGTCTGCCAGGGTACCCTTCCCCGAGGCCCTCAGAAGGAAACAAGCCTGCTACGACATCAATCTCGGACTCCTAGCTTCCAGAACTATGATAAGACAATTTTATGTTGTCTAAACTCCCAACTTTTGATACTTTGTTACAGCAGTCCTAGCAAACTAACACACCCATGCACTACAATATAGTGAGGCTTCCTGAGCAAAGGGAATAAAAATTATTTTGTTCCTTTCAACAGTCCCAGTTTGGGAGGAGAAGCATCATGGCTCCCTGCCTGCTGTGGTGGGTCTGACCTGATCCTTCCCTGTGGTGGAGCACCCCAGGGAGCCACTGCTTTAGGTGAGATGTCTGCTCCATCCCTCCATCATTCAGTTAGGAATTCAAGCTTAACTGATTGCACTGTCTCCTTCCCCATGATGATCGCACTGGACCGGCAAAGGTAACATTAACATACGGTTGAGTATCTACAAGAGCTTGTACACAAGTCATGCTTTGAATTGGTGGCTCACTCTTGGCTTTTCCCTTGAGGAATTAAGGTCAGGGTGTGCTTTCAAGAGAAAAGGAATGTGGGGAGGAAGCCATCACCCTTCACCCCAACCCGGATTTTCAGAGGACAGAAATGGGGTATAAATGTAATGGCACAGACTAAGTCACACGAAAGCCACCCTGACAAAGGAGGAAAGGCCACAGTTCTGTTCATCCTGACACAGGATGCACATGAGGCCTACAGAGATCAGCTATTATCATTCATCAGTCCTTCCAAATCTGTGCCCCTCTATGGCACTCATCCTTGGCATGGACTGAAACTGGCTCTTAGAGCCAGACAGGATGTGCTGACACATGTAAAGTTCATAACTACAAGATGCATTTCTCTGTACCATCTGAATAAAACAACATGGAATAAAGTTTTATAATAGCAATAGAAAGAGAAAAAAAGTCATAATTTTCCATGCTTCACAATTCAGAATAATCAATTTAATAACTGTGTCATAGGAGAAGAGTAAATAAAGAGAAGGAAAGGGGTGTGGATATATATGGCCACTGAAGCATATGCAATTGCAAGGAAAACAAATTACTAGGGTCGTGCTGGAAAGAAAAGCTCACTGGGAAATATTTTTTTGGATGCTAATTTGATTCTTCTATGGAGCCTTAAAGCTGCAGTGTCCACAAATGCACTGTATCTCTACTTGTTTTTATTTTTAGCAGTTATATAATTTTATGTCTCTAAAAACCAATTAAACACCTTCCTGACAACTACTGGGAACTTTCCCGAAATAGGCCTCTATCTAGACTGTTACAGGACTATGATTTCATTTGTACCATAGTGTTTCATCATCAGAGTGTTAAAAACATTGAAATTAATAAACAAGGGCAGAATCAAAATAAGATGCAGTTTTCTCTGGACACAATTAGAGTCCCTGGGGTTTGGTTCACAATAAACATTGAGAGGCCAGATCTTAGATGAACAGTTTGCTTTGTCATGCCACGTCTGTAAGTTCACAAGAAAGGATTATTTCTTACTATAAGCATTATGTGCATAAATCCCACACCAAAAATATAAGCTTCTAAAATGAATAAATGGTTATGTCTATTGAACAGGTAGATATAAAAATAAATCTTCCTTTACTTGGTCAGGTAAAACTCAGATCTTGTCTACTTTAATTCAGTTTTATCTTCCTCAACTATGAAAGATACCAGCCTTGCCCTGCCCCTTATTAAGACTCTTGATTTTGCCCTTCAAACAGCTGGAGTGTATGCATCACATTGTACATTCCCGGAGCTCAACACCGCCCTCCACCTCAGGCCTCTCGCAGGACCTGCCCTTAGCACCAGTCGCCGCGCTGGCTTACCGACAGTGTTTATGGGATCCAGTCAGGGTTTCAATCACAAAGCACTCGCCATCATTGAGACAGTACGCAAGGTCCTTGTCTCGGCAGGGTTTGAAGTGCTCAGACCGCTCAGTGGAATACGTGGTTGTATCTGTCAAGGGAAGCACACAAAGAGATGCTGTCAGCAGCGCACTGTGACGACCCCGGCCCCTGCCATTCACCTGGATCTGTGCACTGAGGCCTCCTTGTGGGCACTGACCTGGCTCCAACAGGATGGACCCTCCACTGTACTGGGAAGACATAACTGGATATGACCACCACACAGACTGAATGTTTATGTTCCCCCAGAGTTCATATACTGAAACCTCATCACCAATGTGAGGGCATTAGGAAGTGGGGCCTTTGGGAGGTTATTGGGTCATGAATGGGATAAGCATCCTTATAAAAGAGTCCTCAAGAGCTCCTTTGCCAGTCCCAGTCATGCAAAGACACAGCAAGGAGGGGAGGAGAGGGTGACTGTCCACAGCAAGAAGACAGCTGTCCATGAGCCAGGTGCTCCTCCCACACACTGACTCGGAGGCACCTCGATCTGGGACTCCCAGCCTCCAGAACCGGGAGAAACAAATGTCTGTTGTTTATAATCCACAAATCTGTGGTATTCCATTACAGCCGCCTGAACAGACTAAGACAACCATTGTATTCAATTGTCTTATGTCAGTGGATTTTAACCTACACAGGCTCCATTTGAGGGCACATTACCAATAAAAGCTGAATGATCCTGCAGCCAAACACCCCGAATCCACTTTCATTAACTTCAGCTTTAACAAACATGTATGAAGGATGGAAACAACATTCCCTTTCCTTTATTGTTGCCAAATGTCATTAAACATCTGACAGATATATATTGTGACTATTCTGTCAGTTGCTGTATGTGTGTGTGTGTGTGTTTTTTTAGGTACTGCTGTAATTGGCTACTAGCTAAGTCAATTATTCTTCCACTTACTCCTTTTAAGTCACAAAAATGCAAATTCTCCAAGTTCTGAAACAGAATCTCGAATGTAAAGAATGTTTCTGGTAAATATTTAATGGGACCGAATTATTGTCATTTTTTAGCATTATCATAAACATGTATTTTTTAAGCATAACTACTTAAAGTTTTTTAATTAGTCTGTATGTCTATCTGCTTCACAAAAATGGAAGAAACCATAAGTATGTGCTATCTACTAGACACAGATTTTAAGCTACTAACGTGTTACTACCAATTCCACTGTGACATTCAAGAAAAAATACATTTAAAAAGCCAACAATGAATAAATGATTCCGCATTTAAGCTCTTTTAATTTCCTTTTCATAGTTCTCAATTAATAATAATGTTCAAGAGCATCGGTGATTGTGCTGAGGGGAGAGTGACTGTCCTGTAAGGAAACCCACTCATGTCCTTCCCACATCAAAAAATCCTCGATGGGCTCCATTTCCATAGGAATAATTTCAAGTCCCTTAGTAGGGCAAAGAAGGGCAAGCCATGTGGAACTTTGCCTATCTAGTATCATCTTTTTCACCTAAAACACACAACTTAATTTCTAACTATTGTTTTATTTCCCCAAGTTCCAGGAACTGCCACCCTGCTCTTTCTTCCTGGACCATCTTTTTCTTTGATGGAAGACATCTAGAAATCCGTCAGAACTTACATCATCTTCCCTTGTGCCCTCCAAACAGCTCTCGTATCACTGCATTCAATGCTGCAAGTAACCATTTGTTCTCACATATTTATCTATTTCTTTAGTCTATGAGTTCTTTGAGGTCAGAGTTTGAGCCTTGATCAGAATTGGTGCTTAATAAAAATGTCTTTGAAAAATCTGACCACTCTAACATCATTAATAGTTTAAATGTCACTGATGGAAGATACAATTGAGGGCATCATTAAAATCAGATGGAAGTTAATGCACATCTTACAACAAAGGGTTAGATATAATTTCACATTAATATTATAATTTGAGTATACCATTTTAATACTGATGAATATTGCAAAAACAAATATTGCCTTCAGATTTACAGAGACCCCAACTCATATACCGTGAGCATTGAAAAAGCCACTTCTAATCTCCCATTTCTTGGTGGTACAATGGGAACTAGTTTTTTCCACTTTAAAATATCTGCCTGTTAATACTTTAGCTCCGAAAATAAATAAAGGCTTTGCAAAACAGACACATTTTGTTTTCCAGGAGATCTGCTCTATAGGGAATATTTGTTATTCAAGACATTATGTGATAAATAGTTACACAAAACCAATCTCTCTTTCTATGGAAAATACTTAAAATTCAAGAGCTCTAGGCAAAAAATTCAATATGAAACACCACACAGTTGAATGCTACTCTGACTGCTGAAGTATATTAACTTATGATCAGTTAAATTTTCCTTTAATTTCTTATTATCCATTTATTGATATTCACTGATCAATCCTCCAAGTACAGCTTTTCATTAACATAACCTGCAACACAAAAAGTGAGATTCTTATTTTATAATCAGTGGTTTTAACAAGCTACAGACTCCAAGAGCAATACAATGGCAAAGCAATTACAATCAGTCACTTTCTACCTGACGCCAGCTGTCTCCAGTGGTTACCACCCCATCTACCAACTGCTTTCCCCCATCATCGTCATCATCTATCAGCACAGTACCGAGGAGCAGAGACCGAAATGCCTTTGCAAAAGTCCAACATGGGAGACTTCAGACCTGTCAGGCTTAAACGTACTCGAGTTTTCTATTTCCATAGCTTAGGGAATACGAAAATTAACTTAAAATACATGTTTATCCCTCCCAATGACTTGTCTGGATGTAAAGGAACATTATTCAATATTTTAGTAACTTAAAATAATAAACAATAATAAGATGTTGTACATGATCCTTCTACTGGCAAATAAACTGCAATTGTCAATAGATTTGAAATCTTAGAACTTACCTGAGCATTTCACTACATAATATACAGAAGTACTATTCACCTGAAGTCACAGAGGCGGTGGGAGATCTTATGCTTGTAAGCCATCACGTCACATGGGGCAATGGAAAGATAGAAAAGTTCCTTAATGAAATTACTGAACTGCTATACTAACTCTCAGACCCCCTCCCACTTGTGTAAAGTGCACAAGTCACTGTTAGACTTTGGGTTACTGACAACCAAACACAGCTCAACAAAAAGACAGTAAACATTTTGGATGATGACCTTCAATATTTGTTTATCTGCTTATAAGTTTATGTAGGTGTATGTTTAATTTCCTGAATGTTTACAATATATTACAAACAACAAAATAGAACATAAATAAAAATGAGATAAAAATATGAGGCGCAATTCTTGATTTTCTTTCTGTGTCCTAAGGTGACACAATATTCTCTAATATATCCAACTGAGAAGTTTGTTCTGAAGGGAAAGCAAGAAACATTTCTGAGAATGAGGTAATGGATAAGATCTGATGCCAAATTATGATGTCATGGCCTTATAACCTTGGGCTACCTTAATAGTCAGATGCAGAACTCTCATCTGTAAACTTATCCAACATTCTTGTAACTCGTTTATTTAAAACTGCATCGCTTTTTAAATAGTCTAATACACTCAGCCGGCTACAGTATACAGTAATTCTGTCAGGTATTTGAAATTCAACGAGCACCCTCTGTTTCTATGTATGTAATTGTTACATAAATGTGTTACAAGACTCTTTATTGTTTTCAAAAAGTCATGGACAAAGGTACAGGTAAATAAATTAAGGGGGACTGCTATTCCCATGAATTCCCATATGTCTTTCAAGGCTCTCCGTTACTCAGAGCAACTCATTATCATACATTACTCTTTCCACATCAGCCTATTGGATTTCCCAGCTGACTGGGCCCTGAGCTTCTAGGGAACAGAGCGGGTCTTCACATCCCTGACTGATGGTCTTATGGACAGGCTGACACAGAGTTACAGACACACAAGTTTACAGAAGAATGATCGTTTTTATACATGAGCGTATTTCTAACCATTGTATATTGAAAGGGGGGTACACATATATCATAAAAGAAAAATTCTATGAGAATAAACATTGTGAAGTTAGGGCATGAAATGAGCTCCAAAAGCAATTTAGGTATAGAGTGTAGAACTTTTACAAAGGAACAAAAAAATCAACTCCATAGGGTGGAAGGAAAGGAAGGAGAAAAAAAGCAGGGAAGATGTTCTAAAAGAGAGGGTGTGATAGATAAAGGAATGGTAGGCTTAAGATGAACAGAGATGGAGCTAAGGATGAGCCTTCCAAGTACCATAGCCAAAGCTCAAGTTTTCAGGTCAAAAAAGTGTAGTTCCTGGCATGAGAGCCACTTGGGACCACAGGGGTTGTGCAATTATCCAGACCATTCATCTGGCACTGGTTATATGTAGCTTAATGCGTTTTCTTGTACGTTTATGAGTTTTGGTCTCTATGCCAAGGGAGGTCAGGGAGAGTGCTTTTCTTTTCAATTCTATATTCTTTCCACATCACATAGCATACATAGTAAGCAATCAGTACAGTAATTAAATGCATAGTGGGGCACAGTGGTGGTTAATTCATCTAAGGAAAAATGGGAAACAATGTAAGGCTGGAAGACAGAAATCCCTGCAGATTTTGCAATGAAAGTTAATTTTTTAATGAATTAAAACAATGACTGGTTTCCCCCTTAAATGGCGAGTTGAACCTGAATACTACTTATTGAGGTTTCCTTTGTTGCCAGCACAACAGCGCATACTGTGAGCACACAGATTTTGTTGCAGGAACAAGACTGCTAAGTGGGCTATTACAGATAATAATTGCAGTCGATAATCAAAGAAAGGGAGAGCTTAATTCAGGCTATAGTTATCTCTGAAGGCTTCCCCAAGGTTTGGCAGTGGAGGTAGGTCTTGAATGGACGTGGTTTAATTGGCACAGGAAAAGGAATCCTAGATACAAAGAGCAAGAGTACCTAAGGGAGAAAAACGATGAGGCAGAGCGTAAACCCTGACTGGTTTCTTCAGACTCCTGGCTTGCAAATATCAGACTTGTCAGACACTTTCTTCCTTCCCCCACTGAGTTCATGACATAACAATTCCCTGAGAAAAGTTAAGAATCTAGTGATGCCATCTAAAAGCTTTCAGCATTAGCAAAATATCCTTCCAGGCTAGAAGCCATTTAAATATGGTTGTCGACTCCAGCAGTGGCTTCCGGAGGAGCAGTGTACATGAAGCCTGCTGCCATATATTAAAATTCCCTGTTGAATCTGCCATTTATCGGGCACCTACGAAGGATCACTGGCATGAGACTGAGTTATAAAATATTTAATGGTCAAGGAAAACTGCAAGAGGAATGCAGTAGTGTTTGAAAGGGAAACGAACCATTTCTCAGCTGGTAAGAGGCAAAGATAGCTCTTTTCCCTGCTGCCAGAGATCAGACAATTGTTTACTTTGCCGGCATGTGAGAGATGGGGAATGTTGGGCAAGGAATTTAGAAGTTCAGTTGAGTCATGGGGCTGCTGGGAGAACTGACAGTTCCTGATGTATACCAGGGTCATCAGTTCGTACAGCAAATGTAGAAAGGACCCTTATTAAATTTGCATGACACACCTGCCACCTTCCAGTTTGAAATCTTGCTTTTAAAAATGCCACCAGCTTAAGTAAACCTTCAAGGACATAGCTTGTTCATTGGAAATGCATTTATTTGGGAACTGTGGAGTTTATCCCAGGCTGAATACATTTATAATTATGTATAATTGTGCTAGGCTCCATGCTAAATGTTACACAGACACCATTTCTGCTCCCCACATCACTCTACTGAAATGCCCCAGTCTACCCAACTAGCTATCTGTCTTGTTAATGGGTTTCAACCCCAGACAAGTTCACTATAGATTCAATGAGACCGAAAAATGACAATATACCTTCTTGGGGTGAAAACCGAACTTTATTTCCACGGTGGCAGGTCGACCACTAGAATCCTGTCCACTCAGAGCAAGTCTGCACGCAGCAAGCCAGTCTCTGCCTCCAGGCCTCGCTGTCCCTGCAGCCGTCTCAGTCTCTGTCCTCAGCACTGCCACCACGCCAGCCTCTACTCTCCTGCAGCCATGCAGCCTTGCAGCAACAGTGCCACGGTGTCTCCCAGAGCACTGGGTGGAGCTCTTAATACGGAGTCAATAACAACATACTGCCCACACGTGGGTAGTGAGCAAGCTGACCAGGGCCAGGTGAGAATCCTGGCCATTAGAACCTTCACTTTATCCACACTATCTCTAAATCCAATAGATGTCTAAATATTTTTTCTCATCTTGTCGGAACTGTCAGAAGCATCTAACACTCTTCGCCACTCCCACCTTCACGGGGAAAAAAAAAAAACTCTTACTGGCTACCATGTTATCACATAGCATTAATTTTCCTCCTGAATTTTGGTTTTTGCCACCTGTATCAATTAATTTGTATTTAAAAGCTGGATTACTGAAGGACATGTCTTTAAGTAACTACTAACATACACTCAGCACTCTGCCAAGCATTTTCCTGTAGCTATATTTTAATATTTTAGCTGTAAAATAATCCTATGAATTAATGCTATTATGTAGCATCCTTTTTTATAAATGGAGAAACTGAATCTTAAAAATTTATATCACTGAACCAAGACCATGTGGCTTTTAGTGGGGAGCTTCTGGAATCAAACCATTGCAGCCTGACTTGTTCCACCTCGTTGCTTACCACAGGACACTGTTTTATTTCTGTTTTCTTTTTTTCTCTCTTCTCACTTTTACTTATTCCTTAAGTCAGTGCTGCTCCAGGTGTGGTCCCAAGCCCAGCAGTATCAGCGTGATCTGTGAGTGAACTACTAATGAATATTCATGAGCTCCACCCAGGCCTACTGCCTCCGGAACTCTGGATGTGAGCGGTCAACGCTGCTTTAACAAACTCTCTAGGTACTTCTCATACATGCTGACCTCTGAGAACCAGCTGCCTTGGGGAACCCTGTCGGATATCTTCAATGTGTTAACAAATCTCTAAGTTACACCTGCAGCCCACAGGTTTTTCTGAACCCAATCTGCCCACCTCCCCATTTCTGAGGGTTATCCCAAAGGCACCTAAAAATTAACTTCTAGGAAGCTAAAATCTTGCTCTTCTTCCACCAAGACTAGTCTTCCTTCAGGATTCTCAGTCTCAACCAATGTCACACCGTCAATCCTGCTGTGCAGGCCAGAAACCTGGTAGCCGACCTTCTCCTCACCCTCCATGGGAATCACCCATACTGGTGATTCTTCCTCCTAAATACCTCTCAAATCACTTCTTGCCATCTTCTCTCACCTGGAATACTCTGTATGCTGAATTAATCACGTGGTGATCAGTGTGCAAACACACAGAATGATAAGTCATTTCCTTCTGGAAAATCATTCCCTGTCTGTTCCTGGCTCTTATGAAAACCAAAGTCCTTCCAAATCCCTGTCTGTCTCGGTCCCCGCATCATGCATAAACTGCCCCATTTTCAGTTCACAGGCCACAGGTGTTCACAGTCCATGCCTATGTTCCCTGAGGCCTCTGCACGAAAGCCTCTGTGCAGGGGGCCACCTTGCACCCCCACATCTCACCACAATCTACAAATTTCATCCAGAGCACATATTAGGAGACAGTGAAACATTTGCCAAAAAAAAAAAAATTCCCATTAGGTATTTCTTCTCCCTATAGAACCCTTTCGGTCAAAGCTCTATGTCCCTTGTTTCCCCACCTTTGTCTTTCATTCTTTCAAGCACAGACATTTCGACTGCTATTCACAGTCTTGAGTCACAGATGACACACAGGTCTGGGAAGCCCAGCCTCTGAGCTGATTTATCACAGTCTAACAAAAATGAGTCCCACCCTAGGGGAAATGCTCAGATATGTTACTATAAATAATAACCTTCATTATTTTCATCTGCTTGTGCTATAGACCATGGGCTTTTGGAAGACAGGACTATGTTTTGGGTTTATTTGGGGTGTGTGTGTGTGTGTGTGTGTGTGTAGTGTGTAGTCCTAGTAACCCGGCCACCACTTGCTGCCCAATAGTTATTCAACAAATATTTACTGAATGAAAATCTGCTATAGAGTGAAAGCTTGTGTCCCCCCAGATTCATATGTTACATGGTATTAGGAGTAGGGGCTCTTGGGAGGTGACTTGGTCATGATGGCAGAGACCTCATGAATAGGATTAGTGCTCTTGTAAAAGAGACCCCAGAGAGCTCCCTCACTCCTTCCTCCATGTGACGACACAGCAAGAAGACAGCCTTCTATGAACCATGAAACCCTCGCCGGACAGCAAATCTGTTGGAACTTTGATCTTGGAGCTCTCAGCCTCCAGAATTTTGAGAAACGAATTTCTGTTGTTCATAAGCCACCCAGTCTACAGTATTCTGTTAGCCGGAATGGACTAAAACAATATCCTCACAACAATGCTGAATTATAGACTTTTACCTATTAGAGATGAGATTGCCAAAAATCCCCACGGAGATTTCATTCCTTCTAACAAAACAGCCTTGCTCTGTGAGTTCATTACCCCATAGTGCGAGGTGACTGGCAGGACAGGAGGGGTTCATTAGGGTGAAGGAGTAGGCTGAAGCCAGGACACAAGAGCACTCACTGTAGGACGGCCTGTGGTTGGCAGGGCAGCAGCCAGGCCCCCACATTGGTCAGAGGAGGGGGTACTTACACGTTTCTTGCAGAGTGACCTTGCATCTGTCCAGCTGCAAAGCCACAGAGCAGTTTGGTGGAATACCACGTGTGCTCATTTGGACACATCACAGTCTGGCTGCCAGCAGGGCCATTTCCCACTTGTTCAGATGTTCCCTTACTTACACATGAGCAGTACCATGCACACAGAAGTCCCAATACCACCAACCAAGGAAAGAACAGAGCCCTTTGTAGGTGATGCGTCCACTCATGATTTCCAAAAGGGAAAGTGCTAAAGTTGTTGGGGAGCCTTTCAAGCTTCTCCAGCACAGACTTCAGCTAACAGACTCCAGATGTGTCCTTATCTTCCAAGTCAGGTGCACTGGGGAATTTTAATGAGATGCCACTTAGACTTGACTCACCCAGCTCTCCCTCCCACACCACACTCCCTAAGCAACCTTCCAGTCATCATTTGATTTCCTATACTGAATGCCTTCCAGAATGGGATGGCTGACCATACTGAGGACCATGTGTCACTTTCTGCAACATCTTCATTTCCCAGATGCATCTTTATGTGACATACAGGGGGTGAAAGCCCTTCACACACAAAGCAACAGCCTTCCAGCTGGCCTCCCCATGCTCCACTGAGCCTTCTGCTCGGTCAACAGGTGACACATCTCGATAGTGCACTTGAGCTGCCTAAAACCCCAGTGTGTCCTCAGTATACAAGATTAACAGACACTGTTCACTCCTTCCCCAGTCCCCACACAGACAAACACATAAGGCTCCCTGGGACTTCACCTTCCCATCTCCCTCTCCCATTCTTTGGGCTCCAGTAACACTGGTCAAATCAGGCCGCAGTAAGGCTCTGTGACTTTTATATATGCTCTTCCTTTGGCCTATACACAGCCATAGTATATAGAATTCCAGTAACTCTTCATTCCTGCCTCTAATACTGTGATGATCACTGTGAGCTGCAATTTACCTGTTTACATATCTGCTCCCCACCCTTTCCCAAGCTAGACTATGAATTCTTGGGGACCTGGCAATGCCATCTCTATGTCCCCATAAACTATCTCAGAGTCTGACACATAATAGATGCTTAAAGAATGCTTTCTGGGTATTATAATGATTTAGAACAGTAATGATTACATCAACATCACAGGCACACACATACCTTCAGCATGATAAGGTAATGTCTTGCCAGTGGGTTTCAGCCCCCAGGAAAGTTCACTCTTGATTTGGTGAGACTGAAAAACGACAATGGAACGTTCTTGGCATGAAAGGGTTTTAACCCAACTGTATTCCCATGGTGGCAGGTCAAGTCCTAGAATCCCATCAGTCTCAGAGCCATGCAGCCAGACGGTCTCTGCCTCTGGGCTTCTCTGTGCCTGCAGCTGTCTCAGTCTCTGTCCTCAGTGCTGCCACCACTCCAGCCTCCGCTCTCCTGCAGCCACGCAGCCCAGAGCACCAGCGGAGCTCTTTATATAGAGTCAGTAACAATGTATTGCCCACACGAGCATAGTGAGCAAGCCTATCAGGGTCAGGTGAGAGTCCTGGCCATAACTTTCATTTTCTCTACATATAAACACCGCCTTGTAGTGCTGTATCAGTAGTAATGTTTTTAGAGTTAAATAATGAAAAACCGATCCATGCATATGTGAATGTACCTGAGGCTAAATAATAATCAGGTTTTCTTTTAATGTTCATGGGTTTCAAGTGAAAAAATAAATAGTATAATGTTTTTTCATAGGCATTTGTATTTCTGTTTAGTTAAGAACTTTCCCCCAGATTCAAATTTCTTGCCCACCGAGTATGCACAGTGGTGATACTCAAAGTACTTAATATGTGGTATGGAAATCACAGGACCAATCAGAAAAACTCTGTTCACCACTAGGGCAGGGTCCTAGGCCTCTTGTGGGGCCAGACCTTAACTCTGTGGTTTCCGGATTATTACTGAAGACATTTGGGAATCCTGGATGTCATGGAGACACTTCATTCTCAGGGATTTGAGCAGTGGTTATTTATCAAGTAGTATAAATTGTTGCAACAGTCAGTACAATTAATGAAGTATAGTGCTATATGTCAGACCTACTCTCATGGTCTAAACCTCTCTTTGGCTATTTCAGTTCTAACAATTGAAACCAGACAGTCATAGGATTTCAGAGACTTAAGAAGTGAATGTGTGATAATAATGCTTGAATAAACCTATTAATCAGATATAAATATTATCTTCATTATGCAGAAGAGAAAATGAAGCACAGAGGGATCATGCAATATTCTTAGGATTTCACAGATAGTGAATGGAAAGAGAGGGATAAATCCAGAGAAGCCCAACTCCACAATGAACATTCTTTAGCATTCGGCAGTTCCACCTCCTCTGAGCCCTGGACTCTTTTAAGGTGTGTGTATTCAAGCCTCTCCTTGCCAAATTCAATTAGTCACTCTATTATGAGTAAATGTAACAGCAATCAGGAAGTGATGTATTTCAATAATCCATTCTTCTTCTCACGTATCTACCTCATCCATTTTTCTGAGCATAGACTGTAAGGTAGGTACTGGGAGGAGGTAAGTGGGTGCAAAAAGTAAAATAAAGACAGTGCTTTACACTGGGGATTTCTATTACTGTATCTTTCAAATTTCTTTTTCAAGCTATTATATCTGAAATAATGTCTAAACATTGCCACAGTTCTCCACATTCCTTCATAAAAATGAACATCACTCACTTGACTTATTAAAAATCTTACTTTTTCTCCTGAATATCCCTGAGCTCTTATTTTAGATCTTTTATTTGAATGTTCAGAAATCCAAGTACTGAAGATGGTGGTGTGAGGGGTGAGACAGAGAACTTCTCCCAAAACCACAGATAGTGCAAAAATATAGTTAATACAACTAAACCTAAAACAGCAACAGGAAAGAAGGCTGCACCAGACTGCACACAGACGTCACGAACAAAGGAGATGACACAAAACAGGGTAACATACCAAAGCCTTGATCCCGTGGGACCCAGGCCCTTCCCCCAAACCAGCACACCGGCAGGAGGAAGGGAAGTGGAGCAGGGAGAGGGTGGAAGCCTAGGACTGCCGAACACCTAGAACTGGAGATCTGCTTTGTGAGCAGAAACCTATACTGTGTGGTACTGTGGAGGATGGGGAGCTGGGACAGACGGAGTGCCTGAGAAACAGATTCCGACCGTTTGTGAAGGACCTGGCCACTCTGGGACAAGGAAAATGCAGGAGGTGTGAGAGGCTTCCTAGCAGCAAGAGAGCAGCTGAAGGGGTGGGGTTTCCAAGGTGTTTGCTGTAAGGGAGAAGGGATAGGGGGACAAGGTTGTCTAGGCTCACTATGCCCAGCAGATTGGGAACTTTGAGGAGCTTCAGACACTCTATACTCCTGGCTGGCGACTCAGCTCCCAGAACCCCCACTGTGATGCACAGCCTGCTGCGCCTTCCTCCTGGCCTGACAGTACCAGCTCACAAACTGGCAGTCACTGCCCTGGCATCAGGCCAGTCAGAGGGAGGCCCTGCCTACAACACCTAGAGACGCAAAGCACAGAGGCTTACATGTGTGTGCTTGACCCACTGGCCCTGATAGTGGAGACAGGCACAGCAGACGGGAATCAGGAAACAGATCTTTCCTCCCCACCAGGAACCAGCTCTGCTCCCCTATGACCACCAACCTCACTCGAGGGGCTGAGTAGCTCAAGAGACTGCAGCTTCTGGGCACTAGAGGGCATCACACAGAAATACAAAATGTCAAAAGAACATGGTTCAAAACAAAATCTCACAAACCCCAGAAAAAGAGCCAAATGAAACTGAACTCGCCAATCTTCCTGTAAGAGAGTTCAAAATAAAAATCATAAACATGCTTACTTATGGAGGAACAAAAAATTTTCAAGAGCTCAGTAATGAATTTAAGACAGAGATTCAATCATTAAGAAATTCCATTTCTGAAATAAAACATACAATGGAGGGATTTAAAAGCAGATTAGATGTAGTAGAAGAGACGGTAATGGAATAGAAATTAGAGAAGAGGACTACAAAGAAGCTGAGGAACAGAGAGAAAAACAAATCTCTAAGAATGGAAGAATATTGAGAGAACTGTGTGACCAATCCAAATGGAACAATATTTGCATAATAGGGGTACCAAAAGAAGAAGAGGGAGAAAAAGGGATAGAAAGTGTCATTGAGGAGGTAATTGCTGAAAACTTCCCCAGTCTGAGGAAGGAGATAGTCTCTCAGGCCATGGAGGTGCACAGATCTCCCAACACAAGGGACTCAAGGAAGACAACATCAAGACATATAATAATTAAAATGGCAAAGATCAAAGATAAAGACAGACTTTTAAAAGCAGCTAGAGAGAGAAAAAAGATCACATACAAAGGAAAACCCATCAGACTATCATCAGACTTCTCAACAGAAACCTTACAGGCCAGAAGGGAGTGAAATGACATATTTAATGCAATGAAGCAGAAGGGCCTTGAACCAAGAATACTTTACCCAGCAAGGTTATCATTTAAATTTGAAGGAGGGATTAAACAATTTTCAGATAAGCAAAAGCTGAGAGGATTTACCTCCCACAAACCACCTCTACACTGCATTTTGGAGGGACTCCTATAGATGGAAGTACTCCTAAGGCTAAACAGATGTCACTCAAAGGATAGACAAAGAGTACAGAATATGACTTATAATATACAAAGAATGGAGGAGGAAGAAAAAGGATGAAGAAAAAAGAATCTTTAGGTTGTGTTTCTAATAGCATATGAAGTGAGTTAAATTAGATAGACAGTAAGGGAATAATTCTTGAATGTTTGGTAACCTCGAACCTAAAGTCTGCAATTACAATAAGTACATACCTATTGATAATCACCCTAAATGTAAATGGTCTGAAGGCACCAGTCAAAAGATGTAGAGACACTGAATGGATAAAAAAACAAGACCCATCTATATGTTGCCTACAAGAGACTCACTTCAAACCCAAAGACATACACAGACTGAAAGTAAAGTGATGGAAAAGATATTTCATAAAACTAATAGGGAGAAAAAAGCAGGAGTAGCAGTACTTTAATCAGACAAAATAGATTTAAAAACAAAGAAAGTAACAAGAGACAAAGAATGACATTACATAATGATAAAAGGGTTCGTCCAACAAGAAGATATAACTATTATAAATATCTATGCACCCAACACAGGATCACCTACATATGTGAAACAAATAGTAAAATAATTAAAGGGGGAAATAGAATGCAATGCATTCATTTTAGGAGACTTCAACACACCACACACTCCAAAGGACAGATTAAGCAGACAGAAAATAAATAGAGACAGGCACTGAACAACGTATTAGAACAGATGGACCCAATGGACATCCACAGAACACTCCATGCAAAAGCAACAGAATACACATTCTTCTCAAGTGCACATGGAACATTTTCAAGAATAGACCACATATTAGGCCAACAAAAAGAGCCTTGGTAAATTTAAAAAGATTGAAATTGTAACAACCAGCTTCTCAGTTCACAAAGGTATGAAACTAGAAATAAATTACTCAAAGAAAATGAAAAGCACATAAACACATGGAGGCTTAATAACATGCCCCTAAATAATCAATGGATCAATGACCAAATAAAAACATAGATCAAGCAATATATGGAGACAAATGACAACAATAATTCAACACTGGAAAATCTGTGGGACACAGCGAAGGCCGTGCTAAGAGCGAAATATATTGCAATGCAGGCCTACCTCAGGAAAGAATAAACCCAAATGAACAGTCTAAAATCACAATAAATGAAACTAGAAAAGGAAGAACAAATGAGGCCCAAAGTCAGTAGAAGGAGGGCCTTAATAAAGATTAAAGCAGAAATAAATAAAATTGAGAAGAATCAATGAAAGCAGGAGCTGGTTCTTGGAGAAAATAAACAAAACAGATAAACCCCTAGCCAGACTTATCAAGAAAAAAAGAGAGTCTACACACATAAACAGAATCAGAAATGAGAAAGGAAAAATCACTATGGACACCACAGAAATACAAAGAATTATGAGAGAATACTGTGAAAAATTAAATGGAAACAAAGTGGATAACCTAGAAGAAAAGGACAGCTTTCTAGAAAAATACAACCTTCCAAGGCTCACCCAGGAAGCAACAGAAAATATGAATAGTCCAATTACCACCAATGATATTGAATTGGTAATCAAAAAACTACCTAAGAACAAAACTTCCGGAGCAGATGGTTTCACTGCTGAATTTTATCAAACACTTAGTGAAGACCTAATACCCATCCTACTTAAAGTTTTCCAAAGAGTAGGAGGCCAACATCACTCTAATACCAAAACCAGGCAAAGACACCACAATAAAAGAAAATTACTGACCAATTTCTGTGATGAACATAGATGCAAAAGTACTCAACAAAATATTAGCAAACTGAATTCAAAAATACACCATAAAGATGATCCATCATGATCAAGTGGGATTCATCCCAGGGATGTAAGGATGGTACAACATTCGAAAAACCATCAACATCAACCACTACATCAACAAAAAGAAGGACAAAAAACCACATGATCATCTCCATTGATGCTGAAAAAGCATTTGACAATATTCAACACCCATTACTGATAAAACCCTCAAAAAAATGGGTATAGCGGGCAAGTACTTCAACATAATAAAGGCCATTTATGACAAACCCACAGCCAACATTATATTTAACAGCAAGAAGCTGAAAGCTTTTCCTTTAAGATCGGGAACAAGACAAGGATGCCCATGTTCCCCACTTTTATTCAACATAGTTCTGGAGGTCCTAGCCATAGCAATCAGACAACACAAAGAAATAAAAGGCATCCAGATTGGTAAGGAAGAAGTCAAACTGTCCCTGTTTGCAGGTGACATGAGATTGTACATAAAAAATCCTAAGTAATCCACTCCAAAACTACTATATCTAATATCTGAATTCAGTAAAAGTTGCGGGATACAAAATTAATATACAGAAATCTGTTGCATTCATATATACTAACAATGAACTAGCAGAAAGAGAAATCAGGAAAACAATTCCATTTACAATTGCATCAAAAAGAATAAAATACCTAGGAATAAACCTAACCAAGGAAGTGAAAGACTTACACTCTGAAAACTGCAAGACCCTCATGAGAGAAATTAAAGAAGAAACTAATTAAAGAAGAAAAACATCCTGTGCTCATGGATCGGAAGAATTAATATTGTCAAAATGGCCATCCTGCCTATAGCAATCTACAGATTCAATGCAATTCCTATCAAAATACCAACAGCATTCTTCAATGAACTAGAGCAAATAGTTCAAAAATTCATATGGAACCACAAAGACCCCAAATAGCCAAAGCAATCCTGAGAAGGAAGAAAAAAGTGGGGGTAATTATGCTCTCTGAGTTCAAGCTCTACTACAAAGCCACAGTAATCAAGACAAGTTGGTACTGGGAGAAGAACAGACCCAAAGAAGAATGGAACAGACTAGAGAGCCCAGATATAAACACAAGCATATATGGTCAATTAATATATGATAAAGGAGCCATGGATATACAATGAGGAAGTGACAGACTCTTCAACAGCTGGTGTTGGAAAAACTGGACAGTGACATATAAGAGAATGAAACTGGATTATTGTCTAACCCCATACACAAAAGTAAACTCAGAATGGATCAAAGACCTGAATGTAAGTCATGAAACCATAAAACTCTTAGAAAAAACATAGGCAAAAATCTCTTGGTCATAAACATGAGGAACTTCTTCATGAACATATCTTCCCGGGCAAGGGAAACAAAAGCAAAAATGAACAAGTAGGACTATATCAAACTAAAAAGGTTCTGTATAGCAAAGGACACCATCAGTAGAACAAAAAGACATCCTACAGTATGGGAGAATATATTCATAAATGGCATATCCGATAAGGAGTTGACGTCCAAATATAAAGAGCTCACACACCTCAACAAACAAAAAGCAAATAAGCATATTATAAAATGGGCAGAGGAGCTGAACAGACACTTCTCTAAAGAAGAAATTCAGATGGCCAACAGCCACATGAAAAGATGCTCCACATCACTAATCATCAAAGAAATGCAAATTAAAGCCACAATGAGATATCACCTCATACCAGTTAGGATGGCTCACATCCAAAAGGCAGACAACAAGACGTTTTGGCGAGTTTGTGGAGAAAGGGGAACCCTCCTACACTGCTGGTGGGAATGCAAATTAGTTCAACCATTGTGGAAAGCAGTATGGAGGTTCCTCAAAAAACTCAAAATAGAAATACCATTTGACCCAGGAATTCCACTCCTAGGAATTTACCCTAAAATTGCAGGAGCCCAGTTTGAAACAGATATATGCACCCCTATGTTTATCGCACCACTATTTACATTAGCCCAGAAATGGAAGTGACCTAAGTGTCCATCAGTAGATGAATGGATAAAGATGTGGTACATATACACAATGGAATATTATTCAGCCATAAGAAGAAAACAAATCCTACCATTTGCAACATGGATGGAGCTAGAGGGTATTATGCTCAGTGAAATAAGCCAGGCAGAGAAAAACAAGTATCAAATGATTTCATTCATCTGTGGAGTATAAGAACAAAGAAAAACTGAAGGAATAAAACAGCAGCAGACTCACAGAACCAAGAATGGACCAACAGTTACCAAAGGGAAAGGGACTAGGGAGGGTGGGTGGGAAGGGAGGGAGAAGGGTATTAAGGGGCTTATGATTAGCACACATAATGTAGCGGGGGGCACACGGGGAAGGCAGTATAACACAGAGAAGACAAGTAGTGATTCTATAGCATCTTACTATGCTGATGGACAGTGACTGTAATGGGGTATGTGGTGGGGACTTGATAATAGGGGGAGTCTAGTAACCATAATGTTGCTCATGTAGTTGTACATTAATAATACCAAAAGTTAAAAAAAAAGAAACCCAAGTACTTCCTTGTCTAGACAGGTCGTGAAAGAGGCATGGGCATGGAGCACCTGACTTTGAACCCTGATTGTGCACTTGCTTACTATGTCAAATGTCATGGTAGAGGTAGAAAAACAGGTGCCAAGAGAGTTCAAACACAGGACAGCTTGGTCAACAGTGGCTTGGAGCTCCAAGTCCATCTGTCTGTAAGAAGGGCTGGAGAGTGGGCAGAGGTAGGCACTAAACTTACCTCTATGCTGCCTTTGTAGGAAGGACAGTTTTTCTTCTGTTTTGTGCTTAATTGGGATCCTTTGAGAGACTGAGATTATAAACACCTTCTACTCTTGTTTCTATGAGTTTGGCTTTATCAGGCCCCACATATAAGTGAGATCAATACAGTATTTGCCTTTCTCTGTTTGACTTATTTCACTTAGTGTAATGCCCTCAATCCTGACCTTTATCCCAACCACCATCTCCATTCTTCAGTTTCTTAAGAGTCTATCATTTTAGGTGTGAAGGAAAGTCAATCAAGGGAAGTTTCCCAAAGAACTGCCAAAAAGCCTTTAGGGAGGAGTCACTCTGGATGGTTGCAGAAATCATGAAAATGCTAATTAAGGGCTGTAAAAAGACCAGCCGCTAAGCTGTTCAAATACGAGGACTGTGTCTTCAAGCTGTCGTGTATTACCAGTCCCCACCCTATCACACTGCTAGACACACCAAAGTAGGCACATAGATGCTAAGTCAGGTGAACAGGTACAACTTCCTAGAAAGCACAGCAATGGCAGGGTCACACGGGGAGGAGACGGAACCAAAGCATCGGGACCGAGAAGACACGAAGGGGCAGCAGAAATACTCTACAAGTCAGGAGAGCCCTTGGAAACTTAAGGCACTTGAACTTCAACATGTCCAAAGTTAAGCTAAAGAAAAAAAAATTTTTTTTCTGACTGAAAAAATGCACTGTTAACCCCTAAAGTGGCACAATTCGTTCAAAACAGACCATCTAGAGTTCATTCTGTCACCAGATCGTTTATCATTTCAGCAACCTCCATGCCTTAGGAATTTGCAATCAGGTTAAAAAAGAACACTTTAAAAAAAATAAGTTAAAAAAATTTTAAGTCAAATTTTTAAAAACCTAGGTTAAAATTGCATTTTCCCCAAATCTCCTGAACATCATTCATTTTACTTCCTTAAAAAGTCTCAGCCTCTTTATCCTTGTTCATCTAGTGACAATGTGGGGTTCATCACAAAGGGGAAGGCTGCAGCTTTGAGCCACACTGGAACTCTGTGCTTTGACCTCAGCATGTGGAATTAAGTGCTTAATTCCTTAGTTAAGGAATTAAGTATATAACCTAACTTTAGGCTTTGCAATGTACCTTTACAAATGGGGGTTTGCAGCCCACTTTGCTACCTCCTAGTATTCTGAGCATGAGTAAATTAAATACATGCAAACATATGTTTCATGGGTTTCATGTAGCCTAAATGAGAAAAAGAACATTGCTTGGTACTGGAGTTTGTACAGTGCTCAGTCCCAAACACTTCTTTCCTTTTTACTAAATAAGTCCATACCTATTTATGATGCATCAACTTAATATCCAAGTCTGAAATGTTTCTATATGATGCCAATTAAGGTTATTCATTTATTTAACAATCCATCACGGAACATCCACTATAACATGCTTAAGCACTGTACTTGTTCCTGGGCTGGAAGAGAGGAACTCAGTTCAGACAGTACCAGTTCCGTGGCTGCCTCCCAGCAGCTGCCGGGCATGAGTGATTGGCAGGTGCTCAGTCTACAAGGCCAAGTGCTGACAGGGGGAAGTGGGGGCAAATGTACTCACAGTGCCCCGAGTCTGTTATTTCTTGGTGCTTGTTTGAAGCCTGCATACAGCTACAGAATTTCAAAGATGTTATAAAGGTGTTCCTCATAGGGCAGCTCGTACATTTCCCGTGTGCTACTAAAACGACCAGATTAGTTAAGGGCGGGATGCCCTCACCAGTCACCAGAAACCTGATGCGTCACAAGCAAACAGCCTGCTATCCTATCACCCTGATCTCAGGAAAAGAACTGAGAGTTTTCTGCATCAGTCCTCAAAAGTTTCTGCTTACATTTTGTCTTTTGCCAGAGAAGAGAGGGACTCATGCTTCCTTCAGTCACGGGTGTCTTACTAATTCATGAGAAGGTAGACAGGAGATGGAAGGTAAGCACACACATGGCACAAAGGAAAAGTATATCAATCTTGTTTGACTCGGCTCAAACCTGCTTCTCAGCGAGTTCTTAACTTTTCTGTATTTCATTTATAAAATGTGATTATATATTACTTGTTATTCATTTCTATAACAATTGAAAGGACCCAATGCATTATAAATTATTTAATATTAGAATATTAATTTTATCTTATGTCTTTAAACTTTCCAATTGAATCAAAATTGTTCCAACAAATACATATATACATATATGTCCAGTAAACACATGAAAAGATGTTCAAAACCACTTCAGTCACTCTGGAAATGAAAATCAAAACCATAGTGAATTCCACTTCATTCCCACTAGAATGGACAATAACAAACCAGTGTTGGCAGGGAGAATGTGGAGAAACTATAAACTTCAGACCCTGCCAGTAGGAAAGAAAAATGGTTCAGCTGCTTTAGAAACCAGTTTTGTAATTGTAATTCCCTCAAAGTGTTAAACAGAGATACTGTATGAACCAGCAATTTCACTCCTTGTATACACCCAAGACAATTGATAACAAATGTTCATGCAAAAGAAATGTTCATATTTGTACATGAATGTTCATAGAAGCATTAGTTATAGTAAAAATATGGAAGCACCAAGTGATCATAAATAAATATGTGGTATATCCAGACAATGGGATGCCATTCCCCAAAGAAAGTAATAAAATACTGACATATGCTACTGCATGCGTGAACCTTGAAATTATTATGTTTTTTGAAAGAAGTAAGATGTAAGTTTATATTGTATGTTACCATTTATATGAAATGTCTGGAATGGGCAAATCTAGAGACATAATATAGATCAGTGGTTGCCAGATGTCGGGAGAAGGGATTTTTTTTCTTCTGTTTTTTTTTTCCTGCCTTTCAACCATGGTTTTCTATATACTTTCTTTCATATATTCAGTTAATTAATAAGTAAAGGGGGACAAATACAGTTCCATATTTTAGATTCTCTATAAAAATCACAGTGAATTCCACACTATGCCTTTGAAAGAAAGGGAACACACATTATAAACCATTTGAGCAAAAAGAAGGAAAACCCATCATGTACTTCCCCAAATCTCCTTGCATTATTGACAAAACTTTACTCCCAGACCTGTGTTTCAGAACAAATATTATTTTGAGAAAATTGGGCCATTCTCTGTGCCTGTTGGAAAGCAATTAAAGCTGAAATCAAATAGCTATAATCATCTGTTCATTTCCGACCCTTATCTCTCCATTTGCAGAAAGAGCTGCTATGTATTAGTGTCTGTGGATCATTCAATAATTTAAGTACTAGGGAAAATGGTGGTTTTTGAAAGTAGTGCTGAGACAATTCATAATTTTTAACAGAAATTCCAAATTAGGTACAGAGAAGAAAGAGGCTAGCAACACTCTAAATTTTGCCTCTTTAATGGCAGTCGAGGATCCCCTTCCCTTTACATTGGCTTAGCTATGTCCTAATCAGCACTACAGAATAGAAACATAATCACCCTCCTGACACCTTAAGATTTGGCAAAGGAGGGAGACTGTCCTTCCTACCCTGGGACTCCATGTCTCCTCCTTCTCTTCCTTCTTGTGTGACTTTTTGTCATACACACTCAGTAGCATTCACTTTTATCTATCCTAGTGGGCAAGCCCTAACCAAGAATCACATTTAGTTCCTACAGAACAGGGGTGAGGAAATTCGTCCATGGACCAAATCTGTGCCACACCCTGTTTTTGTACATAAATTGTATGGGAACACACCTAAGATGATCAGTTTATGCACTGTCTATGGCTGCTTTTGAGCTATAATTAGTTAAGCAGTTGTGACAGAGACCACATGGCCTACAAAGCCTAATATTTACTATCAGGCTGTTTACAGAGAAAGTTTGCCAACTCCTAATATAAAAGACTGGGGACGGTGGCTTTCTTATAAATAATTTTTTGATATATTTGAACTATTAGAAATGTTTGACATTTAAGAACTCTGTTGTTATATATTTGGTGTTTATATATATATATGGGTGTGTGTCTGTGTGTGTGTGTATACAACATACACACACACACACACACACACATACGTACTAGGTTTTTGAGTAAGACTAGACTCCAATTTAATCCCGGGTTGTATGATCTTGGATAAGTTACATAACTTCTTTAATCCTCAGTTTTCTTACCTACAAAATGGGAAAATGAGCACCTACCTGTGTCAGTCAGAGTGATTCCGACTGAGAGCACAAAGAAACTCAACTTAAAATGGCTTAATTAGAAGGAGTTAAAATGACTTAAATTGGAAGAAGAGTAACATTATCTCACTTAACAAGAGCTGGTCCCTGGGTTGTCTAATTTAGTAGCTTAATAGGACCATCAAGACCTCAGGAATCATTGTGCTCAGACATCAGCGGCTTTATCCCTAGGCTAGGCTCCCTCATCACATCTACATGTGCCCACCTCTTAACTGGTCTCCAGCAGGGGGACCAGCATTCCTCTGAGTGGCTTAGTAAGGCACATGGCCATGCGGAGAGTGAATGACTGTCAGAACAAAACAAGAGTTCAGACTGAAGGGGAGGCCATGGGGGATGAAAAGTGAGCGGGCAGCTAACAGTATCAGGTACAGTTTTATGAGGATTCAGTAAACGAATGCATGTAAAACGCAGACCATGTGTTCAGTAAATGCTGGCTCTCCCTGAGGCTGTGACCTCATCTCTGGTTGGTAGTGTCCTTCCAGCACGTACCCTTTAATATAGAGTAAGCGTGAATTCATTTTTTTTTGAGACTTTTAGAAGAAATGCATATAATTCCATTCAGATGATAAAAGCCTTCCAGGATCTAGTAAGACTAGATGGATTCCACTGCTCACACACAAACACCTTTGTATCTTTGCTGCAGCCCACACAGGGGCATCAGTGATATTCACATCCATCTCATATGAAGCGAGCGTCCAACACTTACATGTCTCCATGGTCATTTAGTGTAATTAACTGCAAAGTAAACTTAATTAAGGTAAGCGAATGTACTGTTTTATTTACAGAATTACTCACAGAATGCTCATAATTAACAATAACCACCCCTTCCTCCTTCGTCCCCCTGATTCTTGCTTGGCTCAGGTAGCATCTTCTCAAGCTATTATTTGCAGCCTCTCTTATTTGCCCTCAAAGGCACAGAATTCCACACTCCCTTTTGTCATAGCCCTTATCATACTGCATTGAAAATGCTAGTTCACGTGTTTTTCTCCCCTTCACCAGGCTGTGAACTTTGAAAGGGCAAGTCTTGATACACAGCATGCACTTCTTCCATGCTTTAGGGAGAAAATAATGAATGACTATAAATGCCCATTGAGAATGTCCATATCCAGAGACCATTGTCCTTATTTATACATCTGGCCACAGAGGAACTCTTGTTTGCATTCAGCAGATTGAAAGACCCATCTCTGTCCACCTCCCTTTCCTTCTCCTGATGTCTTCAGCAAGGCAGTATGTTCTCAGTCATCCAAAAGTCTGTTGCGCTTGTCTTTTCTCCCCTCCCTGTACCAGTCAAGACATTGTTCTGGAAAAATAGACTGAGCCCCCATCCAAAACTGAGGGTCAATGCAGGGGTGTAAAGATGGATCAGGAAGGCCTACCTACCTGTAGACGTCCTGAGCAGGTGTGAGAAGATCCCAGGAACTCAAATTGCCAAGTTATGAGACATTTATTTTAAACTATCCTACCCACAGAATGAGAAACAATTCCCCCAGACCTTGGTTCTTGGTTCCTAGGATATGGTGATCAGACACAATACAAGGGAAAATGTCTCTGGAAAAGGTGGACTGCAGTTTGGGAAGCTCCTACCTCCTTCACTGAGAGATATTCCAGGGAAATGTCTTCCTGTCACAATACTTTCCCACTAAACTCTGCCTTTTGAAATCCCATCCATTTTCCCACACAGAATTCTGAGTCAGTTCAGTGGTGTGCTTTCTCCAATCTCCCCACCTGGCCTTAACCTTGGCCTCCTCCCTGCTTCCTCGGCATTCAGCTGGTATCTTTATTATAACATGCAACACATGTTGAGCACTAGCTATTTTTGTGGGTGTTCGTCACATACTGTCTCCTACCAGGGAGATCGTGAGCTCCTTGCAGCCGGTGCCCATGATTCACTCATCTTTCCTCCCCCATTGACACAGACCATCTAACCTAACACAGGAGCAAAGGCACAAAAGTATTTTGATCAAGAAACACGTCTGAGTGTGTTCTCTCATTATCCTTTACCGCAAGACTGGCTTCTTTGTAAACAGAGTGCTTCCCTTATGCAAGTAGTATTTTGAAAAGTGAGAAATCATATTAAAGAACCTGACTGTTGAGCCTTTCTGCGTGATTGTCTATATAAGATGAAAAGCATTATTGTTATTGTTATTTTCTGGTTAGGGTGAGGATATTGCGTCAAATACACATGCCTATGTTTACCTAATACTCTTTCTTGTGAAGATATACATATCCTTTTAATTTAAAATCACCCCAAGATAATTGGATTTTGGCAACTAGTGTTAGATCACAAAAGTCAGTTTTTCTCTATATATGGCTTTCCCAAGCAACCAAGAATAAAATAATGCCAATCGATCACACCACAGCCATCAAAGTAAGGAAAAATATCACTGTCTCTGTGATACTGATCTCATGCCAGTACGCAGGTAAAGCAACATGGAATCTACCTTTTTTGGCTAATCCCGGAAAGAAACATTCCACAAAGCCTCGGTGTGATTCAAAATATAACACAGGGCTGTCCCTGAGCCTTTGCTCCCCAGGTGAGAGAGCCCCCCCTCACTGCAGGTTTGCAAGCACAGGGTGGACTGGCCCACTAATCATGGGTGTTGAAGGGATTTCCTCCCTAGGCAGAGAGTGGGACTAGATAGCCACTAAGGTCCCTTGCAGATTTAGTCTGTGAGAGATCATCGCTGGATTTAAACCAAAAGGGAGCCTCTGAGTGGCAAGAGTAACCAGCGGCTTCCCAGTTCTCTGGCTCCCCATGGCATCAGCATCCGACAGGCAGGTGGTAGTGTCACGATGCTCCACAAATGCAAGATGTAGGCTTCCAGGCTCAAACACAGCATGTACCAAACACACTGACACAGTGTCTTAGTCAAAAATTAGAGCTGTGAAAGCTGATTAATTTTGCATCCAACTGAATTTCTATTTCACAGCAAAGCAGTTCCCCAGCTGTGAAAGGATGAGCACTCTGCCTCCAAAGAAATCAATGATCCCTCTCTCGTACTGAAAGCATCCTTATGATTCCCTCTGGGTGACAGGCGTTTTATAGGAACATTGTTCTGATAAATCAAACCTCAAGCATTCCTACCAGGGGGCAAACCATTGCCCAAGAAACTCACGCACTTCTCTGTCTTACGTACTGCTGGGTCTCTGCCGGCAGAGCAGCATGGAAGTGATGGGCCCAGGCCTCTGCTCATGCTCGTGCCCCTCCCTGAGCCCAGCTTGCTGCCTGTGGCCCTGCAGTCAGTTGGTGCTGCATGGAAATTACACTGTCCAAACGTTCAAGGGGCTCTCATAGTGCAGAACCGCAGCACGAGCACATTCCAGCTCCAATTGTGGGGAACATTTATTTTTAGCCACTACCATAAACAGGGTGAATGGTCAAAGCAGCTTCTCCCTTAGTACTAGGGAAAAATTAACTCTAGGTATGGCCATAAAAAATAAGCCTTCAACCAGGTCTTCAGTGGGGAATGACTATGTAAAACTCTTTCTTTCTGATGTCTCCAACCCTTCGGATATGGTAATATAAATACTCATCTTCAGGAGAGGAATTTAGGAAGCACATTTCACAGCTTATTTGACCGTGGAAACCTTTGTTCCTGGCTCCCATTGAAATTTCAGTTCCACAGAAGCATAGTTTAGAAATTGCTGAGTTAAAAATAAAAAATCCACAGATCTACAGCCCAGGGGAATGTTAATAGTGCAGTCTCGAAAGTATCAGAGAACCAAAGTCTTTCACACAAATCAGATGCTGGTAAAAATAGCATTCAACCTGGAAATGGTTCCTGTTTCATGAAAAGCTCAGGGAGGCTGTAATATCACCTCTACCTGCCTGCCCAAGAGCCTGGCCAAGCGTAAGAAGAGAGAAGGGGGCAAGTGCGAGGAGGCGGAGGTGTTGGGGAGCAGAGCACGAACAGAGTGAACAGCGAGTGACCAGGTGCAGCAGATATTTCTGGGCACAGGCAGGGGCGGGAGGAGTTTCGTCATGCCTGCACCTGGGCAGAGAGGAATCCCTAGGGCAGCAATAAATAGAAATGGGCCCAGTTTTAAAGCCACAAAAATGCAGTTGATTAAGATTCTGTTGCACAAGTCCAATCACTGCAGATAATGAGGTTACTCTGCAGTAAATGCAAAAGCCAGGAAACAACAGAGAAGAGCGGGGCTATTGTTCAGTAGGAAATACAGATTGGACCAGTTCATGGCCAGAGCCAGGATGCTAAATGGAGGAGTGGGCAACAGAACCATTCCCTCAACCACATGTGCTGAAGGTCACTAACAATGCCCTTTAAGAGAAATAGCCATTATGCTAAGAACTCCCATGCATATTATTATACTTCAAATGCTAAGTTGGTGTATATTTATGCTGACAACTTAGGAAACCAGATGGATAAACTTGTGACTGTGGTCAAGGAACTGGTGCTAGAGACAGGAGAACAGAATAGAAAAGCACTATTTATCAAAAGGCTTCAAATGTTTCTAATGTTTGACCTAGTAATTCTACATGGAATCTGCCTAAGCAAAATGTTCCTAAATATGGAAAAAACGTTTGGTCCAAAGATATGTATTGCCACATTATCTATATGAGAGGTAATGTTAAAACCACATACATTTCTAGTAATTGAATAAATAAATTATACTGAAGTCACACAGTAGGATTTTAGGCAGTTATGAAAAGTGACATCTGTGAACCATCTGTTAACCTGATTAGAAACCTGGTTATAATGTAATGTTAGACAAAAATAAAAAATGTAAGTGTATTATGTAATCATGACCATGAAAAAAATTAAGGTAAAGATGACAAAAATGACTGCAAAATAGCAAAACATTAAAAAGTGGTATACTTAGATATCAATGTAAATTACCATTTCCATTTTTTTCAGAATTTTCAAAATTTGCTTTTAAAGGTACCACTGAACTCTTATGAAGCAAAATACAAAACATGTTAGTCCAAGGAAGTACTGTCTTTAAGAGTGGTGCTAGAACTGGGCTTTTCCTGGTAAGGTGTTTCTCATTGCAGATGAATATTTAGGAAACCGTCCCATTTGTGGAAGATAATCACAGCCAGAACTTTTCAGGTCAACAGGAAAGTGGGAGAAAGACAGTGAATGGACACTGAAGAATCTGTATCTCAGGCAGACTCCCGAGGCCAGGGGTGGTTCAGGATACAGTCCTGCTGTAGAGACCATACTCCAGAGCTGTAGATGCCCAGAAGCCAAGAGCAGAAACACATCTCTCCTGCTTCCCATACCTGCAGTGGGCAGCCCGCAGCGAGGATCCCACAGCCAGCAGCCTTGGCTTCCGGATGTCTATTTTACTTGATGACAGGTAAGGAAAGATCTGGAAGGGGAGTTAAGTGACACCATCAAGATGAAAGCACATTAGATACGTGGTTTTGGAACAGGAAATGCCATGTACCTGAGGGGTGACTGTGACAGAATAAAACAGATAAACCTTTGTGGTCAATCAACTTAGTTTCATTCTTTAAAGTCACTCTTGATATGATGAGAAATCTAAAAATGGCTTGCCTTGGCTCTAGAAATGTATCTGATGAATTATCTGACTTCTTGCTCAGGATGTCTTCGGTTTCAACCAGTCCCAAACGAATAATGTGCCCCTAAAATAAAATTTCAAGTCATTCTTATTTTTAAAAAGCTAAGCAATCACCTTTATTGGAGATGATTGAGACAAAAGAAAGAAAAAAATTTACAGTAGAAATGTTAATTCATTAAACTCCCAGAAAAGGTGAAACTTTTATAAAAGAGCATGATGGACACAGAATTACTGTAAATTCTTCTCCCATAGGAATTGTTCTATTTTGTTTTTTAAATCTTGTTTTTCAGTAAAATGCAGCTCCTCAATAAAGTAGCTAGCTCCCTGACACGAGCCAAGGAGAAAAGAAGCCACTCTAAAAATACCTCAGTAAAAATGGAAAAAGCTGACATTTCCTTCCATGCTCCTGGCACAGCCATCTCTGGGACTACACGGCCCTCAGCTGTCCAGCTGCTTTATCCTTCACTCTGCTTTAAACCTATGCTTTTGGAGGCAGGAAAAGTAGGTGGAAAACAGCTCAAATTTTCAGTCTGGATTAACTTAGTTTCATTTCTTAAAACGGATTAGTTACAAAAAAGCCCTACAAAGAAGTGCCAGCACCAGAATCTACAGAATTCCAAAAATATGCAGTGTTGAAGCGATCTTCAAGTATAAATAAATTCAAACTTTAAATTCCTGGCTCATCAACTTCTAGTATGCTTCCACATATTCCCCTCTGACATCAGCAACTGCATAGGTGTCATCTGTTCTTTCACGTCTTCAGATGATGTTATTGAGTGGTGATATGCCAGGCACTGGGGAAGGTCTAAGTGAGAATAATGGATGATGAGATATAGTCTTCTAAAATCACTCCAAGGCAAGTTACAGGCCCCCAACCCTATATCCATGGTGAGATAAACAGAAATTGATCAACCCTTGCTCAATCTCTTTACAGACTTAAGTAGAGCCCACAGGGCTGGTGGTCTAAAAACCATCTCTCTACATTCCTAGACTAGAGAGAGTTGGAAAACCAATCAGCAGAAAACATGGATTTAATTCCTGAGTCTAGAATGGTACTCTAGCCACCGAGGGGTGTGGCAGAAGGTCTCACCTATGAGGACACATGCATTAAAAATATCTAAACAAATCATAGCCCAAAATACCAGGGAAAATAACTGACCCATCTTCTTCTAGCAAATGTCCTCTTCATAAACTCCAGAGTACTGACTTCTGTAAAAAAGGATATGGGACTTTGTTCAGGAGAAAGAAGCTTTACTTAGCAAGGTCTACTTTATACCCTGTTATGTTGAATTGTCCCCCCCGCCAAAGTTCACAGGTTGAAGCCTAAGCCCCAATGTGACTACATTTGGAGATAGGGTTTTTAAGGGGTAATTAAGGTCGAATGAGATCATAAGTGTGAGTCTCTGTTTCAAAAGGACTGGTGTCCTTATAAAAAGAACAGATATCAGAAGTATGTGCACATGGCCATGTGAACACGGAGTGAGGAGGTGGTTCAAGCCAGGGAGAGTTCTCAGCAGAAACCAAACTTGCCAACACTTTGATCTTAGACTTCCTCCAGCCTCCAGGACTGTGAAAAAATTAAGTTCTGCTGTTTAAGCTTGTTTAAGTCTGAGGTATTTTTGTTATGGCAGCCCTAGCCGGCCAACATACCATATGATAGCTCACACGTCATATGTGTAAGTTTACGTAAGAGAACACATGTAGTAAATGGCAGCTATCATTTGAACACAAAGATAGACACTTGAGGCAAATATATTTGGTTTGCAGTTACCACTGAGGCATAACTACTTTGAGTCAGGAAGATGAGATTCCCAAAGTCTCTAGGATTTACTCTCTTCTGCCTGCTCCAAAGCTAACCTATTTGGGGTTTGTCTGTAAGACCGTTTCAGTAGTGAAGGAAACTCATGCTAATGAAAACAATAGATAGATTAAAAAGGGAAGTTTAATCCCTCCCTTTCTAAGACTTTCTTAATTGTAGCCCCAGTTATCTTCACCTTAAAACTACTGCTGAGGTGGCTTTTCCCAAAGGAAATCAGGAGTGACAGCACACGTGCGGTAAGCCAAGAGCATCCACCTGGCCCTTGTAGCTTCTCCTGTTTTGTCAGTGGTGCTCAGGCCATGGAGTCAATTTGTAGTCCATGTTCTATCCCCACCCCAAATTTCCCTCCAGGCTGAGTGTCTAAGAGCCCAGGATCCTAATAATATGACACTTTGTTTAGTTCTTGTTTCCCATACTATGTGGCTTATATGCTTTCCCTCAGCTTAGAGTCTTCCTTCCAATGAACTGGTCACAAAGAACAGGATACCAATCCTAAAATAACTCCAACCATTACTTCCTAACCTTAATAATACTAGCCTTTATTAATTAACATACATTAGATAATAGTGCTAAGTTGTCTTTTGGGATTTTTTTTTTTAATAATTCTTTAGGTAGGCATAACTTTTATCATCATTTTAAAGAAAATTGAGGGTTAGAGAATTTAAGTCATTTGGCAAAGATCACAAATTGAATGTAATGAGAGACTTCTGATGGTGGCCAAAATGTAGTAACACGGGCCAGATTTACCCTTTGGCCTAAGATGACTTTCAATAATAGATAAAAATATGTGAAAAAATGCTAATCAAGATGAAGTATCTGGCAAAGACAGAAAGTGATCCCTGGAAATGGGAAACAAATGAGAGATGAAAAATTATGTCTGATATAATGAGATAATAAATGCAATATAAGGAACTAAAGGTATATTAGACATAGCAGAAGAAGAATGGATATAGGCATACATCAGAGAGAGTGCAGGTTTGGCTCCAGACCACCACAATAAAGTGAGGATCGCAATAAAGCAAGTCAAATGAAATTTTTGTAGTTTTCCAGTGCATATAAAAAGCTATGTTTACACTATACTATTAAGTGTGCAATAGCATTATGCCTAAAAAAAAACATATACCTTAATTAAAAAATACTTTATTGCTAAAAAATGCTAACCATATCATATGAGCTTTCAGTGAGTCATAATTTTTTTGTTGATGGAAGATCTTGCTTCAATGTTAATGGCTGCTGACTAATCAGAGTAGTGGTTGCTGAAAGTTGGGGTGGCTGTGGCAATTTCTTGAAATAAGACAACAATGAAGTTTGCTGAATCATTTGACTCTTCCTTTTACAATTTCTCTGAGGTATGTAATGTTATTTGATACCATTTTACCCACAGTAGACCTTCCTTCAAAATTGGAGTCAATCTTCTCAAATCCTATCACTGCTTTATCAACTAAGATTATGTAATATTCTAAATATTTTGTTGCTATTTCAACAATCTTCACCAGGAGTAGATTTCATCTCAAGAAACCACTTTCTTTGCTTATCCATAAGAAGGAACTCCTCTTCTGTTCGCATTTTATCATGATATTGCAGTAATTCAGTCATATCTTCAGGCTCTATTTCTAATTCTAGTTCTCCTGCTATTTCCACATCTGCTGTAACTTCCTCCACTGAAGACTTGAGCCCCTCAAAGTCATTCATGAAGGTTGGAATCACCTTCTCCAAGTTCCCATTAATATTGATATTTTGACCTTTTCCCATAAACCAAAATGGTGAATCCTTTCCAGGTTTTCAATTTACTTTGCCTAGATCCATCCGAGGAATTGCTTTGTCAGCTATACCCTTACAAAATGTATTTCTAAAATTATAAGATTTGGAAGTCAAAACTACTCCTTGATCCATGGACTGCAGAATGGTTATTGTGTTTGTCGTCACAAAAACAATATTAATCCCACTGTAGATCTCCACCAGAGCTCTTGGGTGACCAAATTGCCAATGAGCAGTAATATTTGGAAAGAATCTTTTTT